>CM031235.1:801922603-802370103 GCA_018340775.1 Taxus wallichiana var. yunnanensis
AATATTTAAATAAACTTTACATCATAACATAAATAAATAAATAAATATTTACAGGAAATAAATAACATATGTGACACAGTATTTATAGTGGAAAACCCCAATAGGGTAAAAACCACTTTGAAAATAACATTTTACTTCAAAGGTGAACTTATTTTACATCCAAGTAAGATCTATCACATCCTCCTTTGAAACCCTATTTACCAAGGATAAAACCAAATCACTTAATTTTCACACCTTTGATATATTTCTCGAATATATCAAATGAGGACCTAAAGTCATTTTTACATAAGGTGATCGGGTATGTCTCCGACCCACCTTTTCAACCTAAAATGGTTGACACATATACCTAAGAGAGTGTATTTAATAAATAGAAACATAACTTATTCACATTATTAAATACTTACCTAATGTATATTATCTAGGTATGAATATTTAATAATAGAAAAATATTTCATATTATTAAATATTTAACCTATATAATAGTGATGGACCCATATTAATTAAGGGTTGGCCATACCACTTAATCATTATGTTCCAACAAACTTCTCAATTCTAAAAATAAAAAGATTATGTGCTTGTGAAAATGAATGAAATGTTTACATATTTCTTTGTTAACCAATATAATACATGCAATAATTAAACACAAGTATATGGTAAAATTGGAAAAAAAAAAGACAAAGGAGACAAGATTTATTTTGGAGAAATTCAATGTGGGAAAAACTCTAGTGGGTAAGTAAATTTACTTCCATTCCGCTATGTAAATCTCTAAAAATATAAAGTACTTGCTAATAATTAGCCTTCAAGAAGGATTCACACTCCTTTTAATTGTATTGGTTTGCTCTTAACTTCTCAACAATGAAGAACTTACTCTCAATGAAAAAAACAAGAAAGAACTCCAACTTCTTCTCTTTGCTCAGTAGATTGAGAAACAGGGATGGAAGCCTGTGTAATTTTATTAATCTCAATCAACTAAAAAATTACAGAGAATGGGCTGCAATATTTATAGATATTGCACAGCCAAATACATCCGGGAGAATAAGTTGCACAGGTGCAACCAAATGCCAGAATAAACAAGCTTCCAATAACATCGGGAAGCAGGAAATGAATAGATACAAATATATTGTTTACAACAATATAACAAAGATGAAATAAAAGACAAATATGGTTGATTAACCATATAACCAAATAACAATGATTATTTAATTAATAAAATTAAATAATCTAAACTATGCAGAATTAATATTAGGATAATAATATTTAATCCTAACATTCCCCCCCTTAATTGTGCATTGTCTGAAGAGATGAGGAGAGAAATGCTCAACAACTTGAACTTGTCACGTGCTAGTGACTTTGTGAAAATATCTGCTCGTTGTTCAACCGTTGGAAAAAAGCAAGAAAATTTGGATGTTGTGCTTCAACACATGTTCACTTATGAAATGAACCTGAACTTCAATGTGCTTTGTTCTCTCGTGAAAAACTGGATTGCGAACAAGTTTGAGAACACCTTCATTGTCAACATACATGGTAGTAGGTTTGTCCTATGGTATTCCAAGTCCTTCCAAGATGCGCGGCGTAGCCAAATCGCTTCACGATGACGGCTTCTCCTACGAACGATACTGGCTTCGTGGAAGAGCGAGAAACAAAGTGTTGTTTCTTACTTCCCCATGATATTGGTCCAGATCCCATAAAGAATACAAATCCGGAAGTGGATTTTCTATCATCAATGTTACCTGCATGATCTGAATCCGAATATCCAGTCAAGAAGAAGTTTTCATTCTTCTTGTATTCTAGACCAAGATCCACTGATCCTTTGAGATATCTCAAAATGCACTTTGCTGCTTTCCAATGACAAACTTTGGGTTCCTGCATGAACCTAGATAGATAGCTCACTGCAAAGCTGATATCTGGTCTAGTGTAGGTCAGGTAAATGAGACTCCCAATCAGCTACCGATAGAGAGTGGCACTTACCTCAGGAGATGGATCTGAACGAGATAACTGTAATCTGTTCTCCATAGGTGTAGCAATTGGTGTGCAATCCATCATCCTAAACTTCTCGAGCGTTGTCTTGGTATATTTCATTTGAGAAACAAAGATATGATTCTCTTTCTGCCATACTTCTAGTCTAAGACAGTAGTGCATAAGCCCGAGATCTGTCATGTCGAATGATCGCTTAAGATCTTTCTTTGTTTCATCAATCATCTTCACTGAACTGCCAGTGATGACTAGATCATCGACATAAACTACAACAATCACCATCTCCCCCCCTTGCTTTTTGAGGTAGAGATTGGGATCGTATGGATTTCTGACGAATCCATGTTGTACGAGATGCTCATCAATCTTGATGTACCATGCCCGGGGTGCCTGTTTGAGGCCATACAGAGATTTCCTGAGTCTGCATACCTTTTCTTCTTGACCAGGTACAACATATCCCTCAGGTTGAGTCATGTAGACTTCTTCTTGTAAATCTCCATTCAGGAAGGCACTTTTTACGTCCATTTGGTGAACTTTCCATCCAAACTGTGCAGCTAGAGCAAAGATCATCCTGATCATTTTGATCTTAGCTGTGGGAGCAAATGTCTCCTCATAGTCAATGCCTTCTTTCTGTGCGTACCCCTTTGCTACAAGTCTTGCTTTGCACTTGTCCACTGTCCCATCTGCTTTGTACTTAGTTTTGAATATCCATCTGCATCCAATGGGTTTCTTCCCTGGTGGAAGATCAACAAGCTGCCAAGTGTTATTCTTCATCACTGATTGATATTCAGAATCCATGGCATCTTTCCAAGCTTTTGACTGTAGGGCTTCCTGGACTGTAGAGGGCTCATCTGATTCAATAACTCTACTCATCAAAGCAAAGTTAACTTCTTCTCTTGCTTTACTGCAAGTCTCGTGGTCCAGGGGTGGATGTATCCAGTGGAGCATCCAATCTTGCATCTCGTAATGTACTTGTACACCATTTAGGCATACGTTGACTGTTCCCATGGGTTGTGGTTCTATCTGATCAACACCATCATCCCCATCATCACTTTCATCTTCTGAGGGAACATTAGCTTCAATTTTTACAACTGGTGAAAAATCTACATCTTGCGAGTCCGGAGGAGGAGTCTCTGCTTCCTTCTTCTCGAAAAACTCAACATCTCTTCTTGTGTAGACTTTTCTGGTCTTAGGATCCATCAATCTGTACCCAAGAGTCTCTTCACTGTATCCAATGAAGATGAGATTTTGTGACTTCATATCCAATTTCTTTACTTACTTTTGGGTATGTGCATGCTGGGTTTGCACCTGAATACTCTGAGGTGTGCAATGGATGGTTTCCTTTTTGACCATGCTTCTTGTGGTGTAATTCCATCAAGAGCAGTTGTGGGCACTCTGTTTAACAAATACACTGCTTGTTTTTGCTGCTTCTGCCCAAAATGTCTTTGCAAGTCCGGAATCATCGATCATGCATCGCACCATTTCCATGATAGTACAATTTCTTCTCTCGACAACACCATTTTGATGTGGTGTGTGTGGAGGAGGCATTTGTCGACGAATCCCGTGAGTTTGTAGGTAGTCTCTGAACTCATCACTGGTGAATTCCCCCCCTCGATCTAAGCGGAGAGTTCTGATGTGACGACCAGTTTCTTGTTCAACTGCAACTTTGAACTTTTTGAATGTTTCAAAGGCTTCACTTTTCTTGCAAAGACAAAAAATCCACATTTTTCGTGAATAGTCGTCAACACAGAGCATGAAGTACTGGAACCCTGAATGAATTGGTTGCATCAGACCACACAGATTGGTATGAACCAGGTCAAGTTTACCATGAGCTTGAAAAGTACTCTTTTGGAATGAAACTCTGTGTTGTTTTCCTGCTAAGCAGTGAGGACACTTGTCTGTATCCTTCTGAAGAGATGGTAGCCCATGTACCATATTACACCAATGAAGTGTTTCGAGATATTTGAAACTTACATGACCAAATCTCCGATGCCACAACTGGCTGAGGTGGAGTTTTTAGCCACAAGTGCTTGATCATTTTTGTGAATGAAATCAAGTTGAAACATTCGTCCCACATTTGAGGCTTTTGCAATTATTTTCGAGCCTCTGGATTTATCTCGAATCAAACACATTTTCTTGCCGGATTGACTATCAAAGTCAATTTTTAGGTTGTGATCTAGGAGTTGACTGACCGTTCGAAGGTTCTTTGTCAACCCAGGGACATATAGAACATCTGATAGTCTGCATTTGCGTGAACCAAGGGGTAGAGAAATGTTTCCAATCCCCTGAACTGTATATGAAGAATCATCTCCCAACGAAACATGATTTTTCGATGGCGTGTCCCTCATTGAAATAAACCAGTCTCTGTGGCCGGTCATGTGTCGAGTGGCTCCCGAATCAACATACCAGACGTCACTAGATGACGTGGATGGTTCACTTGATCGAGCAGTGAACAAGAAGTCTTCATTTTCTGACTGTTCTTGTTGCTCAGCAATATTACCTTGCTGGTGGGGTCTTCTTTTCCAGTTCCCCTTTTTCTACCCGTGATAGTTGTTTGAATGTCCCTTGTAAGTTTGTTGTTGTTGTGGTCCAGAATTGCTTGATGAACCTTTCTTATATGTGTTAAACCAACATTCTTGCAAGTCATGTCCTCTTTTGCAAATTGGACATCGCTTCTTCTGTTGATTGTCCCCATGATATTGATTCTGATGTGGGGACTTCTGATAGGATTTAAGTTTTCCTTTACCTTTTCCTTTCCATTTTTGATGTGAAGACATTACTGCTCCTCTTCATCATCCTTGTTGTGCATTGCTTCCTCTTGTTACAGTAGATTTACTAGCTTGTCAAAACTAATTGTTGTATCTGACAAGTTTAGAGTTGTGACAAAAATGCGGTAAGAAGAAGGGAGAGCTCTCAGAACAATGGGAATGAGAGATTCATCTTTGACCTCTTCTCCTAGGGCTAGAAGTGAAGCCCTCAACTCTGTAACTCTTCTTAGGAAGGCTTCAATTTTCTCATTCTTTTGAATTTCAATGTATGTAACTGACTCTGCAAATTGAGTATGACATTCTTGTTCTTGGCCTCATATATTGTGCTCAGCTTATCCCATGCTTCTTTTGCTGATGTGGCATCTCGAATGTGGGCTTGCACATCGTCGGATACTCCAAACAAGATGATGAGTTTTGCTTTCTGATCTGCTCTATCAAATTGTCGTTGTTGTGTTGCATCAGTTGGTGATCTGGTTAGAGTACCAGTCACAACAGGCCAGATTTCTTCAAACTCAAGCTGTGTCTTGATTTTTGTCTTCCAAGCAGCATAGTTGCTTCCTCTGAGCAATTGTGAATCCGGAAGAAAAAATTTGGGGGCATTGGTGCCCATTTTGCAGAGATCACTGACAGGGTTTGGCTCTTATCACTCCAGGTATTAGGTCTCCCAATCTATATACCGTCAGTCTGATATACCGAACCTTTCTATATATGCGCCCTTCCGATATACCCGTCGGTACGTGGAAGAAGCTCGCCCTTTCTATATACCCGGCGGTACGTGAAAGAGGCGTTAACGTACGTGAAAGAATTCAATACGTGGTACCAAGACAATACTGATGGGGTCTGTGTGATTATTGACACCGGCTCAAAGAAATATCCTCATACGTGCACGTAACTTCACTATATACTCGGATAATTTCTCAATCCGGATTTATGTCGTGCAATCGTTCACAGACAGATGGGATGGTTCATAGTGTGTGCACTGTGACCTTATTACTCCCCGTCGATTTATAGGGACGATGCCCAGACGACGTTGTTACAGCTATATTAGGCGTTAAGTGTAGTAGTAGTCGCAACGGATTTACCCGTAAGTGCTTCCCAGAGGCACTGTATATACCGAACGCTGCGAATGAGATCTAGGATCTCGTGAGTGTTCTGAAACCAATTTCTTGTTTTTTATTACAATTTTGCGGTTTACGGCGATTACAAATTTTTGCAGTTGACTATGGCAACCTGCAAATTAGTACAATATGCAGCAGTATACAATTTACATTCAAAAAATGTACAATTTGAATGACAGGCAAAAAATTTCAGTTTCGGGGTCCTGGTGGCCTCCTGAGCCCAATATGACCCAAAATGCTAAAAATTGCAAAAAAATAGCTGAAAATGCAATTTTTAGATGGGTCTCCTTTTGCAAAAAATGTCTGGAATGAAAAAACAGACCAGATGGGAGAAAAAAAAATTTACCCTAAATTAGGGATTTCTCCGCTAAATTTAGTTAGTTGTAACTAAATTCAAAAAAGTCTGCTAAATTTAGCAGTTCCGCCAAAATTTCCGCCAGATGCAAAAGGTGAGTTTTTGAGTGTTTTTGGTGGGATTTGACCCCCAAACCTCTCACTCCCAAGGCGCATGCACTAACCAACTTGCCCACTTAGGGCGCTTGGGCTATGAAAGGAAGGAATTTGTATTTATTGACAAGTAAATTGACTTACCTCTTGGAAAATGGATGACTTGTAGAGGTTCCACGTGGCGCATGCTGGTGAAGAGGTGTTTTTAGGGTTCCTTTGCTCCAAATCCGGATCTGGAGCTTGTTATTTGTTATTGTTTGCTTTTGTGAAGCCGCCTCCTTCTTTTCCAGCCACTTTTCCTTGCTCAGGCCGCGTTTTCTAGCTTTCCACGCACTGATTTGCTTGTACAGGCCGCATTTTTTGTGTTTTGCCGCTGTTCTTCCTTCCTTGGCCGCGTTTTTTTCCCTTGGCCACGTTTTTTTCCTTCTTTTCTTTGATTCTTGATCACTGTTTTTTCCAAATGTCTTGTGCAGGTCGCGCATGGAGTGGATATGGGCGCATTTGCTAAAAAAACATTTTTTTCTCCTTTGTGCAGGCTTAGGACAGGCCGCTGACCAAATGAGGTCATTTTTGCTCAAAAAAGGTGTTTTTTCTTTTCTTTGTGCAGGCTTAGGAGGACAGGCCGCATGGACAGTGGAGAAGGCGCTTATTACTCTTCTTCCAGTGTTGGGTGTGCAGGTCCAGCGTGGGCGCCTCCTTCTTCTTTTTTATTATTCTTTGCTCAGTTGTTTTCTCCTTCATGCAGGCGGCTTGATTCACTTTTGTTTTTGCTTGTTTGTTCACTGCAGGTGCATATACACACAGACCTCCAAAACAAGCAAAGCGACTTCCAAATACAGTAAAGACAAAACCCTTATTGGAAAAAAAAAATTAGTATTATTTCCAATACCTGTAGCAAATTTTGCCTGGTGCTGAGTGCACCAGTGCAAAAAAAAAAAAATTTGCCTTCCAAGCACCTGGAAGGAACAGGAGGATGTGGGGGAGGCAGGGATGGGGCTGGGAGTTTGCACGAGGCTGCACCGGCTCTCAAATGCTGCAAACACGTCTCCAATCTCCTCTCTCTCTGCTGCTCTCTCTTCCACACCTTCACAGGGCCAGATTCTCGCTCTGGTACCAAATGTAGATTGAGAAACAGGGACGGAAGCCTGTGTAATTTTATTAATCTCAATCAACTAAAAAATTACAGAGAATGGGCTGCAATATTTATAGATATTGCACAGCCAAATACATCCGGAAGAATAAGTTGCACAGGTGCAACCAAATGCCAGAATAAACAAGCTTCCAATAACATCCGGGAAGCAGGAAATGAAAAGATACAAATATATTGTTTACAACAATATAACAGTATGAAATAAAAGACAAATATGGTTGATTAACCATATAACCAAATAACAATTATTATTTAATTAATAAAATTAAATAATCTAAACTATGCAGAATTAATATTAGGATAATAATATTTAATCCTAACATGCTCATACTAGAATTCACTAAAAAAACTTACTCAAATGCTTCTAAAACATTGTATTTATAGATACTCTTCCTAGGGATACATGGAAAGAGGAAACAAATCATTTTGAAAGCTCAAAAATTGCAATGTTCTTTAGATCTCACCGACGAAAGAGGGTGATGTTCTTTAGATCTCATCCGCTTCATGTGAGGTCCTTTAAGCACTCACATGACAAATGAGGGTGAGGGAGAGGATCTGGAACCATCGTGGAAAGAACCACTTTGCTAAACACAGATGGAAGTTTTATAACCACCATGGTGGTTGCACAACCATTTCTTTGTGAAAAGTGGCGGTTATGTAACATTCGGGGAAGTTACATAGCCATCACCCGAAAATTGCCTCAAATGAGAACAACGATGGCTTCAAACATCATTCAAAGGTGTCAAAATCACCCTAGCCTTTGAATGGACCATCTCTTGAAGAAATAATAAGTTAAGAATCTAGAATACAAGTATAAAATAAGAGAATACATAGAATTTGGTATTTTTATATCCATTTTTAGATCATAACTCCCCAATTTGAGGCTTGTAAGTCCCTAAAAGCTTCAAGGATTGATGAGGTGAGAAAATTTCTTCCCCACATATTCTTAGGAATACCACTTAACCTTAGTAGGCAACTGGCCTTTCAATCCAATCAACCACCTATCCCGTACTTCCCTTTGTGTCATCCTCTCTTTCCATTGCAAAATAACATCTTCTTCCAATGCCAATTGGCTGTCTTGAGCAATATCATCAATGATGCAAAACAATACTCCTTATTTATCCAACATGGAGGGCTCAAAGATATGTAAATTTTCAACATTCACAATTGAGTAAATCCTCATATAAGGAGGAAAATCCAAGCAAAAATAATTCTTACCCACTTGTTCTAGAATCTCAAATGGGCCATACCAAAGAGGTCGAGTTTCTTAGATTTTCCCTGTAGCTTATCTCTTCTCAAGTACAACCATACCTTGTCTCCAATAAGGAAGAAATGCTTAGTCATGTGTTGATCATGTTGTGTTTTTTACCTAGCTCGTGATTCTGCCAACCTCTCCTATACCTGAAGGTGTATCTACTGAATTTTCTCAATGAACTTCTCACTTTGTGGGCCTCTAGTTCCACTTTTCTGGTGTCTTTTCATGTTAATCTCAAAACAACATCAAAATCACTCTTAGGAAAATAACCAAAACATGTTTCAAAAGGAGTTTTACTAGTCGAAGCATGAACTGCCCTATTATAAGAATGTTGGATATACACCAAGTTATCATCCCAAGTCCTCAAATGTTTCCTATTGTACCCTCTCAAGATTTGGACCAAGGTACGGTTCACCACTTCTATTTTCCCATCTATCTATGGATGAAAATTGGTAGATATCTTCAACTTCATATCCATCTTATCCCATAAAGTAGACCAAAAATTCCTATGAACCGTGAGTCCCTTTCTAACACAATAGAATTAGGTAAACTAAAGTGAACCCACACATTAGCAAAAAAGTTGCATGACTGACCTCAATGGTCTTAGTGTAAGGAATTAGAATACACATCTTGCTAAATCGGTCTACTATCACAAAAATATAATCATGAACTTTCTTGGAAGTAGGAAAACCTCTCAAAAAAACCATAGAGATAATCTCCCATGGTCGGGGAGGAACTGAAAATGACATATATAACCCCATCTTCCTATTATTAGGATTGCTTTTACCATAAAAACACAACCCCGATGAATTTAACAAGCTCTCCTTACATGTTTGGTCAATCAACTCATCTCTGTAAGTGCGCCACAGTCTTTGTCACACCAAAGTGACCACCTACCCTCGAAGTGCGTGATTCTCTCCTTAACTGCACTCTTTCCATCTTAGGCAGACAAAGTTTCTCATTCTTGTAGAGAAAACCATCTTGGAAGTAGTATTCTCCTCTAGGTGAAAATCCATTGCTTTGAGGTTTTTACTGAAAAATCTCTGCAAAATTTGGATACTTCTCATAACCTTCCCGATAGGGTTCACAAAAATGCTCAAGAAGAGTTAACGCGCCCATAGGTGAAAGAAAAGGAGGTCTAGACAACATATCGGCTAAATTGTTATTCAAACCTTTCTTATATTTGATAATCAAATGAAATTTCTGTAAAAAACCCATCCATTTATAGTGTCTAGCCTCTTTGAAAGTTTGTTTTGAGCTTGTAGATATTGGAGAGGTTGATGATCCATGTGAATGATAGTTTCCTTACCCATCAAATAATGTTTCCATTTCTTGACTACTTGAACAAGAGCATACAATTATTTTTCATATGTACAATAATTTAGAATTGCACTTTGTGAAACAATTTAGAGTGATAACATATGGGCCTACCCCTAAAGAAGGACAACCCCCATAACATAGTCACTGGCATCAGTTTCCACTTCAAATGGTAGCTGCAAGTTAGGTAATGCCAAAATTGGAGCATGACTAATATTATATTTAAATGAATCAAAAGCAATATGTTATTTCTTACCCCAATCAAAATCCTTACCCCATGTTGTCACTTTGAATGTAGTGGCATTGTTATGGATGAAAATTTCTTAATGAACTTTATCAAATAATGAACTACACCAACAAAGATCTTGGTCTCGGTTAAAGTAGATGGTGTAATCCAGTTCTAAATGGCCTCTATCTTTGTCAAATCAATCCTTAACTCTCCATCTACAACCACATGTACTAAAAAGAGAAGCAACTGTTGTGAAAATTCACACTTATTTTCATTCAACACAAGTCGATTCTCCTTAAGAACTTGAAAAACTTGACGCATGAAATGATCAATATGCTCCTCAAAAATTTTGTAATGCCCTAAAAGTTTGACCAAAAATGAGGCTTTTTTTTTGTTTTACATGTCGTGATATGAAGGTGGGTCAATTTTTCTTGGTTGCGTGTCAAAATTGTGCAGGGGCCATGCTAATCTTCTCTCGTATCGTTCCAATTTTATTAGATAAGTGATATCCAAGAGGAAATCATCATACCATACTTTATATAAGGTTCAATATACATTATAATATCAATGTATAAATGATGTTATAACTTTACTCACTTAATATAATCATTATAAAACGTTATAATTATTATAATGCTATAACCAATATAATGGTATATCTATTATTATTATACTATATTATTTGTAATAATATCGTTGTTTACAAATTTATAATTTTAAACAAGATAATTATATTTAATGTAACTAAGTAATCATTCCAACATTATCAATTTTTTAATATTATATACAATAAAATATTAAATGGGACGTAATATTTAATATTATATTAAAATTGTAATCTATTTCATAATGATCTTGTATATACTATAATAATTAGATTATAATGATATTATAAAATTCATTTATACTATAAAATTGTTATTACCTATTTTAACCTAATCCATTTTTACAAGTGTTTTCCCTTATATATTATATAATATGTAATATAATGTTATAAGCATTCAAAATGAGTGACTTACATTATTTTAGTTATATAAAGGTCTATATCCCACTTCATACTACATAAAGCTAATATAAACCTAAACCTAAAATATAACCTAGTGCTACACCCCAAACTAACCCTACTTCCATATTTCCATTTTATTATCCCTTTCCCAAACTCAACGCATTTTTATTTTTATTTTATTTGTTTTTGGGGCTTAGTGTTATAGGTTTAGTTTTTGTTGTAGGGAAGGAGGGAAATGGAGGCCGCGGGAAGATGGGGAGGAAAAATAGGAAATGGGTGGAGGGTATGACCAGGGCCAGGGCACTGCAGGTTGATCTAATTTGAATAGATATTAGCGAGATCTTTGTTTAACACAACTCCGTAACATTTTGTTTATTTCGCACTCCCTCAGTAACTCTCCAATCATTGCTAAATTTACAATGTTAACAAGGGTTTCAATGTGGCTAACTCCTCTTGATCTCAATTAAAGTGTTGTTTTATCATGCAAGGAAAATGATAGGTGGGAAAGGCCATTTAGTGTGTGTCGTCTTGGGGTTTAAAGAGCGCTTAACCCGGTTGGGTTTGTGGAGGCGGTCGATGTTTGGATGGTGGTCAGGGAGTGTGGTCGGCGCCAAAAATTGCAATGGTATGTGGGATGGGGTAGCTAGGATATAATGTGGACAAGGTGGGGGCCGACTCACGCGATACACCCCCATTCGAGTAGTTAATTTTTTTTTTTAAAATACTTATTTAAAAATTATATTATATATATGTATGTATGTATTTACGATCCATTTACTATTGTATGGATTATTTAACATTATATATATATAGTATGAAGATCACATTCTGTTAATTTTGAGCTTTTTAAATAACCAAGTAGAAAGAGAAGATAACAACATCAAAATGGGGCTGATATTGATTACAAGGTTATTAATAAGCTAAAACAATAAATGAAATTTATTTTTCAAATGCAACCATAAGATGAAAATAAAGTTGAGGAGGTGCACCATGGATATGGTCACCCTTTCATGCAAGCTACATGGAAGGATGGCCATACCCATGTTTATCCCAACTAGTAAGAGTACATTCCTTAGAAAAAAAATTCTTACTAGCTGGGATACACCAACTACATGATTTGATTGACATCTAAATTTAAACCATCCTCCAACATTCCATTCACTTAACAACTAAATTTAGTTTATACAACCTTACAAGTTTCATTCTTATAAAATATAATACAATGCAGATCTATATAGTTTAACACTAATCAAGAGCGCTAATTTTCATCTTAGAGAAATCTACAATGTTTACATTACAAAAGAGAACAACTTTACACTTCCACAACTGCATTTGAGTTAAAAGTTTACAATATCACAATAATCTCTTTAGAGTTCACAAGACCCATAATCACAATGCTCCAACATATTTTTTATTTTATTTTAAGCTTACAAAATGAAGGATACAAGGTTACATTGGAAAACAATATGGTGCTAGATTCTCCATCACAATAAATAAGAGAGTTGCAAAGTCCTATCACTAGTCATCTACAAACTATCTCCAAACACAAAAGGGGGAGCCCAGCGACGCTCTCCACCCAACCAAACCCATTAGAGAATGTGATATATCCTACAATGGCCCCCGAGCCCTAACAAAGTGAACAATGGATGAAACCCAAGCCCCCTTGAGCAAAAAAATGGTCTAGCTCTATAATACCTAACCGCAAGCACAAAACACACAAATGCATGCATCATCAACAAGAACAAGGAATTACAAAAACAAATCAAATGGGAGAGCAGGGTGTGGATCAAGTATCCTTATAGCTCCAAAAGGGTAGATGGATTTGACCTTGAACCTCCAAGTTACCAACCTCCTTATTTCTCCACTACACCTTATACCTCCTAAACCACCCCTTTTCCCTCCACCAAAGGCCAAACCCTATCTACCCTCAATTCCCTCCAAATGAAATACTACAATATCACATTCACAATTAGCCTAAAAATAATTTTTCCTCCACTAAAAATAACCCCACATCCTCACCTCCAACACCCAATCCTAAAGGCTCTCTACCCATCCAAGCTCATTTCATTGCAACAAAGAAAAAACTTAAAAGGGAGTGAAAATGATCAAAATCAACCAAGCACACCATTTTCATCATGCAAGATAAACAAACAATGTAAAACAAATGTTTCAAACCCTACCTCAAATCCTAGCTTTAACCTTCCTTTTCTCCAAAATTCTCTCTCAAGCTTCTCCAAGCACAAGAAATCTCCCCAAAATAGAACAAGAATCAACTAGCCAACCCCAAATACTAAACACAACACTTATTTATAGAATACAAAAGGGGAAAGGGTGAGTTGAATCCACATGGATGGAAAATAAGAGTACCTATTCCACCTCACCCAAGGTACACTCCTTCCCCATTCACATTTACTTTATCCTAAAATTTAGTCAAAAAACCATTATTTCCTAAATCGAGGACACAAAAAAATCTAAAAATGGAAAATAAATGTCTTAAGAAGGGGAACAAGAAAGCCATCACCTTTCACATCCCTCACCAAAAATTCACATCAATAATCAAAACAAAATATGGACCTAACAATGCAATTCAACCAAGAAATGAAAGTTCATTTAAACCCTATGACAAAAGCCACAAAAATGAGTCAAAAATCATAACTATGTCTACAAAAGTACCTCACCTATGATAGGTTATGGGTAAGGTCTATTTTAAAGCGGTTAGGACAAGTATAGGTGACAAGATGGTTACCAAAAAATCCACTCCAAGTCCAAATACGCCCTTCCATTACTTCATTGGATTTAGAGACTCGCTAAATTGCTTCCCACCTACCAAGAGGGTCATAGAAAAATCAAATCAATCACATAAGGAAAGGGAAAATTACAAAATATCCAAATTAAAAAAATGCAAGGGTGCACAACCAAAGGGGGCATCAACATAGGTTTATAAAAATAATTCAAACAACCATAAAAGTTACAAGGTCATAGCTAATTTTCCTAATCCACACTCAGTGTTTCTCAAGGAGGCCAATGGATCTTGACCTAAACATCCTTTGCTTTTTGGTCCATTTTTTCCCATGTGTGCTTTATATATAACCTGTACATTGTTACACGCTACACAAACACATCAAATATGTCTAAAACATTTCCAAAACAGACATTTCACATAAACTATGATCATCACAACCAAGATACACCAATATCAATCATCAATAATTGTTATTAGCATAATTACATGTAACACAAGAAATTCGAGCACAATTGTGTTAGTAAAACATTCCATCATTTAAAGTTTTCACAAAATATGAATGTTAGAACATTATCACAATCATCAAATAATCGCATGATCAATATAAACACAGTAATACTATAATCATGCATCACAATGTTAACATCATCCATGCATACAATATATACTTATATATTTAAGAATCAACGTCATTTAATTGATTATGTTGTGTCATGTTAATATAAATAATTTCTCAATATCAACACATCAATATCAAAATTCCCTATCATTGTGTCCAATGAAATAGATAACAAGTCAAGAGTAACTATTCTAATATTAAAAAGAATCAAAGAGAAGTGGGCATTACAGCTTATTCTAAAAACAAAAATGTCATCCAAGTACACAATAAGAAAGGAATTAATAAATGGCCTCATTACCTCATCCATTAATCTCATGAAGGTAGCGAGACATTGCATAGCCCGAACAGTAATACCAACCATTCATATAACCCTTGTCTGGTCTTGAATGTTTTTTCCAAATGTCCTCTTCCTTGATCCACTCTTGATGATACCTAGACTTAAAATTAAGCTTGTAAAATATTTAGCTTGTTGTAACTGATCTAATAAATCATCAATGTGATGGAGAGGTTACCTATTCTTGATGGTTTTTTAATTTAAAGATCTATAATCAACACACATTCTCCATGAACCTTCTTTCTTAGATACTAAAACAATAGGAGAACCACATGTAGAATTGATATGACAGATTATACCTTGTTTAATCAAATACTGCAATTGTTGTTTTACCTCATTGGCATATTTCAAATACTTCCTGTATAATCCCAAGTTTGGAAGTGAACTATCGGGTAACAAATGGATTTCATGCTCAATTTCCCGATTAGGGCAGCCCCGTAGGTTCCTGAAAGACCTCTCTAAACTGTTGAACCAACTCTGCTATCTGTGTCTACTCTTTGTTAGAAAACATGCTACAAGTGGTTTTAGATGCAATAATCTCATCCTCTGGCATATCCCTCAAAAGAAGTAATGCAAATTTACCACTAGCATTAATAAGCTTCCAGGCTTCGGTGGCACTTACCAAAGAGATCTTCGAATCTCCTAAAAAGGCTGAAATGATGTATCTCTTACCATCCTTCACCAAGCGGTACTAGTTGGCTCTCCTCATGAAGATAACATCCCTGATATAAAAATATGGGTTGCCAAATACTACACCACACACATCAAGGGGAACAACATCCACAATGACTTCATCAATAAACTTCTTATCAATACCAAAAGTGATCTTACATTGCTTAGTAACCTTGATGTCTACACCTTTCTTTACCCAACCCAAAGAATATGAGCTTGGGTGATTGTAAGTTTCCAACTTTATCATGTCCACTAACTCTTTACTAATCAAATTATCTTGAGAACATGTATCAAAAAGAACATCCACCTTAGTTTTCTTCACTTGAATTTTTAAATGAAAAATCTTAGTTAGTTCATTTTCTTAAACAACATTATTACTACCCAAACATACCTCTATGCAGATGGAGGTACAACACGATCTCGTCCACCTCTTCTTTACAAAACACTTCCTCTTGCCTAGAGGGAAGCCATGGCCTTCTTCTTTTTTTCCTTGTTCTTGAAATTATGTAAATGCAGGTGGAGCTTCCAACATTTTCCTCGGAATGAGTGTCAACATCACAATTCCAAAAATGAACTTTACTACCCTTTTTAGAAACAAAATTAGCATTTTGTTGGAAATTTAGACACTAAGAGGGGGTGAATCAGTGTCTTATAAAACTTTCATATTTCTACTTCACAAACTAGTTAAAAAAATCATGCGTAAACAACTGAAAGAGAGACAATACACATTGGTTTAGGTGGGAAACCCAAAAGGAGAAACCCACTAGAAATCAAAGAACTAGCTTTGGACAATTTTTCCTGTGTGTTACAATGATTTCAAGTTGAGCTGCAACTCAAATTTTGAGGCTGCAACCCCAAAGTAAAATCAAGCAACTACTTGATGTTGGAAGCTACAACTCCCAAAGTGATTTAGTCAGCAACCACTGACCTTCTGCAAGCTACTACCTACAAGGAAGCAACAACTCCTGGATATATTGAGCTGCAACTCGATCCTCAACACAAAATTTGATCAGTCTTTCAATTTGATGCAAAAACCACCTGATTGTGACCCTAAATTAGCAATCTCACTTTTTCATTTCACCTTCAATTTTATCAAAACTCTGTATCTTTGTCCACATGGTGTTTGACTATTTGAAAAAATCCTTCACTCTTCTTTTCTTAACATGTCGATTTCCCGCTAGATTACACCTTCAAAAAATTTGTTTCAGTTCTAAATACCATGCATATATATTCCACATTCACTTTTATTGTCTTAAATTTCATATGATATTTCCTTTCTAAGTGCATCATAACAACCATCTACATTCATGATCACCTATTGTCTCTGAGTTCACTCTTCTCTAAGGTCACACAATTTGTCTCGACATTACCAAGTCTCTCAATAAAAACTATCCCTTTGTTCTTCACACAATATGTCTTTTTCTCGAGCTCACTTTATTTTCATTCTTCTATCTATTTTCAATTCAAAATATCAACTCGAGTGGGACATTAGTAATTGTCATGCTTTCTTTTATGATTTTCATCTCTATATACTTCCCTTCACTCCAACAACAACATACCTTCATGCTTACACATCTATCTTACTTTTCTCACATTCTTCCTTTGAATTATCTTTTCCAAAACCACCCATTTCACTCTCCACAACTTTGTATTGTTGTGTTGTTTTTACTTCCAAAACAAAGTCTCACTCTCTCGTATTCTATGTTTTTTTATTTCTCGCTTTCATTCCTCTTTCATTCAATGTGCTCTTTAAAAAGTCGACAATGTTATATTCTTGTTCTTTTCTTTTATAAACTCATGCTTACAACACAAACCACTAGTAATGATATGTGACTTATCAACTTCTATCTCACTACCATCTTCCTTAGAAACTCTTCAATTTCATATCATCATTCTAATGAGCTAGCACCATAAGAAGTTACTCCTTGACTTTTCAAATTTCTCCACCTAGTGATTTTTAAACTCTCTATCCTTTAGACTCCCTCACTTGTGCTTTAACAAGAAACAACTCTACAAATTCTTTTCTCGATATGGATGAGCATTGTAACTATTCCAAAACTCTTCACTTTACTCTTCTTCAAGCAAGAGATGCTATTTCAAATCCACAAGCAAAGAAGGCATGCTTATGACCACATAACTTGATTAAACAAGAACTTGACATGAGACAAAAGCGCTAGATCTTTGAGTATCAAGAGTCTTTCATCAATTCAATTTTGATGTCGATAGTGCATACTCTATCATAAAACATAATTCTTAAAGAAGAACAAAAACTGAACTCTCGAATGAGACAGGTGAAACAGATCTACTTGTCTTCAAAACCAACATTTTCATGAGCTTTTGAAGTTGTAAAGCCTAAACAATCACTCACTGTGTGGTAAAATCTTTTCCAGATTGTTTGGAGTCCTAGCATGAAGACTCAAGACATTTCATTTGAGGAATTTTATCATAAAATTGATTTTTCACTTCCACACTCATGGAGGATGGGTTTAGAGAGAACACTGTCATCAAAATATAACACAATCTGGGATGAAGGCATCTAATTCCTTTTACAACACTTTTGTATAGTCAAGAAAGAGATTAATTCAAAATTTCATGTAATTTCATTGGATAAAACTATGATTTTGAGAAAATTTCATTTGGAAACCCTAGAACCAATGTACAATAACCACTAAAAATTTGATTTTTCATTCATATATTAATGAAATTTAAAAATTTTGAATTCTTTGGATTTTTTAGGTTTAGTGCCAACTTCAACATGCATCCACTTGGCTTGAGATTCTTCATTTTTCTCTCAACATTCGAAGAGCAGGGAACAAGTGGTCACATCACGCTTAAATAAAATAGTCTTCCAAGTGAAAAACAAGTACCTTGTAAGTACCTGTTGTTTTTACTTTTTCAAACCTTTTACACTTGTTTTCTCAAAAGAGTTTGATATGAACACCATCCACTTCAATGTTGACACACTAAAAAAAAACTCCCATATTTTAAAGAAAATAGTACACGATCTGAAACACTCGAGACAGCTTACTTGTGCCAAGAATCAGCTTGTTCTTGAATTTGGAAAAGCAAGATATATGGTTTGAAAGGAGTAAATAAAAATATACCTTAATTCCAGTTTCAAGGGTCATCAATAAGTCAACAAGCCTCAAATTTTTAAGCTAGATCATCTTTATTCGAGACATTCAACTCACTAGATGACCATTACTGAAATTCACTATCTTCACTTTATATCCTTACATACTTCAACACCTCGAAGATATATTTTTTTATGTGAATACCACCTTCACATTTCCATGGTAATCAAATCATGTATTGAAGAGCGAGGATATATCTTACACTCAAGAATTCTACTTGTGTAGGTCCTAGGAGATTGATTGTGAGCCATAAAGTTCATTACAAAATTTTACTTTGATGGAGAAAATTTGGACTTAGAGCATTTTCAATGAGTTGGAGGAAGGATTCATAGTCTACTTTAATGATACAAAGGATGAGGCATCCTTACTCCTCGAGACTCAATTGTTTCACTTTATGATTAGAATATGCCACTTGTATCTTCATGAGGGGACTTGAGAAGATAAAGTATACTTGATGAGCATCAATGACATTATCTAGCCTAAAATCATCTCTATAAATCCTTGAGTAACTTGAAACAATATCAAACAAGTTTTCTACGCTAAAAACAAACTCATTTTACTCCCATTGCTTGTAACATGCTTGAAATAGAGAGAAACATTGGTAGTAAAGAGCTCATAATTTCTCTTAAACTCAATCAAGTTAATTCAAAAAAATTTCCATGTTTCAGGATTGGAATATTCTCCAAAAATTTATTCTATTATTTATCTTAAGAATCCTCTATATTTTGGCTTCAAAGCTAAGAAGACAAACAACTCAAAATGCATTTCTCGATGAACTAGTTTTAGGAAAACAAGCATAACTTTCACACACCTCTTCAGAAATTGATGAAATTTGACATGGAGTACTTAAAGACATCCCTCTACATATTCCAATTTTTTTTACTCATGGGTTTTCCCTTGAATCTCATAAAAATCTTGTTTACCTTAACAAACATTGTCAATTCTCAAAGTCAACTTTGGCTAGCTTTTGAATTTTGCCTTTAGAGCAAAACTAAGCCTTGTTATTGCTCACACATGCCCTATACAAAATTCGTAAGCTACTTCCATGATTATTTAACATTTCCATGACTTTCACCAATTTATCTCACCTCATTAGGCTTCGAAAAAAAAGCCTAAAAGGGTCGGTTTCAACTACAACTTCCACAATACTATCTCGATACACCCTATAAGAGATCTTTCCCATGATTACAACATCATCCCCGACCTTTATACCACCTGAAACCATAAAACCAACATGTAATCTACCATTAAAGATCAACCACCTCATTGTTTGAGCTCAAACACCTTAAAACAATCCCGAATGTACTGCTAATCAACCTTCATACCTCCCACAGAGCCTCACTTTACCACTCACTGCTTTTCCATCAATGCCACTTGACATCAATGAAAACACCAATGACCGAGTTCAACAATATCCCCCTTTTTCATTGATGGCAACCACTCAAAAACTTTGATGGAACATTCACATACTAGCAAATTCCAATCACCACTCCTAGTTTCGACAACCTCGCTCCCCCTTTGAAATCTACGATAAATGGTTATTTATTAGTTCCCCCTTGACCTATGTTTTCTCTTTTCTAAGATCCTGTATCTTCCTTGAGTGACCTCTTCTTGATCGCACCAAACTTCCCTAAATTGATACTTTCCTTATTTTTCTTTTATTCATGTTTTGAATTATTTTAAGGTTTACTGAAAATAAATCATCATTACTACCTTTTCGACCACTTAGAAACACTTAAGACACTTCCCCTTTCTTCTAGTACTTTATCTTAGTCTTCTTTTTCACTGATGGAGGCATTCAACGAGCCTCATACCGCCTCTTGGACCTGTTTTCTCCACACTCAACTTTCTTATTCCATTTTTCTTCATACCAACCACTTCTTAAGAAGACCACCTATGATTTTTAATTTATTTGACGCTTCCTCTTGTCAATGTTCTTGTTGATACACTTCAAACATAGTTAGATGAACACTAATTGCTACAAAACAGCCAAACTTACCTTTTGGCAAAGAATTTCCTTTTCTAAGTTGAGGTGATGAGAACTTGGTTCACATGTGAAAGATGATTTCTAGTGGTACTTTGAATAATTTACATTATTCATTAGTTCCTTCTTGATAATGCCAACATGTCTCTAAAATTTTAGAACACTACTCAACTTACAACTCCTTATGCTTTATTCTATGCAATTTTTCTTCTACCCTTTCACTAGGTCTTGAAATAAAATTTATCATTAATAACTCTTAATGTAGGAATATTTAAGATGAAATGAAATTGGATTAAGGCACAAATTATGGTCTACTTGCTACATTTCAAATTTCAGACTCTTAAACTACAAACATGCCTTGGTTCCTTTGTTGTCTGGTTTGATTCTTCTAGCCCTTCAGCCTACACACACAGGTCCCAGTGAACTATCAATATTTTCTTTGAAATCCACCATTGAATATCTGAATTTCCGATTATATCATCTTAAGGATCTCCCTAGCCTCACTTTTACTAAATTTCAAGCCCTTATTTGATGATTCGGGTCCTCATACTTCTTTCCCTAGTGAGGTCCTCGATTGTAGGTTACAAATGTAACCCATGAGGAGAGAATTGATTATATCTTCCTTTCCTTTTAGATTTATGAATCTATGTATTCTTCCAAGGTCATTACCACCTTCTTCCTCAATTCTAGATTATCGTATCTCATAATGGCAAACACATCATTCTCAACCACCAAAAACAACTCACTTACATGAAGGGAATACTTTAATATTTTCTCAAATATTTCACTCAATGTTTCAACAACCAAATCATATGCATCTAATGACATATATTCTTTGATAATTTGTGAAATGAAATATTATCTTCCTTGTTTTAAGCTTTTCTTTGATATCTAGGTTTTCCTTACCATACCTAAACATCATTAGCTTTGCATCCCTTGAAACATCTTCCTTGCTTGAAACTTAACTCCTACTTTCCATACTAAGATCAATAATTTTATATAGCTACCCCAATAGTGGAAACTTTACCATACAACATGATAGTTTAGTTCACTTGATTCACATCTTATAAAAACTCATAGAAAGGATTTTATGATCGAGATAAAATCATTAGCTCGACTCTACACTCTCTTTCAACCAATGAAAGAAATTGTCACCAATTTGGAGTTCTAATCTCTTAGACAAGACCTATTTATCAAGACAGAGGAGACTATTCTCTTTCTTCCTCTTCAAACTTGAGGAGTCCATTCTCTCTTCTCTAAGATTTTTGTTTTGAGTTTGTCTTCACTGCTACGTCATCTTAGCTCACTTTGGTTTTCAAGGACTTTTAATTTACCATTCATACCTTCTTATAGCTACATGGGTTCATATTGATAGTCCATAATATTTTCATGAAACCTTAGCTTGCTTCCATGCCTCATCTTTCCTTTTCGCCTCGAAAAATCTTTATTTGGATAGTTGCACACTTTTATTTTCAACTATGAAAGGAATTCACACCACTCCTAAGATTGTGAGACACTAACCCATGTGCGAGCTCTTCAAATTTATTTGAAGACGAGATAGAAAAATTTATATTTTGCCTTTTTTATCATGCTTGCAAGAACATATTCGATTAGCAGCCTATTTTGTAAACACTTAGACAAATTTTAGAATAATTTCTTTTGGAAATTGATGAAGAACATATACATACTCACGAGCTCATCAACTTCACCCTTTTGACGTAAAAAAAAAAAAACTTCATTAAGGGTATTGTCATTTTTATGCACTTAACACTCGTCTCTAAGAATACTTGGAATGATAAATTCGGTTCAACTCGATGGATTAAAGCTTTCAAAATACTTGATATAAGCTGCAATAAGATTTTTCATGATTGCTAAACATTTTTAAATAGCACCCACGGAAGATAAGCTCTTCCTCAATAACCTTAATGCTTCTTCCAAATTAGTATATGCCTTCTAGAATCCTAGAGAAGGCATACATTCTTGTCATGTCACCTTAGAACAAGAGGAAGTCATCAAACTAGTCTGATGACTCATTTTTCTCTTTCCTTGTCTTTGTTCTCTTGTTTTTCTCCTTGAATGCAATATTTGGTGTGGAAACCACATCATATGAGATCTCATCTTCTTCTTGAGTTCTAGATAGCCACACATGTTGTAATTCATACAACTTTTCTAACACTTCTTGAGGAAATTCTTCATTCTTAGTAGTGGATGTGTTTTCCTTCTTCTTGCCTTTTCCATCACTGTTGATGACTTTCTTGTACTTGCTTCTTACCAGAATCAGTAGGATACGAGAAAGGAGAGAAGAATGTGGAGTGAAGTACTCTACACACACTTATATTATTATGAAGAAGTGCGTATATACATAGGAGAACTAATCAACTTCATTCCCCTAAACTGAAGGAGGAAGATTTGGATGAAGGAGAGAGAATAATGGAATACACCTAGAAGGAGAAAATAAAGGGATAAAATAGAACATTCTCTCCTAAAAATATAGACTATTCAACGTATGCTAACATTCCCCCCCTTATTACATTATTCTTACAAATGTGACCCCTGAAAAATTCAAATTTCACTTTGCCAAGAGATTTAGTGAGAATGTTGGCAACTTGTGCTTCAGTAGGACAATACTAGAGCTGAATTTGATGGTTCAAGACGTGCTCTCAAATGAAATGGTAGTCAATTTCAATATGCTTTGTTCGTTCATGAAAGACTGGATTCTACATGAGCTTCAACACACTCTGATTGTCGCAATAGAGAATAGGTGACTATTTTTCAGGAATTCCCAGGTCATCCAAAATGTGACGTATCCATATCACTTCGCACACAGCTCCTCATGCAATGCAATATTTTGCCTTTGTGGATGAGATAGAAACAACATTCTGCTTCTTGCTTATCCATGAGATAGGTCCAAATCCGAGATGAAATATGTATCCTATAGTTGACTTCCTATCATCAACAGATCTAGCATGGTCTAAGTCGACGTATCCCTGTAAGAAGAATTGATCATTCTTCTTATATTCTAGACCATAATTAGTTGTTCCTCGGACATATCTCAAAACATGCTTTGCTGCATTCCAGTGACATTTCTTTGGCTCCTGCATGAACCTGGAAAGATAGCTGATAGCATAGCAGAGATCTGGTCAGTATATGTCAAATAGATGAGCCCTCCAACAAATTGCCTGTAGAGAGTAGCATCTACTTGAGGTGAGTCTTGGAATCTTGAAATTTGCAAGCCTTTTTCCATGGGAGTGGATATAGGTTTATAGTCAGACATTCTATACTTTTCCAGGAGTGTCTTGGTGTACTTTGTTTGGGAGACAAAAATGTGATGCTCCTTTTTCCATATCTCCAAGCCAAGACAATAATGTAGTAGCCCCAAATCTGTCATGTCGAAGGTTCTTTTGAGATCATTCTTTACAATATCAACCTGATCTTCTGAACTGCCAGTGATCACAAGATCATCTACATAAACAACCAGAATGACAATTTCTTTGCCTACCTTCTTTATATACAAATTCGAATCTGAGGGGCTATGAGTGAACCCATGCTACAAAAGGTGATTATTGATCTTGATATACCATGCCACAGGGAACTTGTTTCGATCCGTAAAGCAATTTGATGAGACAACATACCTTCTTAGGTTGCTTTTCATCAACAAATCCTTTAGGTTGGGTCATGTATACTTCTTCTTTCAGATCACCATTTAGGAAAGCACTCTTTACATCCATCTGCTGAAGTCTCCATCCTTTCGTCTTTGCAGTGTGCAAACTACTCGATGGTCTTCATCTTCGCAGTGGGTGCAAAGTTTTCTTCATAGTCGATGCCTTATTTCTGAGCATATCCTTTTGCTATAAGTCGTGCTTTATGTTTTTCGATGGATCCATCTGCCTTATATTTTTCTTGAAAACCCATTTACAGCCTATGGGTTTCTTTCTGTAGGCGATCGACAAGTTCCCATGTCGATTTTTCATGAGCGAGTCATATTTTGTATCCATGACTTCCTTCCACTAAGTTTGACCGAGTGCTTCACGAACATTATCGGCTCGAGCTATTCATCGGTGAACTCATGAGTGCAAAGTTTACCTTATTTCTTGTTTGACTCCTTGTTTTGACTTCAGATGATGTATCTGGGAGTTGTTGCATATGTGAGTCCTTGATAGTGCTTTGCACCCACTTCGAGATGAGAACTTGGCTACTTTTGAGAAGAACTATGTCATTCTTGTGTGTAGATTGATGTGGAGTCACATCTCTAGTTCTCTAAGGTCAACAAATAGTTCTCCCGGCAGGCAGCATTCTTTTCTCGAGAGTAGTCTCCTCTGGCTCATCATCTGATTCAGAGACTAATCGGTGAGATGTGGTTGGAAGTGGATCTTTTGTTGATACTATTGAGTCAAAGGATGACTCGTCACAAACCACATCCCGACTCTCATATATTTTATTTGTCTCAGGATCCATGAGATGATATGCCTTCAGGTAGTACTGTAGCCAAGAAGGATACACGGGAGTGTTTTTGGCTCTACCTTCTTTCTCTTCTGAGTTGGGACATGCATGTATGTTGTACAACCAAATAATCACAAAAGAGAAATTGATGGCTTTCTACCACTCCATACCTCTTATGGCATCTTGTTCTGGAGAATCTTTTTCTTTGCCTTGTTGAGAATATATACAGCCATTTATACTTTGCTTCATCCCAATAGCGTTCTCCTAGCTTTGCAGTTGATAGCATGCAACAATCCATCTCCATCACTGTGTGATTGCGACACTCAACAATGCCATTTTGTTGGGGCGTGTAGGGAGCAATTAGGTGCTGCTTAATGCCGTGTTGGTTCAAGAAGGCCAAGAACTAGGAAGGCCAAGAACCTCTTTGATGTGAATTCCCCCCCTCGATCTGAGTGGAGTAGAAGAAGTGGTTGTCCGGACTCTTTGACAACACGATGATAGAAGTTCTACAAGTGTTGAAGAGCCTCACTTTTCTTCTTTAGGAAATATACCCACATCTTGCGAGAGTGGTCATCCACGAATAGTTGAAAGTACTTGTATCCTGAAAACGAAGCAGGCAATGGGCCATTCAGATCGGTATGAACTACCTCCAGACACTTCTTGGCATGGAAGGTGCTTGCTTGAAACGGATCTTTGTGTTGTTTTCCTACAAGACAGCCAGGGCAAAATAGGCAAGGAACTGGACAATTTGGGTAGTCCACGGACCATTTCTTTTGAACTCATCTGAGTGCAATGAATTGACCGATAAGTTTCCATATCTAAAATGCCATAGGGCAGTTGATTCTATTGTTGAAGTAGATAAAGCTACTGCAGAAGATGAAATAGTATCTAAAGCAAATAACTTATCTTTTACAAAAGCTTTAGCAAGAACCATACCTTGTCGGGAGATTAAGCATGATTTAATGCCATTTTGAACAAGAAATTCTACCTTAAGGTGATGATTTAAGAGTTGAGTAACTGACAAGAGGTTTCTAGTCAAGCCAGGAACATATAGTACCTTTGTAAGTGTACATTTTCGTGGTCCCAGAGGAATGGTGACATTCCCTATTCCTTCTGCAATGTACTCTTTGTCATCCGCTATCCAAACTTCGATCTCTAGTTGGTTCTTCATGTAGTGAATCAAACAACTTCTTGTCACTTGACATATGCTTGCTTGCACCAGAGTCTATCAACCAGACTTTCTTCATGGGCTGAGAATTTTGAGAGATGAGTACAAGATTCTTACTACAATGGGCTCCTTCTGATGTCTCCTCATCAGAGTCATCATCTTCTTGTTGGGCTGCAGATGTCCCTTGTGCTTTCTCCAGCTGGGGACGTCGTTTGGACTTTTGAAAATATTTGCGCCCGGATGTGCTTGTATGGCTTGAAGATCCCTGTTTCAAGCTATTATGCCAGCAGTGATCAGTGTCATGAGTATTGGTTCTGCAAATGTGACACCATCTCTTTGACTTTTGATCTTTTTGTTGTTGTTTTGGTTACGCTGGATTTGGCTTCTCTTGGGACCTTTCCAATTTTTCTGGCCATGGTAAGGCTTTGAGGACAATGCTTTGTCCTGAGACTCCTCATGCGATGAAGTGATGGCCTCTTCCTGCTATATTAAATTCATAAGCTCTTTGAATGTCACTGTTTGTTTAGACACATTCAGTGTCGTAACGAACACTCGGAATTGAGAAGGGAGTGCTCTCAAGGTGATTGCGACGAGAATTTTATCATCCACCATTTCACCAAGCACTAATAACTCTGATCTTAGCTTAGCCACGTGACATAAGAATTCCTCCACTTTCTCATCTGACCCCATAGAGAGGGTGTGCAGCTTTGACTGAAGATGAAGTATCTTCATCTGATTTTTGGCTTCATAAATGGTTGCCAACTTGTCCCAGGCCTCCTTGGGTTTCTCTACATTCTCGAACATGCGGTTACACATCGTCACTGATACTGAGCATTATCAGCATCAAGGCTTTAGCACTAGCCATTTCATATTTTATTAGTTCATCGGGGCTGTGGGAGCGGGCACAAACCCTATGACAATTCCCCATAATCCTTCAAACTAAAGGATTGTCTTCATTTTTGTCTTCCAGGCCACAAAATTGGACCCTTTGAGCAACTGAGCATCGGACATAAGTAACTTTGGAGTAGACATCGTAATAATAATAAAAAAATTATTTATTTGAAGAGTTATTACAATTTTGACTCACTGACAAGAATTACTGGCTCGTAGATGCTCGCGATATTCACGTGTTGTGAGATGGTGATGCTTTGTAGGGCATTCTTCTTTGTCATCATAGTCAACATCATACCCGGCTTCTAATTCTTCTCATACTCGCTTTGCTTGGCAGCTGACGTCGAAAAGAAAGTATTCAAGAAGTCCTTCTCAAACTAGCTTGTCGAATGCAAGATTTTGGTATTCCAAAGCTCGTTCAGCAAAGCAAAGTAGAACCCGAAGCTCTCAGGAGCTTCTTCACGGTGTTCTCTGGCTGGCGAGTTGATATTCCAGCTTTCAGCTGTGGCGACCGTGTTATTGATGCTCTCAATCGAGTTGTCTACACTCGACATTCGATGAAGTGTTGAAGTATCTCCAAGTTTCTTCTCCTCGTGTTGTTCTACTTTTCACGCAGGTAGTTGGTCTGTTCCTCCACGGAGCAGCAAGTGACACACTCCAAACTTTATTTGGATGCAAGTCTTCACGTAATTAAATGCAGGCTGCTCCTCTCCAATTCTTTCACTCAACAGGAGCTTCTAACAACACGTAGCACGCAAGTGAAAAATTTGAATAGTTTGCAGGCAGATGGAATTTTTACCACATCCTTTGTCCATGTGCCTCCATTTTTCCACACTGATCTTTTGATGAAATCCCACGCATAATTTGAAGAACTCCACGCAGTAGGAGAGAAAGAATTCCACGCAGCAATCTTCCCTTTGGACTGTGAATAATTCCAATGCAACAATCTTCTCTTTGGACTGTTAATAATTCCAACGCAGTAAAAAAAAATATCTTCGATTTCCACGTTTTAAACAAAAAAATGTTTTTTTTTTCTTGCGCAGGTTTGTATTTTATCACGCATGCAGGATTCTCTTTCTGCAAGCCATAGAAGAGGACTGGAGTCACGTTTTTTTCTTCCTCACGAGTTGTTGTAGCCTCCTTCCATGCAGGAGCCTTTGCATCCACGCAGCAGGTGGATAGATACTATTTTCATTGCAGAGAAAACAAAAAAATGTGCGCAGGAAAGAAAAAGATCATTCACGTTTTAAAAACAAAAACGTTTTCTCTTTTCTTGCACACAAAAACATTTTTTTCTTTCTTTCCACGTTGATGTCCACGCACACAGCTAAAGAAGACTCCCTTGTCTCTCCTCCACGTAGGCTGAAGGCTCCAATCAGCATGCAATAGAAGAATTACTTCCATGCACAGGCAGAGATCAAAGCTGCTCTGATACCAAACTATAGGATACAAGATAGGAGAGAAGAATGTGGAGTGAAGTACTCTACACACACTTATATTATTATAAAGAAGTGCGTATAATATATAGGATAAATAATCAACTACATTCCCCTAAACTGAAGGAGGAAGATTTGGATGAAGGAGAGAGAATAATGGAATACACCTAGAAGGAGAAAATAAAGGGATAAAACAGAACATTCTCTCCTAAAAATATAGACTATTCAACGTATGCTAACAAAAGAACTATCTTAATTTTTTATATTTTTCAATATTTACCTTTGTTATCTTCTTGTCATCCTTTGATGTCTCAACTTCTGATTTTTCTTCCTTGACCTTGCATACCCATTTTCCTTTCTTCTTTCCAACATCTCTCTCAACCATGGCTGACTTGCTCTTACTCTTAGAGTTTGCATTTTCTGTATATCATTTTGTCTTGCCTCTAGAATGCACTCACTTATAATTGAATCTAATTAATTCATTACAATGTCTGGAAAAACTCCCTTGTCCATGGAAATTTAAGAAAACCACTTGATTCTTGTCCCAAAACTAACTTACTAGATCTTCTGGAAAATACTTGGCTATATGACCTTTTCCTTTTAATTAAAACACACTATGTTCTTCTCATAATCAAACTTGCAATCTCTCCATGGATATTTTTCATCTACTCTCCTCCTATAGTATCTATCTCAATGCCTAAATATGTTTCATGAAAAGCAAACTCCATGAAACTTATCTTATAATATCCTTGTAGTTGGCTGCCTAAAGATCCTCTTGTGATATTTTTTTTCCTTCTTGGACTGAGAACATCCTTGACAATAAGTATGACTTGATTCAAATCTCAAGTCCCTATGCTTTTCTTATTACAACTCCTCTTTTAGGGTCCTTACTTTTGCACTCAATTTTTCACATTCTCTACTCTTGGCTTGAATAACTACCTGACATGTCTCATGCTCTATTCCACCAGAATGTCCTTGTTTACTTTGCAAGTTTTTTAAGATGATTAATAACCTGTACTAACTCAGTTTTCATGGTCTTTAGTTTCTCTTCAAACTCAAGAAAATCATTTTATTTGTCTTTTAGAGTCTTAGAAACTTTTTCAACATATGAGGACATCTCATTTAGTTCATGACCATGGTTAGCCTCCTTAATCTTGATTTTTGTCTTTAATTCGATATGACAGCTGAGCAATCTCATATTTCTTTTTCAACACCAATTTTTCTAATTTACTCATGTTTATGTCTTTAGGATCACCTCCAAGTTGTTAGGATTAAATTTGGAGAACCAGGATTTGATACCAATTGTTGGAAATTTAGAAACTGAGAAGGGGTGAATTATTGTCTTATAAAACTTTCAGATATTTCTACTTCACAAACTAGTTAAGAAAAATCATGCACAAGAAAATGAAAGAGAGACAATACATAGTGATTTAGGTGGGAAATCCAAAAAGGGAGAAAACCCACAAAAATCAAAGAAATAACTGTGGACAACTTTTCCTGTGTGTTACAATGATTTCAAGTTGAGTTCCAACTCAAATTTTTGAGGTTACAACCCCAAAGTACAATCAAACAACTACTAAATGTTGGAAGCTACAACTCCCAAAGTGATTCAATCATTAGCTATTTATCTTCTACAAGCTACTACTTGCAAGGAAGACACAAATCCATGATTATCTTTACTTGCTGCTACTCGGTCTGAACACAAAATATGATCACTCTTCGTATTTGATGCAAAAAAACACATGATTGTGACCCTAAATTAGTAATATCACTTTTTCATTTCACCTGCAATATTATCAAAAATCCATATCTCAATCCACATGTTGTCCGACTATTTGAAAAACTCATTCACCATTCTTGGCTTAACATGTCAACGTCCTCCTATATTACACCTTCAAAAAGAAAAAAATTCAACTCTAAACACCATGCATATCTCTCGCCACATTCACTTTTTTTTTTTCTTCGATTTCATAGCATCTGTCCTTTCTAAGTGCATCATAATAATCTTCCTCATTCATTATCACCTATTGTCTCTGAGTTCACTCTTCTTTGAGTTCACACAATTTATCTCTACATTACCAAGTCTCATTCAAAACTTTGCCTTTGTTCTTCACATAATATGTCTCTGTCTGAGTTCACTCTTTTCAAGTGTTCTATCATTTTCAATTCAAAATCTCAACTCGAGTGGGACATTAGTAATTATCATGCTTTCTTTTATGAATTTCATCTCTTTATACTTCCCTTCACTCCAACAATAGCATACCTTCATGCTTACACAACTATATTACTTTTCACACCTTCTTCCTTTGAATTATATTTTCCAAAAACATACCATTTCACTCTCCACAACTTTGTCTTCTTGTGTCGTTTTCACTTACAAAAATGCGGTCTCACTCTCTATATTATAACTCATTGTATTCTATGTTTTTTTTTAATTTCTCACTTGCATTCCCTTTTCATTCAATATGCTCTTTAGCAAGTCAAACACATTTATATTCTTGTTCTTTTCTTTCATAAACTCCTACTTAGAACACAAACCACTAGTAATAACTATGTGACTTATCAACTCCTATCTCACCCTCATCTTCCTTAGAAACTCTTCAATTTCATATCATCATTCTAACAAGCTAGCACCATAAGAAGTTACTCCCTAACTTTTCAAATTTCTCCACCTAGTGATTTTTTGACTCCTGTCCTTTAGAATCCATATCATTCAGACTCCCTCACTTGTGCTTTGACAGAAACAACTCTTCAAATTATTGCCTTGATATGGATGAGCATTGAACTATTCAAAACTCTTCTTCAAGCAAGAGACACTATTTTAGATCCACAAGCAGAGAAGGGATGTTTAGGACCACACAACTTTATTAAACAAGCACTTGGCATGAGAAAAAAACTATTAGATATTTTTGTACCAATATCCTTTCATCAATTCACTTTTGATATCAGATAGTGCATACTTTTTCATAGAAACCAAATCTTGAACAAGAACAAAAACCTACACTCTCGACTGAGACAGTGAACAATCTATTTATCTTCAAAACCAGAATTCTCGTGAGATTTTGAACTTGTCAAGCCAAAAAATCACTCACCTATTTGGTAAAATATTTTCCATGTCATTTGGAGTCGAATATGAAGATTCAAGACATTTCATTTGAGGAATTTTATCATAAACTTTATTTTTCACCGCATACCATGGAGGATGGGTTTGGAAAGAACACTCATCATCAAAATATTACACAACTGTGATGAAGGCATCCAATTACTTTTACAACAATTTTGTATAGTCCAAAAAAATATTAATTCAAAATTTCATGTAATTTCATTGGATAAAACTCCCAATTCGAGAAACTTTCATTTGGAAACTCTAGAAAAGCAAGGTTTAGTGTACAACAACCACTCAAAAATTGATTTTTCATTCATATCTTAATGAAATTTAAAACTTTTGAATTCTATGGATTTGTGAGTTTTAGTGCCAACTTCAATATGCATCCACTTGGCTTGAGATTCTTCATTTTGCTATCAACATTCGAAGTACGAGGAACTGTGGATGTAATAGTTGAATAAAACAATCTTCCAAGTGAGAAACAAGTACCTTGTAAGTACCATGTTGTTTTTGTTAGGAATTTTAGTGTCTCCATGGTAAATAATATTTACAGAGACTTGGTAAGTATTATGTTTGGTTAGTGGTTAGGTTATTATATTATTGTTTTATAACGGTATTGTTTATTATAAATAATTGGTTATACGTGAATTGTGGTGGTTGCACTACAAGACAAAGGGCTATTTTTCCACAATGTTATCCACAAAATATTCAATTTGTGGAAAAAATGTAGATTAGCAACATTAAATGGATGGTCTTTATAATATATAATGTAGGTTTTTCACAATTTCATAAAAGTAAAATTTAATTTGTGGAATACTCATAATCCTATAAATTTATTGTAGAAAAATCACAATTTCTCTATATTTGAAGAAATAAAATCTCAAACTATAATTAAAGAATACTCTAAATAAAATGTAGATTGCAATTCCTAATTTCCACATCATTCTAAAATTTAAACAAAAACTATTTAAAAATTATACCACTAAAACTATGATTATGTATCATCTAAAAATACAATATATAGACAAAAAATATATCATAATTATAATATTTTGAACCAATTTTTATCAAAAATAAATAATCACATAATTTTTAAGATTTAATTTTATTATTAAAAAAATTAAAGCCATTGGAAGTTAAGTTTGGTATTATTCCCAACTCACTCTAATTGTTGACAATCTACATTTAAAAATTAAAACTCTTATTGTGGATAGTGTACATTAATAAAAGAAATAGTGATAATAATGAGAGATGCAAAAAAAAAAAAAAAAATCATAAATGATCTACACAATCCAAAATTTCGTTATTTTGTATGTGGATAATCTACATAATATTACAAATATTATTTGTGAATAATTTACACTACTACAAATACCCTTAGGTTGTCTAATATATGTAGAGGCTCCATGGGAAATAAATTGTGAAAAAATCACATTGATAGTATAGCTCACTTACATTATTGCAAATAATATAATTATAAATAAATAATAATTAGATCAAGATAATTTCATTATAATTCTATACTATTTATTGTTCGAAAATTACATTACCTTAATAATGTTTGTGGATAATCCACAATATTTTGATATAAATGTTTACTATGGGAAACCATTATCACTATTAATATTAATATTCTTATAAGTGAATTATCTCGTAACACAAACTTTTATTATTAAGACTATTCAAACACAACTCCAAGATTACTATTTACCTTACGTATAATAAAGAAAATGTCTATTTTTTTAATTAATATTAACTATAGTTAAAAATAGATTATTACATTATACAAACAATTAATTAAAATTGAAAATGAAAATGAAAACCATTTATTAATTTTTATTTATAATATTTATATAAATAAAATATAAATAGACAATTAATAATATCTTAAAAATTAAATAAAATTATACACAAACAAAATTATTCCAGCTAAAATGAAATTATATAATTTATTTAAAATAATGATGGTGTAGAATAGCATTTTCCTATTATTACTATTGACATTGATATCACATCTCTATATATAACTTACATTTTAAAGGAAAGAAATCATATAAATCTGAAAATGAATATATTTATAAGATCTTGAAAATAATGATTTTATACTTTAATAAACTTTGATATATATTAACCATGTAGATTCATGTAAAATGTAAACTCTCCTATTGTTCCATTATTTCCTACATGTGTGTATCATAATAGTAAAACATTACATTTTATCATAACATTTAAAACACATAATATATCTAGTACATTTGAAATCACATTAAATTAAAAATTATGATATTTTAATAATTCTTAGGATTGTGATACAAGAAAATAATTTTTTACTACATATTGCTTAAGAGAGGTCAACTGGTATAAAAAAATACATATTATACTAAATTATTGTATCAAGAACTTATTTTCATTAAAAATCCAACTTTAACAAATGCCTACACCTTTATAACTCAATTTGTATGTCATCTTGATTGAATTCCTCATCATCTTGAACCAACTCTTGAACTTGTTTTGTACTAATTTCCAATTCCCCTAAGTCCACAACTAAATTAATCATGACATCTTCTCCCTCGTTTCCAATATCATCATCAACAAGATTATTAAATATCATTGTTGAATCTTTTCTACTTAGGTAATCTACAATATCATCTTCTTCTATTCCTCCTCCCGGAAGTATACCATCATCTGATTGCCTTAATTCATGATATTCCTCTTGGGACTCTTGTGACTCAACATAATCTTCAATTTCAACCAGTGGTTCATATTCATTTTCATTGTTTGTTTCATCTTCATCACTATTAGTACCATTGTTAGAATCTGGGTTTACATCTGAAAATGATGGATGTCGTTGGCTCCTTGGATTGTGTTCGATGATGAATGACCAATTTATATCATTAGTATCTTTAATAAAAAAATCTGCTCACATTGACTAGGGAATACATAAGGCTCATTTGTCTCCATAAAGCTTGATGTTTTGATAAGGGAAAACCATTTCGATGCATTTTAAATGTTCTATGTGTTCCATCCTCAATCATTGGATACCACTTGACATGAAAGATAACCTTCTTGAAGGCCCTGAAATCAAGTTCAATAATGTCTTGCAATATTCCATAGTATTGTTTCCTTGAACACTCATTTGAACCATCCATCTCAAAGTACGCTGATATACCACGATCAAAACTATGCCTTAGTTCATCAGTCTTCTCAATACGGAAATGTTTACCATATGCCCACATTGCTTTGTAATGTCTCACCTACAACATAAAAATGCAGAATTTTAAATGTCATATAAATTCTATATTTCAAAATTGTGAATAATATGATATTACAAGATTTAGAACACTACCAATGTTTTTAGTATATATTATAGACATATACCTTTCTCATATGTGTCCCAGTGGCAATTTCCAATTCTTCTCTAGAAACAATGTAGGATCTTTATTATTTTGAAATATAATATTTTCTCTCAACCAACTCCAAGTACATTTATCTGGCCATGTATTTCTATGTTCAAGAGGTAACTTCCTTTTGTGAGTTGTATTCATAGATCCCACCCTCCTAGATAAATTTAAATAAGCATTTCTATCAGCTTCTTCCTTCTTTGTATTATAAATATCAATCCACTTCTCCATGCATTTTGTGTGATGGGAAACAAAAACATGCATTCTCTCCCATTCATATGGATTTGTAACTCCAAAAAAGTGAAATTTAAATATATTTATTGAAATGAGAATACTAGTGATATATATAAAAAAATTAAATGAAAAATTATGTACACACCTCGAATTGTTCTCAACTTTGACCTCATCTGAAGTACTTCACCGGTGAGCATATCTTGTTGACATTTACTCCAAAATATTGGTGTATCTAAATGAAATTTTGGTAAATATTGTGTTACACGTACCATTGCTTTGAAAGTAGTATAACCTGTTGCAATAGATCCCTCAGGACGAGCTCTTTGTCGTACAAAATGTTTTAGTACCTTCAATAAGCGCTCCACAAGCCACATAGACCTTGATGTAACAGGACCACAATATTCAATCTCTCTGACAAGATGTACTAGATAGTGAACTTGTGAATCAAAAAATGTTAGTGGAAGATGCTTCTGAATTGTACATAGTAATATAGGTGCTTGCTTCTTCCAATAATCTATATCCTCCATCCTAATCTCTTTTGAAGTTAACCACCTAACATAAATCATAAGTAAGTATAATCAATAACAACAATTATTTTTATGATACATAAATTATTATTATAATTGTTTATAAAAACATTTACCTCATATATGCTGATAGGTCAAATATTGCATGTCTAATATGTTTGTCAAAGCTATTTGGAATAATCACTGGTAGAATAACCTACAAACAAAGTTTTTTTAATTATATATATATGTAATATATTTTTAAGATATGAACTCATAAATTGTAATATATGTATGCTACGTGTAAAACTCACTTTAAGAAGGTTATGCCAATCATGTGTCTTCAGTCCTGTCAACTCTTCATCTTTTCCTCTTGTGAATGCATTCTTGAGTGTTGCAGCAAATCCTGTAGGGAATTTTATCTCCTTAATTATAGATTTAACTTGTCTTTTCTCCTCATTTGTTAATCTCCAAGGACCGATAGAATATGAATCATCAATAGGATTTGGCCATAGATGAGGCATGACATTATTTTCTTGAAGATCTCTTCTCAATCGTAATCCATCAACTTTTTTTCCATTGATAAGATACCATAATGATTTTGACACATTGCATCCAATGTGCATGACATCAAGAAGGTGTGCAATCGGTAAATATCTATAGTAAGGAAGTTCATAAAAATTGAAAACCTCTTCATTCCTCGAGGGAGTTCACCTTGATAAATCATGTCAAAAATAGTGAGATGTAAAAAAATTTTTTAAAAAGGAATACATTTATTGTAAATCATATGTTTAAGTTCTTACCTTCAGAATTATTGTATAAAGTATACCAATCATTTGGTGTCATACACTTTGGAATAGGCAATTTCATCTCCTTATTATTGAATTCTCCCCATTTCCGTACTCGATATCGATGATTTATGGGCAAGAATTGCCTATATTCGTGGAAGATAACCTTTTTGAGGTTATTGGAATGCTTAGCTATTGTTTCACTTCCACATGATGGGCAACCAAATTTACCTTTTGTTTGAATACCTACAATTAAAATTTTGAGAAAATTTATGGTTAGAGGTAATTTTTTGAGATCCATGCTACTCTTATGACAATTAAAATATTTAAATATATAAACTTACCACAACAAACAGATAATCCTGGGGCATCATGAATCGTCCAACACATCATTCCTCGAAACAAAAATCCCTTCTACCAATAGGCCTTGAAATATCATGCATTTGAAATCCTTTCCATAACTCTTTAAGTTCATCAATGACTGGTCGTAAGTATATATCCATATTTTTCACTTGATATTTTCCTGTAAGTGAATAAATTACAAATATAATTATAACAAAAAGATTATAAGATTAGTTAAATCATGTAAAGATGAAAATAAACTAAAAAGAAATATTTATTATATCTAAGGGTATAAGTTAATTCACCTGGAACTATTAAAGTCAACATTATTTGCTCCTTTTTTATGGCCATCCAAGGTGGGAGATTATTCACAACTGCAACAATTGGCCAAATGGAGTACGTTGAGGACTGAATTGAGTATGGATTAAATCCATCCATCGCTATTGAAATCCTTGCATTTCGTGGCTCACTTGCAAAATCTGGCCATCGCTCATCTATTTCTTTCCATGCTTTCCCATCTGCTACAATACGCATTGTTCCATCTATGCTCTTATTGTATGAATGCCAATCCATGAGATTTCCAATATCATTACATTGAAATACATGTTTGAGTTGTGGTATTAATGGGAAATGGCGAAGTACTTTACGAGGAACTTTAATAGATTTAATAACACCTTGATGCTCATATCGACTTTCACCACACACATGGCAATTTTCTTTATTTTCATTTTCTCGATAGAATAGCATACAATCATTGGGACAAGCATGATAAACTTTATAATCCATTCCCAAATCACTTAAAGAAATTTTCACTTCCCTATAAGAGCGTGGTAGTCGATTTCCCTCTGGAAGTAGTTTATCAGCTAGAACCCTAAACCATAAAAGTAATTCAATAAATAAAGAATATTTTATCATTAAAAAAATTATATTGTGAATTGTATAATATGAAATAATTAAATGTACCTCAAAAGTGTTGTAAAGCTAGAATCTGACCATCCAAAAATAGCCTTCAAATTTAGAAGTAATAAGATTGTCGCTAGCACTGAGATTCGTGCACCTTCATATAACTTTGTATTTGCAAGGGTTTTCATGTTAGATTCTTGATGAGTGAAAATTTCATGCATCATATCTTCAATCCGGGCTCCAAGATTCCCATTTCATCATCCATCATTTCATTTTGGTTCATTCTCTCCATATTTTCATTTGGTTCATTACAAGGGGCATCATAACTAGTACCCTGCAAGAAAATAATTTCTATAAATAATTACTTATTAATAATTAAATGCAATGTAATCAATATTAAATTGATGTAAATTACTTATGCACATATACCATAGGTTTTTCTTGTATAGAACCATGTTTTTCTAAATGTTGAATCTCTATTCTACGCCTTTGTCGTCTACACCCTCCACATTTTGGACATGTACAATACACGAACTCCTCGTACCATTCGAAGTGTAAGGTTCGGAGCTACAAATCCTTCACTATCACTAGAGCTTATAGTCATTGAGAATCCTGCATTTTACTCAAAATTAATGTTAATTAACTCATTTTTATATTAATAAATTGTAATATTTTGAAAATAGTTAGAGAACCTAAAGTTCACATTAATAAACATAAAAAATAAGAGATAATAAATAAAATAGATAACAATATTTCAAGAATTTCATAAATGAAAATGAAAATTTATGGTTATTTATTTGTTTGTATTCAACTTTATATCTATTAAAAAAACAACAAGAAATAAAAGGCTAAATGAATAAGGTGTTTAGATTCATAGGATAAATTAGAAATTGAATGAGGATTTTAAAATTGTATGAACAATCACAAGATGTATTGAAGATTAATATGTTATTTAGGCTAGTAACACAAATATTGAGAGGAAAAATATTTTTGTTAGGATTATGAATATATAGATGAGGAAAGTGGAACATTGAGAAAACAAACATACTCCAAAACTAGTTAAAATTTTTATAATTAGGATGACCATTTCCAATATAAAATTTATTCCATTTTGCCATATTAATAATGGCATGCTACGTGTTATATATTGTTACAAATAAATTTTACTAAATAATGCAATATTACTTTGTGGAACGAATGCGATTTTTCAGTCTTTTAGATGCATTCCAATGTACACAAAAGAATTTTATCTAACATGTGATTATAGGGAATGAATTTGGAAATAAGGATTTTTAGAACCCTATGATAAATCAATCATTACGTTATTAGGGAGTCCACTTCCATTGTGATGTCACCACCATATGTGTAAATAACATGACATGCTAGTGTGGGATTAATATTTTTCATTATTGAGAATGTTAGAGTTGTATAACCAATTCAAAGATGAATAAGAAAAGAGGATATATAGATGGGGGTACTATGACATGTATTTAGAGGAAATTGAATGGATTTTTAATATTATGTAACCACATAGAAGTAAATGGGATTGCCATCCAATAAAACTTAGACCTCCCAAAACCCAAAAAAAGTTATGTTAGGAGCATGATTTTCATTTCCGCATAAGGATCATGGTATAATGAAATATATATGTTTCTCATGAAAAACTCTTTCCAACTAATGTAGAAAATTTTATCGAATTAATAAGAATTTTATATTTATAGGAGTGAATCCAAGATGCATTGAAGAGGTATTTCTAGAATGAGTTAGAAATCAGGCATGTATTTAGAAAAAAACCATTTAGACTATAGAACAACATAGGATGATAGAAGAAAACAAAAGATTGAATATAATCATCACATAACCAATCAATCATTATTTGAGTATAATTACATCATTTACAATGTCACCAACATTCACATACCAATAAAAATATATTAAATTTTATATGAAAATATTGAAACATCATATTAAATGTGGGATTAAATTTTAAATGAAAAAATATTTAAATAAATGAAGGAATACATCTATAGAAATAAATAAATTATTAAACATTATATATATATATATAAACTTATAATACTTAAAAATATATTTTTAAATTGGGCTCCTCATACTACTTAAATTTAGGGAAACCTAATTCTTTGTGGAGATCACGTATTAATTCAAACTGAAGTAAAGTTTTAGGTTTTCCAAAAATATTGTTGACTTTTTCTAATGTTTCCATATTTCCATAAAAATAAAAAGTATTCCCTCCAAATCTGTTTTTCCTATGGCGCAGATTTTTGGATCTCTGTACAAATGCAAATTTTTAATTCTTTTTAGACTTTGAAATTGAACATTCCTGTAGCTGGGTTCGTATTTTTTTGGTTTAGAAACTTTTGCAGCAGGAGGTATTCAGCGCAAAAACTCCTTCAACCTTTCTGGTATGTGCATGCAATGTTTTATTTTTTATTTTGAATGAATAAAGAATAATAAATATTTCAGGGTTTTGTGTTTTTAGTATATTTTAAATGTGTATTCATTGCTGGTTTCATATTTTATAGGTAAGAAATGTAAAGGAAATGAAAAAAGACTATTGAAAATGAGTATTAGTTTATTTGGCTGTGCAAAAATACTTGATAAAATTATATTGGCAGAAAACTATGGTTGAAGAAACTATTCAATGATGCATGTAGATCCTGTCCCTGTAAATGTTATCTCAAAGCTGGAGATGGGGGGATTTTGGTTTGTAGCTGTAGAAGAACTTGAATTCTTAAAGTTCTCAATCCATTGACCATGGAATCCAAAAGGATTGAAGATGCAAGACTAAGCAGGAAAAGCAGGATTTTCTTTTACATGAAAAAATACCATGATGATGTGGGTATCCTCATCAAGTTTGATTCACAGGATGAGACTTCTCGGGTAATTGTTAAAAATTGTTTTGATTTACAAATCTACAGATCAGAGATGGGAAATCAAAACTGCCCACTTCAACAAAAGAGTGAGTGGAAGCTTGTGACAATCAGACAATTTCCAAACATTTTGATGCATAACCAGAGAATTTACAATTTTTCAACACAGGGGAAAGATGTGGGTATGCATGAGGTCTTGGGAATTGTTATGTACAAGGGCAGAACAATGATGGTTTGCAAGAATAAGACGAGGAATATCCCATTGGATAGGGATACTCTGTTTGCTAAACATGAATCCGTCTTTTGCACATTAAGTTGCTTCCCAATTTGATTTTTTGTGGGAGTTATTTTGTTTACGTAATACAGGTAAGTAATGCCCATGTAAGCTACATGATTTCTATAGATGTAGATACTGGGGAGCTGAATGTTTGGCCAGGTGTTTCTCAACAAATATTCAATGTCAGAAATTGCTCATCTATCTCATTGAGATTTTTTCCACGCACTTAAATATACAGAAATTAGTTTTGACCCAATGATGATTTGGAAAATTTCTTGTTATTTTTTCCTTTTGTTCTAACCATAGAATTTTGTTCATTCATTAAGAAATATATATAAGGCAATATGTAAATATATTAACTTGTGTTTTCATTGTTAATGAAGGAATTTGAAGAAAGTGAAGGATCTGACTTACCTGATGGAATGGAGATTGAAGAACAAGAAAATCTTTTGGAAAATCCTTTGGAATGCAACACTTCAGCCAATGCTCATGTCCAGTCAAGAGAATGCAACGCTACAATCAACACTCCTTCACAGTGCTCCTGTCTAACCAACCAACACTATAGCTAGCACTTCTATCTAATCAAATAAAAACTCTGGTTATTTATAAAAATATATGAAATATCTAGATTTCATATATTTATGAAATAAACATGCAAAAATAAAAACTGTTTTTATTGCATATTTTTAGGAGATTTATGTCAATGAAACTATTTTTTTATTAATAAATATTATTTTCATATATTGTATTCAAAAGAGTGCATGCGCATGTTTTAAAGAGAGAAACATCTCTATTAGAAATAATTTATTTATTAATAAACTAATGTTAAGTTTATTGCATGGAATGTTTTCAAATTTGTATTTAAAAGTTTTATCTCTAATTCTTATTGTTTGACTACGGTTCTAAAAGAGCATTTTATTGATTAAAAACTATGTTAAAATGTCTTATTTACATGCAATGTGGGTTTATGATCATTATTAAATATTTAATTTATTTCAAATTTATTTGATTTAATATTTTCTTGTGTAAAAATATATTTTTAATTTAATATTAAATTTAAGTAATTAATATTATGAATTTAAATAAAATAATTACAATAATATTCTATTATTTAATATATTTTATTATAATAATTAAAATAAATATTTTATTTAAATGAATATTAATAAGTAAAAATGTGAAATAAAAAATATAATATCTAAGATTTATTATAATAAAAATTTAAATTGTGAAATAAGATTATAATTTTTAAAATTCTAATTTTGCGAAAAATAAGTGCAAATAGTTACAACTTTAAAATTGAGAATTTATCTACAATTAAGTTCTAATTATTGTGACACGTCATAATTTTATAATTGTGGATCTACAACAATAAGTAATTTGTGAATATACACACAAAATGTTCAATTGTAGGTATGTAACAATAGTAAAATTATGACAAATTCCACAATTATATTATTGTGAATTTTTTACACTTATTTTCATTGTAGATAATTTCACAAATTTTGTCACGTTTTACGTTTCCACAAAATTATTGTAGGTGGAGTCCACAAAATTGGATTCACAATTTGAATTAAAATATCCACAACAAAAATGTGGAAAATTTGTGGATACTATACCCTTTGTCTTGTAGTGTTGTAACTGCACCCTTATATAGGAGATTACTGGAGGAGGTTATATCACCATAAATATAGGAAACCACTATCCTATTTTGTATGAATGAATGTAAGCAACCAAGTTCATGAGCAATATATGAATATTATTACCTGTGATTTAATTATGCATGTATAAAATCGGTGTGTAAGCTCTCCTAATTACTATCAGACCAGGATCGTGTTCCATATAGCTTGATTGTTGTATTAAGGGAATTTGGACTTTTTCATTTCCTTGTTAATGGTGAAATTATTATATGAGAAGTATTTAAGATTGATATCATTGAAGGTCGATTTAGTCAATTTTTGCTCGTGTGCATACTGATAACAACAATATCATGTTTGAGGTTTGTGACCCATTGGAAGCTTCTGTGGAGTGTTATATTTTGCAGCCAACGATAAAATCATTGGTTGACCCTCAATGATTTGATTAGAAAACACCTACGCAGATATACTACCTGTGTGCATCTTTTAGTGAGGATTTTGTTATTAAATCAAAGGCATTAACTGAGTCCACACAATCTAATATCCCTGGTGCATTTGGATATACTTCTACATTCGACGTCACATGATATTCTTGAAGAGAAAACGAAGATTGTTGAGTTTTGTTATGCATGGGATCAAAGTAACCCAACGAATTTTTTTTTAACTAGTGTTGCCACTCACACCTGCTCTGTGGATTAAAGATAAATATCCGTTCAGTCAGATACGTATTCTTGAGGAGATTTGTGGATCAATGCATAGAAATAATGCGAGATTTTATGTATTTTATCTCGTCATTTGGTTTGGAAAGTTTGGTTTATCTTATTCATTGCACACAATTTGGAATTCCATTCTGCCATGTCATCGACTCCTCAATCGTGGTTATTTTGGCATCGGATTTCCATCCCAGAACGACATTCGTTCTTTGGTCTGCATTTTGTTTTTTGAGTTTTAGGATTGGATCAACATACATTTGACTTGGTCTGCGCATCAAAGGTATGCTTTTAAATAAAGAACCCGCATTTCTAAGTTAGTTGCACACTCCAATATTTCAGCTTTCTACATTGGGAAAAGGTGGGTTCAATATAATGCGGAGATCCCTCCATAACTTGTGGAACTATTGTGATTTTAATGTGTTGTTTTAAGTCCTCTAAATTAGGTTATGTTATTCCCCTTTAGTGCATCAAAGTTTATTTGGTTTAATGTAAGAGATTTATCTTATGTCTTACGTTTATAGTTGAGTCATTCGGTCCAAAGAATTGTTTTGGACTTATATGGTCTATAATTTTTCGTTTGTCTTTAGTGAAATTTACAAATATAGCCTTTGGTTATAAATTTAATTCTTTATATAGTTTTAAATTATTATTTAAAATTAAGTATATTGTTAAAAGTGTCATTTTGTCCAGAGTTAAAATCATCAATGTTATATCTTATTTAGTTAATAAAATAATTGTGTCACATTATTGTTTTGTCGATCAAAAGTGTCAAAGTTATCAAAAGTGTCATCAAGTGAGTTTTATTGTTGTTAGGTCTAATTTGTGAGTTGATGTCAAGTTGAGTCATTTACAGTGTCTATGTAAAATTTGTGTCGGTTAAATTGTAACAAGTCGGAAAAAAAAAATTCACTTTTCAATAATTGGATGCATTTTTACTTGTACGTGATGTCCATCTTGTGGGGATGAATTGTACAATGAGCTTCATGATCAAATCTAGCTAAGTTAGTAGCATCATTCACTCGAGGATGGAGGCACGGAGGTTAGAGGTCAATTAATGACCTCTCGCTAGTCACCAACGATGGGGCCACACGAAGCTATGGTGACAATTTGTGTGACTATTTGTATTCAAAGTGAGTAGTGTTTCCTACATAATTCCTTGAAGGAAAAACATAGTGGACAGACGAAATCACAAGGAAAAACAACATCATGATATTTGGGTTGTTGGTTGTCCTGTAAAACCATCCTTTGTTGAGGTTATTGGTTGTCTTGTAAAACCATCCTTGTTGAGGTTGTTGGTTGTCTGTAAAACCATCCTTGTTGAGGTTGTTGGTTGTCCTAAAAAACCATCCAGATCATGAGCACGCATGGGCAACACACTGCAAAAGGAAGTGTGATTGTTTTTCTCCCATGTTCACACTAAGAGGGGGATGTTAGGAATTTTAGTGTCTCCATGGTAAATAATATTTACGAAGTGGTAAATATTATGTTTGGTTAGTGGTTAGGTTGTTATATTATTGTTTTATAACAATAATGTTTATTATAAATAATTGGTTATACGTGAATTGTGGTGATTGTAACCACACCCGTATATAGGATATTCTAGAGGAGATTATATCACGATAAATATAGGAAACCAATATCGTGTGTGTGTGTGTGTGTGTGTGTGTGTGAAGAGGTTTTTACTTTTTAAACCTTGAACACTTGCTTGCTTCAAAAGGTTTTGACACAAACACCATCCACTTCAATGTTGACACACTAAAAAAACTCCCATATTTTAAAGAAAACGATTACAGATCGAAAACATTGAGACAATTTACTTATACAAAGAATCAACTTGTTCTTGAATATGGAAAAATAATCTATATGGTTTGAAAGAAGGGGCCTAAAGCACAATATACCTTCTATCTAGTTTTAGGGTTCATAAATAAGTCAACAAGTTTCAAATTTGTATGCCAAATCATCCTTGTTCAAAGACATTCAACTCACTAGATGACCATTCTTGAACTTCACTATCTTAACTTTATACCCTTGCATGCTTCAACACCTTGAATATATATGTTTTTATGTGAATACAACCTTTACTTTTCCATAGTACTCAAATCATGTATTGAAGAGAAGGGATATACCTTACAGATCAAGACGTCTTCTTGTGCAAGTCCTAGGAGATTGATTGTGAGCCATGAAAGTTAATTGCATCATTTTACTCCGTTGGAGAAAATTTGGGCTTAGAGAATTTTTTGTGAGTTAGAGGAAGGAGTCATAGTCTACTTCAACAACACAAAAAGGATGAGGCATCCTTACTCCTCAAGAGTGAATTGTTTCACTTTATGATTGGAATATGCCACTTGTATCTTCATGAGGGGACTTGAGAAGAGAAACTATACTTGATGAGCATCAATGACATTATTGTTGGACATGAAACCTCATTCTTATGTATACTGAACGCACTGATAATGAAAGCCACTAGCAACATCAAAATATGGAGGGTTTAAGAGACCTCAAATGTTGATGTAGATATGTGGGCACTAAGAATATGATCAGCTCCTCGCTATGATATAGGTAAACCTACAACTCAAAGACACTAAAGAAAATTGATTAGATAATTTATGCGGGGTTTCCCGAAGAAGAGGACCCAAGAAGTGTTCACTTCCTTGATGGTTTTCAACCCCATGTGATAAATAAAATAATAGAAATGCAAGATAAACAAATAACGTGCAAACTAATAAACAAAGAAACCTGAAAATTTCGGTGTGTAGATGAGCTACTAATCTGATCCAAGAAAATGCAATGTGAACCAAGCTAAGTGAACCACCAAAGCATGAGAAGGGTATTGTGGGGATTCCAGTGGCATTACAAGGGCACTATGAGGATGTTATGATAAACAAGAGGCTACAATGTCATATATTTTCTATCACTCTTCACTTCTAACTTCCAACAATGGTAAAGGTTTGCCTTGGCCTCAAACTTGCTTATTCCTAAAACTTCAACCTAAAAATCTTCAACTTTCTTTTCTTGCTTCTCTATTTTGAAAGATGGGGAAGGCATGTATTTATAGCTTGGAGATGGGATTAGATTAGGGGTTATCAAGTAATCATGGTTTGACAAAGTAACCTTGGTCAAGTGAGTGGGGGGGAACATGATTTGGCTGATTAGGTGAAATAATAGACTTGATATGGATTTGATTTGATTGAGTGGGGTTCATGATTTGACTGATTAGGTGAAATAATGGACTTGATATGGATTTTATTTAATTGAGTGGGGTTCATGATTTGGATGATTAGGTGGAATGATACATTTGATCGATTTGATTTGATTGAGTGGGGTTCATGATTGGATTTGATGTGGATGAGTGGGGTTCATGATGTGGATGATTTTGGCATATTTGATTATTAAGTGGGGTGCTATGACTTTAGAATATTTAGTTATTAATTGGATATTAGGATATAACGAGATTTAGATATTTTAAATGGGATCAATTAACCCATTAAGATTGATGCCTTTTTGGTGGGAAATGGGATTCAAATGGGTAAGCTTTCTTTGAAGGAGAGAAAATGCAGGGTGAAGGAAAGGAAAAATACCAAAAATGGATTTAAATAATTTAAATAATTTATGAATGATAGGACTAAATTTGGAATATTTAGATAACAAGGATTAGTTATTTAAAAGTGAATCAATTAAACAATTAATATTGCTTAATGGAACATGTATTTTTGGTGGGAAATGGGATTTGTTTAATTTGAGGGGAAAATGGATTCGAATGGGTAAGCCCAGCAAACACAAGGTGAAGGAGAGGAGCTACACAAAAACTGGTGTCTACATTTTCCCCTTTTTGATGAGTGGTTTGTGTTGGGAAAGCCACGAGACAAAAATGATGAAGTATCAAAAATATGATTGATTAAGTGTTCCCCCTCAAACTTGGGATTGATGACATAAAGGAATTTAATCATGAGTTTGAAAGAAATAGATGTAAAATATCTGGTGGTCGATGAAAATTTGGACAAAATGCATAACCAAGGCAAGATGCCCCAGGAAAAAAGATCACAATAAAAATGAAAAATATGGCGGTGACTCCAATATCACATTGGTAGAGGACAATTACGGTCTCAATAGAGATGGGCGACAACGTTCTACGGACCAGTGAGTGGGTGAAGATCACTGCAATATGGATGTAAACCACAATGACCAATGGGTCATAGGAAAACATCAAACTATGCACAAATAATTACGAAAGGTATGTGAAATACTTCGATGTGAGGAATCGAGTGAAAACTCATGCATCCATAAAACGATGAGGATGAAAATAAGGATGCCCCAAAGACAAGGCACGAAAGGGAAAGATGGTTGTGTAAATAAAATGCCCCAAAGGGGAGTGAATATGGTCACAAAGGCATACATGAATATCGATTAAACGAAGTGTGAGACGAAATTCCCTAAAAGAGGGGTAAAGATGATTGTGAATACATGTTCCATAAGAAATGTGCTCAATTGATGGCGGATGAGTAGACAAAGAAAGAGAAAACAATACTACTTGTTAGTGCTCGAATTTGTCTCACCCTATCAAGATTTGAAGATCCCTCGATCTCACGGCCTCTATTGTGTTTTTTGTCCACCCGGGGTCAAATGGTGGCCCTCCTGCATTTTACGGTTTGACGAGTGTAGTTTCTGGTCAAAATTACTTCTCGGCATTAGTTGAAATGTGGCCCTTTCTGGTTGAATGTGGCTCTGTTGGGGACTTTAAAAATTCCAAGGCTCATTTCAAACCAAAACATGTCCATGTGGAGGCTTCCACGGGCTTTCCCATACTTATACTTTTCACGCAACTTCCTAAAGGGTGCAGGACACGTGGAGGGACCGCGCATGTTTGGGGACCAGCCCTTAAGCTTTATTTTGAAGAAGCACCAGGAGGACACTTAAAGACTCGATAGGCCCGGGACACGTGGAGGGACCATGCTTGTTTAGGATCTCTACCTTTTGGGACCATCTCAAAATGTGCCATTAAGACACGTAGCAAGCGGGGAAACAGAGGAGCGGGCCCATGGGGAAAATATGGAACTATTTCCTCTTTGGAAGATAGGGATAAAATTGTAAGTTGAAGCACGAGTCCACTTTGGGACCCACATTGGGACATGTGTCAATCCTGTTTTCGAGGCGCAGAGGGTGGAGAAAATGGCAACATTTTACCTTTTTCTGAAAATTATAAAATGACAAAAGGTGCCCCCAAACCCATTTCCAATCACATTTTTCCATGTGGAGGGCTCAGATTAAAAGTTGAAATGCAAGATCAACGGTAGTTATGCATTTCATCTAATTTTGCCACCATTGAAGCTCCAGGATGTTTGGAAATGCATCTTTGCATCATTCTTCATCAAATTTTTGGCAAATTTGTGTCATTTTGGCCTGCGAGGTTCAATTGAATTAATTTGGGAGCTCAATTTGTCAATCTGAAGTACTTTTGAGGAGGATTTTGCTCGGGCTTGTGCAAGGAAGCAAAACGCCAAATCCAGAAGTTACAGAATAAAAATTCAGAGGAAAAGGAAGGACAAGGGATGAAATGATGAAAGTGCATGTGCAAAAGGTGAAAAAGCAGTTCCCGAGAGCAAAAATGGATGACCTGTCAAGACCAGCTACGCAGAGGCTCCGAGAAATGATTAAAAAGGGGATTTCTTGCATAATAGAATTAGAATGATTAAAGGGACTCCCAAGAAGTTGTGGCATGGCATCCTAGTCAGTAGTCGAGGGCCCAAGAAACGTGATTTGTTCACAGTTGGTCCACCTGGCAGATTTCGGATCTGAATTTGTTAAATGTCCATCTGAAACAAATTGGTAGCAAGCAAAGGTCCCTCGAATATTCTTCTCTTTTGAGGGAAAAAGGTGTTGCATGCACCAAGGATGAAGAATATGCCTCCAGTTAGAGAAATGATGCAAATATTTGCAATGATTCACCTTTTTGGAAACACCTGAGAACCTTTTGCGAGTCTAGTGAATTTCATTTTCTGCAAATCATGATCGATATGTGCAACAAAGGTGCTTCAAATATTCCTATTTGGGGGGGGGAATTGGATGTAAAGGGTGTATTATAAATGCAATGAGATTACTCTTGCAAATGGTCGGAGTTCATTTTCATGAGAAAATTTTGAGAAAAGCTCATCCTCTAAGAAAACTTTTTGAGAAACCAGTTAACTTCCTCTGTGTTATATTTTCATTCATGTTGAGTTGGTTACAAGTGTATAGCCATCAAAAACTCGAGATTGTTTGAATAACTCTCCTCTTGTGATGAATCGATAAATTTTGAGTTAATTTGTGTCAATCTCGACAAATTTTGTGTTTATTTCACTTTCAAAATGTGTGCAAGTAGTTTTTATTGTTCCTATTGCAATCTTGTATCAAAATATCTTTGAATCACACAGACCTCAATCCTTATGATAGTTCAAAGTGGCATCGAAATTTCATTTTTCGAAGAGATTTCATTTAGGAATGAAATAAATGATTTAAAATCATTTTTCTTTCATCTCATTGTGAGAGATTGTTTGTAAGCCTCAAGGGTGTACCTTAGAATGACCCGATCTTAGATTTTGATGTTTTATTGGGTCTTCTAACTCGAGCCTTCATGCTATAATCTCAAATATTGTGTGAAACGGTGCATGTTTAGGCCTCCATTTATACAAACCTTCTAGTTGAAGGAATGTTTTAACTATTTTGAAGCTTTTGTTACTAAGTTCTCCATTTGTTATGAAGTTTCTCAAGGATCTGAAAAATTCCAATCTGTCTTGTTGATCTCCAACCAAAACATTATTTCAAATAACCAATCCTACCCCGAACTACCCATGTCTTTCTCTATATATCCACAAAAGAACAAAATCCATTTGCTAAAGTATGTAGAACAGATCAGGATTCCAAATTTCTTTAGTAACCTTTGCCTTGTGTTGAAAATATCCCCATAATCTGGAAGTGACAACTCATGAAATTCAGATTTGGTGTGTTGATCATATTTTCCCCAAGGTATTTTCTATAAAAAAAATTCACAAGACGGATTTACCAAAGATCCCTCAATAATCGGAGGTTAAAAATACATGTTCTCTTACCTTGGTTGAAAGGAACAACCTAAAATAGTTAGGATAAGATCACATCCTTTTAAGGTGCTACCCGCTTCTTTAAAGCCTCGGTGCTAAAAAGTCATATAGATCACTTCCCCGGCTACAAAACGAGATACATAATCATCTATCTACCTCTCGATTGTCTTGTCAAATCCATGATGGTGCTCGTCCTTTGAAGGATATTAAATCAAGCTACCAACAGACTTCTTCGATAGATAGGGGAAAACTCCAACTACGTTGGTGAAGAAAAAGGTAGAGCAAACATTTGTGGAAGAAAACAAAATGTGATAGTTGATGACCATTATGGTATCCTCCAAGATGAAAATTTCATGGGAAGATGTGATGAGGGATATAGGTGATGATGTCCTAACGAGAGGGGTGACGAGAATAGAAGAGACAACACCGGTCTTGAAAGGAATAAAGAAACAATTCACGAGGGGAGGACGAGGATGGGGTATAATAGGACGAGAAATTGTCCTCCACCGACAACGAGGAGTGTGAACCATGCTTGAATGTGATGGAAAGAGGAGGAAGAGAATAATAGAGAAGGACGATAAGAGAAGAGAGAAGATAGATGAAAGCATAGAAGAGGGAGAAATATGGGCAATATGAAGGTAGTGGAAAAGATAAGAGGAGAAGAAATAGAGAGGACGTGATGGGAGGAGAAAGTGATGAGGGAGGATGAATAATAAGGAGAAGACAAGGATGCAAAGAGTTGAGGAGGGAAGGATGGCAAGAAAAATGATACAAGTGGTAAGGGAAATGAAGGATGGTAGAGGCTAAGCCAATTAAAGAATATGAAGGGAAAACCAACAATAATTAGAAGATGATGATGATGTTGGGTGAAGAGGAAACCAAATGTACGGGAGGGATAAATAGAAACAAGGAATGAAAGAGGCAAAAATGGATAAGAAAATAAAAAAGGGAAATAAGAAGATGGAAAAGGGGGAATAAATAAGGATGAAAAGTGAAGGGATTAATGGAAAACAAACAAAGAAAATTAAAAGGGAAAAAGAAGAGAAAAGATGATAAATTAGAGGGTTAAAAAGGAGAGAAATGTGTAATATGAAAGCGTGGAAACCAAAAAGGACAACATGGAGAATGACATAGAAGATGATGGATAGAAATGGAAAAAACGGAGGAAAGGATTTAGAGGGGGAGTGTAAGGAATGCAATAGAGATGATAGAGATGGGAAAATAAAGAAACTATGGTAGAGGATGGAGAGGTGGAGAACATTAGAAAAAGGAATGGAAATTGGGACATAACAAAGGAGAGTGGAAAGATAACACATGAATGGATATGAGCAGTGGTGGATTATGAGAAGAGAAAGAAAATTTGAAGGTGAAGAAGACAAAGGATGGAAGATGGAGAAGGATATAAGAGATAGGGATGATAGGGGTAGAAGGGAATGATGAAGGAAAAAACAAAAAGAGGACAAGAAAATGACAGAGTAGAGGGTGAAAGCAGAAAAAAGGGAGAAGGAGATCAAAAATGAAGGGAGTGAAGAAAGGTGAAAGGGATGAAGGGAGAGAAATAATGGAACACGAAAGAGATGATAGAGCTGAGAAAAGGAAGAGGTGAAGAAGACAAAAATAGGTGGAAGAGAATATGAGAGAAGGATGATAGGAGAGACGAACAAGAAGATGAGATGAGAGTAGGGGGTAAAATCAGGAAAAAGGGAGAGAAGGATGGAAAATGGAAGGAGATGAGGAAGATGAAGAATTTAAAGAAGACGAAAGAGGAGGTAGAATAGAGAAGAGAAAAATAAACAAGGAGGGGCCAAGAAGAAGTGGAGGATAGCAGAGATAATAAAAGAGAATTTGATGCAAAATGATTGAAAAGGTGGGGTGAGAAAGAAAGGAGGTTTGGTAGTGGGAAGGTGAAAATGATAGGGAAAGAAGAGATGATAGAGCGGATACAAGGAGAATATTAAATGAACCAAGGTGTTAGGAGGAAGACCTAGGAAAATAATATGAAACAGACCACATGGAAATGCATGTGGAGGGTGAGATGATAAAAATATGGGACAACACTGGTGAGCCAAGTTATCGATGGGGAAGTAAGAAGGAAGTGCGAGGGGAAAAGGGGAAGAAGACTTTATAAAGGAAGTAAAAGAAAACAAGGGGTAGAAAGGAGGAGAGGACAACAAAGAAAATGATGCAGAAGGAAGGAAACCAAGAATGAAGATATTCAGTGAAGAGTGAGTAGTATCAGGAACGTAAAGAGAAGTTGGAGGGGAGGAATGATACAAATTGGAAAAGATGTGGAGATGCATGAGATGAGGATACAAGGATTATGAGACAATAGACAAAGGATGTATGATGAAGACAATAAAGAAATGGGCAAGGAAGAATGGAAGATGGAGAGGTGGAAAAGAAAAGGAGAGGGAATAATAGAAGAGGAAATGCTAGGGAAGGGATGTTAGGATAATTCCACCGATAATGATCGGTGTACACAAGGGAAGGAAGGAAGGAAGAGAAAATGGAGGAGGTCAAAAGGAGTGAACAAGGATGTGTAGAATGGGGATGAGTGAATTTTAGGAGAATTCCATCAATAATTATTAGCACGGAAATGGAATATGATGATGAAATAATGTTAGGGGAATAACATCAATAATGGCAGGTAGGCATGGGGGTAGATATGTGGGAGAATTCGAGAAGATGGAATGGAAAGAGTAAAGAAAGGAGGGATAACGATTTGTGCGAAGATGAAGGTGAGGAGAGGATGTAGTGGATGAGAATGAATGAGGTAAAGATGAAGAAACAAGACATGAAAAGAATGGAAAGAAGTGGTATGAAGGATGATGGATCAAGGAGAGTAAATGGGGGAAAGGAACGTGGTTACAGGTGGAAGATAGTAGATGTGCTTTGTGATATGATAGGCTGAGAAAAGAAAATGGTAGGAGGAAAATGTGATTGGTATGGGAATCCAGGAGGAAGAAACGATCAACAGAGGGAACGAAGAATGAGGTGAGGGGGAAGTCTAGAATGACGAGTTCAACTAAGGGGGCCTTAAGTGAGATTTTTGTAGACACCTAAAATATGCTTACACTTAGTATTTCCTCCAATTCAGCCAATTGATGACACTTCGTTGATCAACCCTTATTCACTCCATTCTTAGATGCCCATTCACGACACTCTTTCGGTCACATTCCTCCTATAATCAACTTATTTGGCTAATATCTCTCTTATTAGCTAAACATTCCTCATTTCAACCATTCAGAACCTCCCTAGTTCTCTCTAGACCACTTCTATTGGCTTCATAGGCTATCTATCACAAAATTGGTTATCCAAACCCTCCCAACTCTTAATGAGTCTCCAATCACTTGCTAATCAAGTTTAACTAGCCTTAACAAAGCTTATCTAAGCCTAAAGAATGTTTATCCTAATCTAATCCTAAAGATCTTTTTGAGCTTTAGTCCCACATGCACCCAAATTCTAAATTCTTCCAAACCAAAAACTACAAATGCAAGGCTAAGCCTACCCATTCAAAAACACAACTTTACATAAGCTAAAGCCAAAACAAGCCTAAAAATCTCAAGAGCTCATTTGCATTAGCCAAGCTAATAAGGCATTTGATCTTGGGTCATCCACCATTAAAATAGCTTCATCTTGCACCCATGATAGGTTAGTAATGAAATAGCTAAACTTGGCCATATAGCCATTTAGTGAGATTCATTCACCCTCATGGAGTAAACAACAAAACTGATTGCTTAGATCCTCTTAGGTTCATTATTTCAAGCTTTCAAAGAATAGAGGTTAATGTTATTTGTTATATTTCTTGCTTATTTCAAGTTTTAAACACATGCAAATAGGATTCCTTGCTCATTTCTTATCATATGGTCCATTGAGGGTATTTTGCACAAAGCTTTGGGGTCTTGCCCCATATCCATAGCTCTTTGCAAAATCTTTCATTGAACACATTTGGCACGCCCGTGGGGGACACTTATGTCCACCCTCCATTAATGGAGGTCTTTTAGGTTTTTCAAAGTTCATTTTCAAGTTTTTGCTTAAATCACTTATTATTTTCTCATTTTTATTTCTAACCCTAGATAAATTGTTATTTCCTCATTTTTATTTCTAACCCTAGATAAATGACCTTAATTTATATACATTTTGTGGGTCTGATATAGAAATAGGACACTTTGACTAACAACTAACTTGTTTGCTCTTGAAAATTTGAAAATCATTTTTTTGCGGGTTTTTCACAGGTGCGTGTAGATGTCAAACAAGGAGCGTGTACTTATTAAAACCCCAAAGTGTACTTGTTGGATCGAGGCACGTACCTGTCAAGAGGTCCTCATCATTTGCAGATTTTCTCTCTATAGGGATGCACATGCGTCTCCATCATCTGGGACGCGTATCCGCCTCTCTAGCCGCGTATACGTCAAGCGCTAGACTGTGTAAAAAATCTATAAATTTTGCCTCTACAAGGACACGCACGTGTCTTCATCATATGGTGCGCGTATTTGTCTCTCTGGCCATGTACACGTAAATGGCTTGACTGTGTGAAAATTTGAAAAATTTTATGTTTTATGCTTGGCGCGTATCTATTGGTTGGGGTGCGTATGCGTCACTCGGGCGCGTAGGTGTCCTATTCCACTCTGTTGAATTTGTGTTTTTTACCTTTCCCATGTACCTATCTACTTGGGTGCGTATATGTTGGCTGGGGCACGTATGTGTCATTCTGGGTGCGCAAGTGTCTTTGTGTGGGCCAAATTTATCTATTTTATTTTTAGTGCTCCTTGTTTTGACCATATCTTTTGACTCATTAACCTGTTTTCAGAGTTTGAATAGGCATTGGAAAGATAACGAAGCGTACTTTGTGAGGGAACTTCCAAAATTTAGATACCTTTGGTATACTATCTTCTATCACAAAACTCCCAAAGTGCCCAGAGACCTCCAAAAATGCAAATTACTAAAAATTGTTAAAAAAGCGCAAAAATTGGATTTCTGGAATTTTTCGATTTTCTTGGTTTCTCAACTCTTGTGGGTTTTAACAGTGGTTTAGAGGTTTCCTTTGCATTAAGTTTTTTTAGACTAACTTAATCAAAAACATTTGCATCTTTATTTGTGAGCACGTATGCTCTTCCCTCGCGCCTTTCTAGGTGATCTTGGGAATTAGAAATGCTTCACCACTTTCTTCATATTTGCAAAATGGTTTATTTAGCTTTCAAAGTTGGTTAAAAGGAACTCATTTTCGCATTGTACTTAGGAATTTTCCATTTATTGCAAATTTGAGTGAGATGCCTTGTTGCGTATGCTCTTTCCTTGCATCTTAGGACGATCTGGGAAATCAAAAACAACATCTTATCTCCTTTGTATGACATTTTGGAAAATTACTAACCTTGGTATGTAGGACCAAAATTGCTTGTCAAAGAAAGACGTCAAAAACAAACAACATCAAGACTTCTAATACATGTGTTTCTTACAGGTTGCCAAATGGTGTGCCACTTAAAATCACATTAAACTAAGCAAGATAAAAACACACCATATTCAAAACATTGTATTGTAGGTTTCGGAAAAGGGTACGTCCCTATCCGCTCAATTGGAACATAATCCCTTTGGCATAACGCCTTAAGCTATAACAATGGGGGTGGTTCCAGAACCCTAAAGTAATCCACCGCTATGTAACCTCGTGGATGAAACAGGAAGCGCTCCGCTTACCCACTTGATTAGTTTTCCTTGTGAGATAGAGTTACAAGTTTTCCTATTGCGACCCTATTAAAAGTACACGATGGATGCATTTATTGCCCACTGTGCTTGAAGGGGGAAAAGCCGAGATACTCCCAAACTAGTCATTGCAACTTTTTGGGTAAATCACCCCACTCGTGGATAACTTTGTAACACCTAGTTGAGAGAACTTATTAGGAAAGCCATTTTGTCTTGGAGCCCACTTTGCTAGTCCTTTATCGCGTCTTGGCCATCACGAAGTGATAAATTTTTTGGATTTAGAACCTTGTTTTTCGAACAAGGAAAAGAATCCACTTAAGTTGGATCTAAGTTCCTTTCATCACGGAAATTGGATGACGTTTCACTTAGCTTAGCTTCTTTCTCTCCTTCGATGAGGTGAATCTCTGCTCAAGTGATGCTTAGTTCATTTCCATTTTTTGATCTACACCTTTGTGTTCTTGTTTCCCATTTGAGACAAGAGGAGGCATCTTTCAGGAGTGTTTTCATAGATAGTGTTCACCACTTTTTTTCCTGCTTTACACTCATCCATGTTTACGACTAAGTTGTTAAACATCTAAAGTGTGTGGATGCATCCTCATATCTTTGATGGCCACTTGATCTTGATTTCAGGATCATCATCATAGTTCGGATTGATTCATCATTTGATCTCCCTTTGTTAATATTTATGCCTTGTTCATTTCAAGCTTGACGTAAATATTGAAATTTTGTTGATCATCTTTGCATCGAACTCACTTTGCACACGCATTTGCATAGGGTGTATTTCCTTCTTGATTGGCTTTGTGTTTCACACTTGCATGATTTTTCCTTGTGAATATTCATCTGGAAAAAAATTAGGACAATCATTTTCAATCCCATCGAGATTGCATCATCAAAATGTCTATTTTCCTTAGAACTTCAGAAAATCATGCACGTATCTCCATACTTACAAAATGTCTAGTTGGTTACCCTTATGCTACCCAAATCGACATGTCACTTCCTTCCCTTTGAAGGATTTCCATCACACTATCTAGGTCTAGACATTTGTGCTTAAATGATGCCAATAATGACTGAATATCACGTGGTTTCTCACATTTACAACAATACGGAACCTAGGTTTAGCCATTCAAATCAAAAGATTCCCATTATAACTAAACCTTGTTTGGTTCTTCATGTTAGAGAGCCCACTCGGGTACCCTATTCCCCACCTTCAGCTCATAGTCGATGGTATGGTTTGGATGCTTCTAATCCAAATTATTATTTGGGTTCCCCCAATCTTCTTCTTCTTATTCAAATCCAAACTACCATTTGGACTCCCACTCTTCTTATGAAGACTTGGATCACAAGTATTGTTCGAATACCCCTGGCTCAAATCCGAATTACAGTCATCCCTTCCTTTGCAAGACCTTTATTCCAACTCACCTTTACGATGTCTTCCTCCTTTGAAGACTCGTGTGACTCCAAGATCCATCGATCGAACATATAATTCGGGTCTTGAGTCACGGTCCTCCCATTCTTCACAGGACCTCCTTCATCAGTCAGCTCAATGACCTCTTCCTCCATCAAAGAGTTCCACGACTCGGATTCCCTCTAGTTAATCATCCAATTTGACTCCTACATCGTAGCTTAACGAATGGCTATGTGATCCTACTTTCCAACCTACATTATGTCATCTTCTAGAAAAACGACATAGGTCCAAATCCAAATCGTCCATTCATGGGATGCCTACAACCAATCCTACTTCCTCTCTTGAGTCATCCTCTTCTATTAATCAATATTCCCTCCTTATCGGACCTGTTTCTTCTATTCAACCTTCTATGACTAAAGAAAATCAATCTCTACTGATTGATTTCTCTCAGAATGAAGGAACAATCAGACTACATGATGATATCCCTCTAGAGGATTGCAAACAAGGATTATTTCTAGAACTCGATACACTCACGTATTGGGGAAAAGAAGTTGATTCCTTTTATCAAAATATAGAGGAAGATCCTAAGGTCATGGAACTTGATTCTTCTTCTTCTATTCCATCTTCACCTTCCTCTGATCATGATGAGATGTCGTGGTCGACATTGAGCCATGGCCTATCTTCTCGTTGCCAAATCATTCATTATCTATCATCATTCCTCAATCAAAATCTCACCTTGGGTCACCATTGAGTATCCCATCATCTTCTTCTATACTTGGGCCACCCCCAGGTAGCCCTCCATTTTCTACTTATGGTTCACCTCGTGGTAGCCCATTCCCTTCTATTCTTGGTCCACGTCCTAGTATCCCTTCATCCTCTTATATCTATGGGATACCTCTCGGTAGTCCCTCCTCATCTATACTCGGGCCACGCCCTAGCAACCCTTCGTCATTTTAATCCATCTTAAGGCCATATCCTAGTAGCCCTTTGTCATCTTCTATTAGTGGCTCACCTACTAGTAGCCCATCCTCTTCAATTCTTGGACCGTATCCTCTCCATCCCTCTACCAATGACTGAGGAAATCCCACCATCATTTCTCTCATTCCTATCATCATTCATAAACATACACTTTCTTCTCCTTCTCGAGATCAAGCAAGTCATGCATTAGCTTATAAGAAACCCAAACAGTTTCTTAATCAAGCTCAAGTCAAAACTTCTGAGAGCTTAAAATCCCCCAACAACTCAAACAATATCAAAATTATAAATCAAGCGTGATTCAAAATTGTACATCAATGCAACCATCAAGTTTGACGTAAAGTGCAAAAACTTATGGATAGAGAACTCAAGATTCCACATGAATAATCCTTGTTTCAAGATAAATCGTAGTCATTTGTTGAGTACGAGCTCACCTCGATCATCAAGATAGGGGATAACATAACTCTTGATAAACAAACACGCCTAGTCTCCCTTATCAAGGAATTCATAGACATCGTTGTTGGATCCTATCACATGGAGTGACATTTTTGGTCCCAAATTTCCAAAACTATCAAAAAGCTAAAATATCAAAACAATTCAAAAATACAAAAACATGAGAAAAAACAAAAAACAAAGGTACAAAGATCAAACATTACAATCAGGTATTACGTACACATGGATGTTCTTTCTTCCCTTTCTTATCATTCCTTTGCAAGTCTTCCTACCATTTTCATCCCTTCGGTGATATTTTGGTTAGCCTATTCACACGCATTTTGTGACATTTATTTCTATGGTATATGTTTGACCCTGGTCTTTCATCACCTTGGTAAATTAAAGAATGACTGACCTCTTAGAGATCCTATCACAATAAACATCTAATAAACTTGTTAAGAAGAACTTTTGGACATATTTTTGACACTAGCCAATGTCGTCATCACATTCACTTCCACATCCTCTCATCAAGCCATATGTGGTTCTTAACCCCTTGTCAAACAAGAGAGCTGAAATAAGTTTTCAAAAAGAAAAAGAATCAAAATCAAACAAAAATCAAAAGCTAAAATCAAATGAAAATTAATATATATCTCTCTCTCTTGGGGTATTTCCAATAATCTCTGTCGGGGCTATGGACGCCTAACTAACAAAGAGAGTAATGTTGTAATTAGAATCAAATACATCTCCATCAGGGCTATGGACGCTTGGCTAGTAGTGGAGCAATGTACGGCTATCCTTCCACCCTTCATTCACAAAATCACCTATCACCTATCAAAATAAATCATTCCTACACATTAGCCTAGGGTGTCTTCAATGTTGTCTATTATATATTCCCTACAAGAGGTAGTTAAATTCCACGTGCACACACTAGATCTCTTTGAGTAAGAAGGATTAGTATGTTACCAAGTGTCTTATTTGGACCTTGTTCGACTCTTACTCTATTCTCGTATCTTGTCTCACGATTCGTGCCTTTGGCTAATCACTTCTTTATTGTGAGGATTCTAAGCTACATTCATATCATTCACATCATTCTTCTCCTTCATTCAAAACATCCATGTGTATAAGATTCCTTTTTTTGCCATGTTTTCGGACACCTTTTTCCCCTTTCACAAAAAAACAATCTTCTCCTTCCTTTCTATCATGTGCTTTTAGGCCAACTTATGTTGGAGGCATCCTTGCTTCTACCCAAAGATTTCATTGGTTTACATTCATCATCATGTTGAACCTATCCATAAAGTCCTGGGTCCCGCTTCTACTTGTGAAGAGTTTACCTTTGAATACTCCCACCTAATCACTCGGGGCATTTTTGCATCTTCACCTTTCTCGTACACATGTGACCTTATACCCTTGTTAATCCCATCTATCGCCAGGGGCATCCATGCTTCCTCTTCTTCTTGTATATAGTTTCAAAAACTTTCAAAATTAACAAAAACATTCAAATATGTTAGAAAAATCAAAACATTCAAATATGTTAGAAAAATAAAAAACATTCAAATATGTTTTAGAAAAATTCTAAACAATATAAATCATCCTACAAAATGTCGCTCTTTGGTTCTCACCTATTCATGTGTGCGACTCGTGGATCATCTTGATCTACCTCCATCAACAAAAGCTAGGTTGCTTACTTTGTCTGTACTCTGGGGCACAACGAGTTGCTTGGTATTGTTTCATAGTGCACATTGCTTTTTCATAGGACCGAAGTGTCCTCCATTATTCTCCTCGCATGTATCCTTTCTTGGGGCACCATCATAACCCTTGTCATTAATTCGCATAGGTCGGAACTGAAGCTCGATAACAAAAACATTGCATCTTGTTTCTCTATTAGTTTATCTTGTTTACTTTCTCGTATTACATTACATTATGTATGTTGCATGGAGTTAGGCATCATTTTACTTTCTCGTATTGCATTACATTATGTATGTTGCATGGAGTTAGGCATCTTTTTACTTTCTCGTATTGCATTACATTATGTATGTTGCATGGAGTTAGGCATCTTTTACTTTCTCGTATTGCATTGCATTTTGTATGTTGCATGGAGTTGGTGTTTTTAACAATGGAAATTTGTTCGTATATGGCTTTTCATGTCATACTACACTATTTTTCATTCTTTTCAATAAGGACCGATGATGAATATCTCTCGCAATATGATGAAAATAAAGTTGTTTAAAAGTGGCATTAGATGGATGTTAGCTCATTCCCCTTCCTCATTCTCATTTTTCTTCTATATCCCCTTTCTTGTATTCTTCTTCACACTATTCTTTCTTCTGTTCTCTTTCTATCATCTTTTTGATCGTCGATCAACCTCTTTCATCACCCCATCGACAATCGAGGGGGCATCCTCCATTCTACTCATTTTTCTTCTATCCCTTCAAAATTTTCTACTTGTTTATGCTTGTCTACTTTCTTTGAAGTGACGTCGCTTACATCACCTCAAAGAGGGGAAAATGTAGACACCTAAAATATTATTACACTTAGCATTTCCTCTAATTCAACCGATTGACGACACTTCGTTGATCAACCCTTATTCACTCCATTCTTAGATGCCCATTCACGACACTCTTTCGGTCACATTCCTCCTATAATCAACTTATTTGGCTAATATCTCTCTTATTAGATAAACATTCCTCCTTTTGGCCATTCAGAACCTCCCTAGTTCTCTTTAGACCACTTCTATTGGCTTCGTAGGCTATCTATCACCAAAATTGGTTATCCAGACCCTCCCAACTCTCAATGAGTCTCTAATCACTTGCTAATCAAATTTAACTAGCCTAAACCAAGCTTATCTAAGCCTAAAGCATGTTTATCCTAATCTAATCCTAAAGTTCTTTTTGAGCTTTAGTCCCACATGCACCCAAATTCTAAATTCTTCCAAACCAAAAACTACAAATACAAGGCTAAGCCTACCCATTCAAAAACACAACTTTACATAAGCTAAAGCCAAAACAAGCCTAAAAAATCTTAAGAGCTCATTTGCATTAGCCAAGCTAATAAGGCATTTGATCTTAGGTCATCCACCATTAAAATAGCTTCATCTTGCACCCATGATTGGTTAGTAATGGAATAGCTAAACTTGGCCATATAGCCATTTAGTGAGATTCATTCACCCTCATGGAGTAAACAACAAAACTGATTGCTTAGATCCTCTTAGGTTCATTATTTCAAGTTTTCAAAGAATAGAGGTTAATGTTATTTGTTATATTTCTTGTTTATTTCAAGTTTTAAACACATGCAAATAGGATTCCTTTCTCATTTCTTATCATATGGTCCATTGAGGGTATTTTGCACAAAGCTTTGGGGTCTTGCCCCATATCCATAGCTCTTTGCAAAATCTTTCATTGAACACAACCGTCTTGCGACGGAAGTTGTAAAGTAAGATTGTCAAGCGAGAGATGACGAAGATGATGACCGAGGAAGTCAAATATAGTGTGTGCGAGGAAGACAAAAGAGGTGAGAAGATGTGAAGATGTGGAATGACGAGAAAATGTGGATGATGAGGATGTGGACTAATGGGTGAGTGCAAGATGATAGGTCATTCTTAAGAGGGACTCTTAAGTAAGATCGTCATGAAGCGGGAGTGGTTAAGTAAGATCTCCAAATTGGTAGTGATGATATGGAAGGAGAAAGACAACATTGTATTGGGTACAAGGGTAGATTGGTTGGTTAGAGCAGATGATTACAACCAGAGGCAAGAGACATTAGATGAGAGAAATATGATGGGATGGGAAGGGTCAAATGGAAAACCAACCTTAAGAGGGACTCTTAAGTAAGATTTCCATGTGATGGGGATGGTTAAGTAGGATTGCCAAGCCAAAGAAGAAGAATAATGATGGGAAGAAGTAAGTGATTGATGGAGTTGGTGGGGAGAGGGTATGACAAGATGGACTGAAGGGGAACCCTCAAGTGAATTTTCCATACTGCGAGAGTGTGTAAGTAAGATTACCAAGCAAAAGATGAATACTATGAAGGATGAGAATAGAGTGAGTGGTGTATTCCAGAGTGGAATAAGAGGTGAAAGGAGGCGATAATAGGGTGATAACAAGGAAACAAAGGAGTCTCGACATGAATGGATGGAGGAATATATGCAGTGTAAGATGGAGAGTGTAAGGGGAATCCTTAATTGGGATGCCCACATGGTGAGAGTGATGATTGAAGAGTCAAGAAAAAGAGGCATAGTGGAAATACATATATGGTGGTGATTATCGTTTGATGGAAGAGGATATGGTAGAGGAGTTTCTATAGTGGAAAGATCTTAGGAAGAGGGTATATCTCAACCAAGATGCCCGCGTGAAAGGGGTGATTAAGTAAGATCATCAAGCTGAAAGCGGAAGAGTGAAATGGAAGAACATAGAGTGGTGAAGGGGGACATGAATGGTGAGAAGGGAAGTATGTGGATAAGTGGTGATGAGTGTAAATGAGGAATGAGGATGAATGGATTAAATATAGGGTGACCATGGTGGGGGATGATAAGTTTCTAGATAGTGAATGCTACTTGAGAGATATTCTCAAGTAGGATTCCCAAACTGCAATAGAGATCAAGTAGAATTCCCAAACCAAAAAGTGTATTAATGGGAGAATTCATATATGTGAAAAGAATTAATGGAATTATGGATGATTGTAAAGATATGCCATCCTTAAAGGTAAACATATAGACATAGAATTCATGGTGTGAAATTTGATATGAAAGAATGTGATCTTGATAAACAAAGTGATCTTGATGAGATAAACGACACATAATCGTAGGAAGGGTCATACATGGAAACCATGCCTTGAGTTGGATTGGAGGTAAATAAGATAAAGGACCACTCAAGGCATTGCACTTGTAGCCAATAGCAGGTGTTAGTACATAACCAACGACAATTAGTTATACCAAAATACCATGAGGGAGATATGGATGAAAGATGCTCATAAACCTATTGTCGACACGATAAGGGATTAGAGATGTAATTTATACGTGGGAAGAGTGTTCAAAAAAAATTTGTGTTCCCAAAGACTATGCCCCACCTCTAGGAAGGGGGAAGATGCAAATTGATCAATGCGGGAATTCTACAATATACATGAGAAAGTTGATCAATGCAGGAAGCTTTCTAAGGATGTTATGATATATAGAAGGTTAATCAATGCAGGAAGCCTTCGCTGCCATGACACAATAGAGTAGTCATGCTTCCAGGGTATGGTATACTTTTATACATAATGGAAATAATAATATGTAATATCTATCTTTCAAGGGATCGGTCTATTTCTTTTGATTTTGATTTACATGCTTTTCTTTTTCTCTTTCTTTTTCATTTTTTTGCATGAACAATTGTCCTTTGAGGGATCAGTTTGTTTTTAGAGAGCTTTGATTTTGATTTTTTCATCCATGAATTTTAACTTTACATGAGGGAGAGTTGGGAATAGCTAAGTAGACCACTTTAGGAGGGGATAATGAATGTACAAGAGACACCCCTGGACCCCTTTTCATGGCTCCAATAGGTGAATAAGAGGGTGATGGATGTAATGATTGTGGAGTTATCACCAAAAAGGGAGAACCTATCCATAAGGAAAATTCTATGGGTAGAGCCATGGTGCCCATATTTAAGGTCATGTCGAGGAAGTGACGGTAGACCACATAGTTCCATATCATTACAATGATAGATGGAAGGGGATAATGATGGAGGAATGATCTAAAGATATGACTATCTGCTCATGGGTACATGTGCTAATAATAGAATGGTTGTAAGTGCAATGCATTAAGAGGTACGCTTCGGTTTACCACCGAGAGAGAGAAAAATTTCCATGTTGGCTCCTTGATTAACGTTGTGTTCGAGATAAGATAAGAGCTCGATAGGATGGGATACAATGAGATAGATGAGCGAAGGTAAAAACTATGTGATACCCTTTAAGGAAGTGAAAATATGCATCCCTAATGAGATGAGTAGATGGTCCTCCGTGGGGGGAAAAATATGACCACAACGGTGGATTTCGGATAAGATGGAATGGTCCCCCAAGGGAGAGATGAAAATGGTGGGTTTAGGATGAGAGTGAAAGATTAGATAAGACATTGTGAGACAAATAAGATAGAACCTATGTGTTACCTTTCAAAAGTGAATAAGTGAGAAAAATATATGCATCCCAGTGAGATGAAAAATGGCCACAAGGGTGGGCTTATGATGAAAAGATGTCCCCCAAGAGAGACACAAACATGGCCACAAAGGTGGACTTTGATGAAAAATATGGAAATATGGTCCCTCAATGGAAGGAAAACATGGCCACAATGGTGGACTTTGGATTAAAAAAATGGAGATATGGTGCCTCAAAGGAGGCACGAGTATGGCCACAAAGGTGGACTTTGATGAAAAGGATGGAAATATGGTCCCTTAATGGAAGGAAAAATATGGCCACAATGGTGGAATTAAAATGAGATGAATATTTAAATAGGATTAATTTAGATTAGATGGATTTGGATGAGGTAAATAAAACAATTTCAAGGAGTGAAGTCCCCCAACATCAAGGGAGTTGTTTAGATAGTTAATGTGGATGATATGCTCAAGGATGAGGGGAGTGCTCCCCCAATAAAAGAGATTATATCACTGTGGATGAATTATATGTGGATGAGTTAATGGATGTCAAAAGAGTTTAGATGAGATTGGATTGAACTTGGATTGGATAGATGGTCGAGGATCACAAGGGTGATTAGCAAAACCAAAAATATCGATAAACAAGGGAGGACCCTCTTTAGGAGGAATAATAAGGGATGATGTAGATGAAGGATGAGATTTAGTAATTTTGGTGGATGAGGATTTAGGAATTGGATTTGGATTGGTTATGGTGGATGGAGAAGAATGGTTTCGTGAATGAGGAAATATTCTTTCTCAATAAGATTATGGACTATAGTCTGCAAGGCTTTACAATGCTCGATGTCATGACCCAGAGTACGATGATAAGCACAAGTGTGGTTGGGACTAAACCATGAAGGTTTGGGACTATTTGAATTAAAATATTTTATAGTGGGAAGTGTGATGGAAGATATTTTAGTTATATGTTGAAGGATATCTACGTAGGACCCAATCGAAGTGTCAAAAGGAAGATAACTCTTATGGGTTTTAACATAATGTTTTCTCTTGGAGTTAGGTACGGAAGTAGATTAGATGGGTAGATTAAGTGTCTCGGAAGATAGATCAATTTTGGATTGTTTGGATTGAGATTTAGGTGTGGATGTAGATGGGATGAGTAGATTAGGTGTCTTGGAAGATAAATCAAATTTGGTTGGAGGATTGGATTGTTTGGATTTGGATTTACCGTTGCAAGATGCATTTTCTTTGGAAGTTTTAGACTTGGATTTCAACGTGGATGTTTGGGATGTTGATGTTTTAGTTTAATTTGGATGTTGAGGATGGGGGTGGATTGATTTGAGGTTTTTATGTTTTGGTTTAATTTTTATTGTTGGTTGATGATTCAAGGTTATGTGGACCTGACAGACAGAGTGGTTATTTGGATAAATTTGATGGACAATGAAGGATCCTCTTTAAAAGAATCTTCATTTAGAGGTGACATGGGTGCGGAGGTTCATGAAGAACAAGGGGAAATTTGCATTTGGATAGATGAGGTCAAAGGTGCAGATGTTGAAGTGGAAGGAAGAGATTCGTTTGGTTTGGGAAGGAGGTATGCTTCCTTAATGAAGTTATGAACAATGGCTTGAAATGCTCTGCAATTTTTAATATCATGTCCAGGGGTACGATGATATGCACAAAAAAGGTTGGAATTAAAACACGATGGATTCTTGCTATTGGGGTCAAAGGACCTAATAGGTGAAAGCTTGATTGGAGAAATTTGTAACGAGTGTCGGAAGACTTCAAGTACATGATTCAAACAAAGTGTTAGGAGGTGTTTTTTCTTAGTAGAATATCTTGGTCTTTGAAGAAGAAGTGGATGTTTGAGATGATCTAGATGTTGAGGACAAAGTTTGAGCATGTTGATGTGTTGATGGTCCGAATTCAGTTTTGGTATTGGTAGATGCCATAGTGTTGAATGATTTTGGTTTTAGTTGAGGGGTGTCGGGTTGGATTGTTTAGAGGAAGGAATATTAATTTCCTTATGGGAATGTATAAGGGATTTTTGAGGCAATGTATTAATGGTTGTGAATTTTATTTGAGAGGTTACATCCTTAGGGGAATGAAAACAATTTCCACCAAAGGATCCGGAGATGGCATTGGTATAGGCATGGGAAACAATATTTGTTTGCTGAATTCTAAGAAAAGAAGAGATTTATTCGATTGCGTTGATGAGGTAGAAGGATAATTTGAAGTTTTCATACATTGAAGTGCTTTTAAAGGTTCTTTGAATTATGTAGGAGGGGAGGACGATGTGGATGTGGTCTCAATGATTGATGTGGTAGGTGCAAGAACTGGGATTGGATCTACAGATGGTATTATGGGTAAGGATGGAATATATGTGGATGATGGAGTGGATGAGGTATATATAGGTGTGGAATCAATGGTGGGTGTAGGATGAGATGGGGATGGTTTTTCTATAAATGATTCAAGGGGCATCATTGATATACTTGTGAATAGGGAAGATGTGATATGTGTGGAAGTAGGTATGGATGTGGGAATAGATGTCGAAATAGATGTAGGTATGATTGGTGTAGATATGGGAATAAGTGTTGATGAACTTGTGGATGTAGGAAAAATGTCTAGAGAGGTGGATGTGATGGTTGATGAAGGCGGTGAATCTATGGATGGGCTAGGATCTTGATCAATAGTGTGCAGTGTTTATGGCATGAGCGTTAGGTGCTTGAGATGTAGAAGGGGTGGTGGCTTGACTTGTTGGTGCATGGTTGGGGAATGGTTTCTTAAATATGTCAAGTGGTTAGTTAGGGGATGCATTAGGATTGTCCACTTGAAGATCACCCTGATTGATGAGTCTTTGGACTAGATCTTTGAAGGTTCGACACCTCTCTATATCATGTCCTTGGATTTGGTGATATTTGCAGTAGTGGTCTTCTTGATACCACGTGGGTCTAGGTCTAGAATCATCAACTAGTTGGATGGGGGGAAGTGTGATGAGATTGAAGGCCATCAATTTGTCGAATATCATGTTATATGACTCCCCGAGAGGAGTGAAGTTGGGCGTTGGTTGTGTGAATCATTGTTGATTCAATGTAGTAGATGTAGATGGAAGAGATGATTTAACAATGACATCATTGGCCACTCCTTTTGACTTTTCATTTGACACAAATTATTTGGTGAGCTCTTTTTGGGCTTATTTGATCTTAATTTTAAGTGACCCTATTCGAGGGCACATGTTTCAAACTTCCAAGCCATGGTAAAGGCTTCATAAAAAGTTTGAAAGTTTTGGATCTGTAATGTAGAAGCTATGTGCTTCACACATAACTGTGAAAAAAGATCAATATGATCGGTCATGGAATAGGGAAAGATAATTGGTTTATGGTATTGTGTCATTGGGTGAAAAACTCCGTGATGGATTCATCCTCGAATTTTTGATGGTATAGAGATCGTTAATGATTATTTTGCACCCAATATTAATCGAGAAGTGTTCTAAAAATAATTGCGCAGTTAGGAAAAGGAAAATATTGAATGTTGGGGGATATTGTTATACCAGTCTAATGCAAGACCAACTAAAGACATAGGGAAAGTGTGGAGCATCATATCTTGATCATGCGCAATGAGATAACATGCATGTTTGAATGCACAAACATGTCTTTGTTGTGGTTCTCTTTACCTTATTAAATTTGACAATTTTTGGAAATTCCCAGTGTAGAGGATATGGTTTAATTGGTACAGATGGATGGATAGGTTCATTGCATATTTTCTCATATGAAAATGAGACTAGATCCCAAAGTGGCGGCCTCTAGGTTGGCTAATCAATTCACTAAGGATTACATGGGATCATTGGGAATATTTTGTTGAGGAATGAGAGGTGGTGGTTGTGTGTAAGAAGCAGTCAGATAAGTTTTCTAATTAGCTTGTGGGCGTGTGGTTGTTTGAGGAATCGGTTGGGGGTGAGTGTAAATCATCGTTTGTGACTAAAGGGGCGGTTGTTGAAGGAATTATTGTTGAGAAATGGGAACATGGTATGATTTTTGGGACTGGGTTGGTTGTTGCGGAAAGTGTTGAGTGGGGATGTGGGTATGAACCTATTGTTGAAAAGGATTAGTTATTGGATAATGAAATGTACCCGTGAAAGGGAGTTGAGAAGTATTGAGAGGCATGCTAGATGTGAGAAGGTCATATTGTCCTAATAAGGGATATAATGCATGAGTATGTTGGATAGGGACACTAGTGATAATTGTGGTCGAAGAGGTGATAGGGACGGTAGTTACAATAGTTGTATTGATTGAAGGGAGGTTGGGAGGGATGGGTGTGACTAACTGAGTAGTTTGGTGGGATGGAGGATTGGTAGAAGACAAAGTGAGATCATGTTGGGCTGTAAAAAGTTTGCTTATGGTGAATTGAGATGTTTCAAGATTGCCCAAAAGGGTAAATCTACCGAAATGGTGGACCATCTATGGGAAGTTGAATGGATTTCCTACGGAGATAATCCTGGAGGGCCACCGGTTTAGCATCAAGAATTTTTGGAATTCTACATCACCACGAGGAAATATATGATTACAAAAAGGCTCTAATCTAATTGATGGTGGGGTTTCGACCTAGATGGGATGGATTGACAAGATAAGAAAGAAATGGTCTCATCTAAGGTCGGAGTGTGAATGAGGGTTCCTTGGTGCGAAACGTTGATGAGGGGATGGGTGCCCATGAAGGAGGTAGTCAAGGGCATGGATAAGGCAGTTGTTGAGGTGGATGTTAGTTGGGATGAAGAACTATTTGAAATGAGGTTGTGTTCCATTTTCTTAGCAGATGATCAAGTGATTACATGCATGAAACAAAAAAAAATTTTATGCTAACTAAGCCAAGAAAGTTAGGCAAACATTTTTTTAGATTAAGAAAACGTGTGAAAAGAAAAAGAAGATGGTTGTAAGAGGACCTAGAAGAAGGAAAACTATGTTTGGTTTCGACAGTTGTGGTTTGAAATGTCTCAAATGCTTGAGTTTCCTATTGGGTGATCAAATCCCAATTAGTGAACCAGGTGAAAGGGATGTTTTGATGTGTTAATTGATGTGTGAATTTTTAGGCAGTGTGTGGAAAAACATGTGATGTAGAATATTAAACCTCCTATTTAAACTATATGAGCAAGCAGGATGAGAAATGAAAGTTCTTTTTTAACCCAAATCTAAATGTTATTGTTCGATGAGGACACTCACACGAAAATGGAGTTACGATGCAAAAGGAGAAAATAGGGAAAATGAGGAATACTTATATAGTGCTTTTCCTTTTTATCTGACAACAAATTGAAGCAAGCAAAGTGTAGGCTCTAAGTAATCATGGAAAGCGCTTTTCTTCTTATCTGGGTGAGTGGTGTTTGAAGGCGGTAATCAATGACCATGAACGTCTAAGGACCCTAAAATTGTACGATTTACGATCGTAGATGGGGTTGGTGAGAGGATACTTGTGAGGTTTTTTGTTGAACAAGTGATCTTTGACTATGTAATTTAGTGGTCACAAGTTCATAGACTTTACCCGCAAAAGTAAATAAGCAAATAAGACAATTAATGGATGTGGGTTAAAAAGATACAAGAAAGATGATAAAAAATGTTCTAATATTTATATTCAAAAGAAAGCCCTACATACGAAAACTTAATCTTATTAAAAAATTAGTTTGACGTTTATATAAATAAGATATGAAAACTAATCGACTAGAAGATAAACTAAACTATGAAATAAACGATGAAATAACTATTCACTTCTAATTTGAAATGAGGAATTATGAATTAAAATATAGAACACAAAACTATGTAATGTTCTAATGGATTCGAAATGATAAACTTCGACATAAACTATAAATGACAAAACAAATTAAAAACTATAAAAATAATCTATAAAATGATAAACTATTGATTGGAAATCAAAATGAAAGAGACGATCATTGATGACACAAATGATGAACTACGTTATCACAAAAATATCAATGTGTACGTTGTGTTTATTTGTTTAGTGAGCTATAAATAAGATTACCTATAGACAGAATAAAATATACACAAGATATCTTATACTATAAAATTCTCTACATTGTTTGAAATGATAAGTTTGTTTATGTTTTGAAATAAGATGCTTGAATTTTTCGGTGAAATGATATAAAGTCGAGTTTGACCCCACATTCAATGTGGGGCGATGATTATTAGATCAGGTGTAAATTCGCTAGAAGAAGAGAGCTCACTATCAAGACAACAAAACCAATGTGAACGCTTCCGTGTTGACCACAATCGTAAGAAGCTTTGTTGAGAGACACTTGCTACAAGTTTTACCTAGATTTCACAGCTTAAGTGATGTCGGCAGAGTCTATTTTCAACAAGATTCCAGGTGGAGTTTCAACAACCAATACAAATTATGTGGACAAGAACCAATGTCATCTCTCAGATCAAATTCTAGTGGATATGTGTGAAAACCGGTGTCCACGTACATTATAGGTGATTTAAAAAAGCGTAAACAAAGCAAATTTTGAAAACCGTAAGTATTTTTAAGTAGTTTATATATCAAAATAATGCCTAATAATCTATATGCGAAAATATTATAGATATATCTATAAAAACAATACAGAATTTATAGCCACTTGAAAGGGCTAAGCCACAATGAATTTTGATTTGACATACATAGATAGTTTGAAATTCCAGGGCCTAGATCGTGGTCGCTTAGTCAAAAAAATGTTGGCCCGATGTGTGGGAGGTGAGTTGAGGGGAACAAAGGCAGAGTGGAGAGAGGTGGAGGACGGGTTGAAGCCGAGGGAATGGAGAGGGATGGAAAGGTGAGTGGGTAGTGGGATTTGGTGCAGGTGTGGGCTCGTAGGTTGCTTGGCGGGAAGGAAGGAGTATGGGAGTTATGAGGAAATAGCTCGGTGGAGAGGGGAATAGGTGGGTGAGGACCTCGGTGAGCTCGGGTGGGAATTGGTTAGAAAAGAGATAGGGCGTAGAATGGAGTTGGGGAGAATGTCGATGGGGAGAGAGGTGCCGAGGATGGGTATGGATAGTTGGCCGAGTAGCTCGATGTGTTTGTGGAACGAGGTGAGAGCTACGTGGAGGGGACATTGGATATGAGGTGAGTTTAGTGGTGGAAGTTGGGTGGAGGTCAAGTTAGGAATGTGAGGAGAGAGATTGGATGCTTGAGGCGATTTGAGGAGATTGATTGGAGTTGAGGATGGGATGTTGGGACGTGTGGCGTGAGCTCGAGAGTAGGGAGTTAGGAGCTCGACGTTGAAAGTTGGGAGAACACACATCGGTGGGTAGATACATAATGAGTTGGGCGGTGTAGTGTAGACCAAGCTAGTATGTTTGTTTTTGTTTTTTTGTATTATGTTTTGTTTTAAACTTATTTTTATTATTATCTAAAAATAATAAAAAAACAAGGTTTTATACTAACAATAAAACAAAGACAACAAATTATAGTACCATAAACCAGAAAATTAATTAGTCAATATTAATCAATATAAAATTGATAGGAACTATAAAACAATATAATTGTTATATTTACGACATCTACACAAGACAAGTATAGTAAAAAAAATGACTAGATGTTGGGTCTAGTCCCACCGGGCGTGCGTAATGTTGGATAAGAAACCTCGTTCTTGTGCAAAAGGCGAATGCACCGATCTCGAAATGCACCAAAACCTCAAAATATGGAGGATTTAAAAGACCTCGGATGTTTATATAGATATGCGGGTGCCAAGAAGATGATGAGCTCCTCGCTGCGATCTAAGTAAACCTGCAACTCAAAGACACTAAAGAAAATTGATTAGAAATTTTATGCGGGGTTTCTCGATGAAGTGGACCCGAGAAGTGTTCACTTCCTCGGTGGCTATCAACCCCCGTGTGATAAATAAAATAATAGAAATGCAAGATAAATGGATAACATACAAATTGATAAACAAAGAAACCTAAAAATGCCAGTGTGTAGATGAGCTACTGATCTGATCCAAGAAAATGCAACGTGAACCAAGATAAGTGAACCACCAAAGCATGAGAAGGGTACAGTGGGGATTCCAATGGCATTACAAGGGCACTATGAGGATGTTATGATAAACAAGAGGCTACAATGTCGAGATTTTATATTACTCTTCACTTCTAACTTCTAACAACTAAAAGGTTTTCCTTGACCAAACTTGCTTATTCCTAAAACTTCAAACTAAAAGATTTCAACTTTCTTATCTTGCTTCTCTCTTTTGAAAGAGGGGAAAGACATGTATTTATAGCCTGGAGATGGGGTTAGATTAGGGGTTATCAGGTAATCTGGGTTTGACAAAGTAACCTTGGTCAAGTGAGTGGGGGACATGATTTGACTGATTAGGTGAAATAATGGACTTGATATGGATTTGATTTGATTGAGTGGGGTTCATGATTTGGATGATTAGGTGGAATAATAGATTTGATTGGATTTGATTTGACTGAGTGGGGTTCATGATTCGATTTGTTGTGGATGAGTGGGGTTCATGATGGGTAAGTGCAACAAGTTGGGGGACCAAAAACTGGACATCAAATCCTAAATTTTACATTAAAAACAACAAAACATCAAATCTACTCTTCACAACTTGAACCATGCCAAAAATAAAAACATGTCACAAAAACGACACCATTGCGTAGGGGAGAATGTTAGCTTTGTAGAAATATTGATTTTAAAGTAAATAAAATATGATAAATATAATTTTATATTTTTACTAATAATAGGTCTTTAAGATACTTTTTCCCATGAATGTCCATGTCTACATTTAAGACTCGCAACTTTTGTTTCAGATTATCGAATGTGATAAAACCTACACCATCCCAACCATGGTGAAATTTTATACATGTTAAAAAAATATTTGATTTCTATATTTTTGATGAAGTTATGGTGGGCAAATGGAAAGTGATCCATTTTCTTTATGTTTTTAGAACACTTTCCGAAAAAAAAATCATAAAAAAAAATATTGCTCAAAAAAATATCAAATAAAATCTATCTCAAGATAGACAACGACATATAACTTTTCACCAAAGGAAAAAAAATAGAAAATTTTTGCTATCAAAATCACGGCAAACGAATCTACAATCTTATAGGTTTTTTCAAAAAAAAAAAAACCAAGTCATTGAATTTTGAGTGTTTAATATATTTAAACTTGTTCATTTTTTTAAAAAAATAGTAGTTTAGAAACTAGATTCCGGATGCTATGATTCATATTTCTATAAGTTTTTCTAATTTTGAGTGCACGCATTGCTAATAAGCTCTACAAGTTGAAATTTTGTTGTTATTTGCAATATGATGTCCACTTATGACCCTTTTTGGGCCCCCAACTTATCGCACTTACCCTGATGCGAGATGATTTTGGCATATTTGATTATTAAGTGGGGTGATTAAGTGGGGTGATATGACTTATTTAGAATATTTAATTATTAATTGGATATTAGGATATAGTGAGATTTCGATATTTTAAAGGGGATCAATTAACCCATTAAGATTGATGAATTTTTGGTTGGAAATGGGATTCAAATGGGTAAGCCTATTGAAGGAGAGAAGATGCAAGGTGAAAGGGGAGGAACGCTACCAAAAACTAGATTTAAATCATTTAAATAATTTTTGAATGATAGGACTAAATTTGAAATATTTAGATAACAAAGATTAGTTATTTAAAAGTGAATCAATTAAACAATTAAGATTGCTTGATGGAACAAGCATTTTTGGTGGGAAATGGGATTTGTTTGATTTGAGGGGAAAATGGATTAGAATGGGTAAGCCCAACAAACACAAGGTGAAGGAGAGGAGCTACACCAAAACTCGGTGTCTACAATTATCCGTCCCGAAATCATCTCTAAACATCCTTGAGTAACTTGAAACAACATCACACAAGTGTTTTACGTAAAAATAGTCTCATTTTACTCCCGCTTGGAAGAGAGAGAAACAATGATAGTAAAGAGCTCATAACTTCTCTAAAACTCAACAAATTTGCTTCAAACCTTTTTCCACAGTGCAGGCTTGGAATATTCTTCAAAAATTTCTTCTATGATTTATTTGAAGATGTTAGGAATAATTAGTGTGCACATAAGTTGTGTTCCGTATTATATTATTTTGTATATGTGTGAATATAATGTGGAGAGAATAATACATGTAAGTGATTATTACGTGAGTAATAATCACATAGAAATTATAGGTTGAGAGAATAAAGGGTGGGAGAGATTTTAGGGATGGTTAGTGGTTAGGAGAAAATCTAGGTAGTTAGAACAACTATCCTAGATTAGTGTTAATGGTTAAGATAATTATCTCTATATATTTGTAACCTTTGTAAGAATCATATGTTAAATTAATTATTTTGAGTGTATCCTCTTTTCTGAATATGGGGTAGTGCCCACATTTGGTATCAAAGCCTCTATATTTTTTCTTGGGTGTTAAGAAGACATACAACTCAAAATGCATTTATCAATGAACCAGCTTTTAAGAAAACAAACATAAATTTCACATACCTCTTCATAACTTGATAAAATTTGACATGAAGCACTACAAGACACCCCTCTACACATTCCATGTGTTGGTTAGCCATATGTTTTCATGTGAAGCTCTAACCAATCTCATTTACCTTAACGAACATTGCTAGTTCTCAAAGTCAACTTAGGCTAGCTTTTAAATTTTTCCTTATTGCTCACACATGCCCAATACAACATTCCTAGGCAGATCCCATGTTTTCTGACCTTACCATCACCAATACCAACTTCTCACACCTCATCAAGCTCTAAAAACAGGCCTAAAAGGGGACATTTTCAACTACAACTTCCACAAGATGATCTAATACACCTTGTAAGAGATTTTTCCCGTGTTTACAACATAATCACTAACTTGTATACCACATGAAACTAGAAAATTAATATTTAGTTTTTCATTAGAGATCAGCCACCTCACCGTTTGAGATTGAAACACCTTGAAACCATCCTAAATGTACTAATCAATTTTCATGCCTCTTAAAGAGCCTCATTTCACCACTCATTGGTTTTCCATCAATGTCACTTGACATCAATGATAACACCAATGACCAGGGTTCAACACATTTTTCTTACCCTTTCCTTTTCCTTTATCCATTTTCTTGGTGTGACCTTGTTTGTTTGAAACATTGTGAGAGGTAGATGAACTCTTCTTCTTGTCTATCTCTAAGTAGTGAGCTTGCGTACAAGCCTCGTCTACATCCACCAAATGCTTAGCCAAGAGAACTTGTCTCCGCAGCTTGGGACATGGAGTCCACCAATATACTTCATCATTAGGTCCCGGTCTGCTACATCTTTTCCCATTTGGATAGATTTCTTCTAGAACTCGCTGGTATACTCCTACACATTCTAGCCATACTTCGCTTGAGATACTACCAATACATGGACCTCTCTTCCTCATAAAGAATAATATTAAACTGCTTTTTGATTAGCCTTTTAAAATCATCCCACTTAGTAATTGAAGGAAGCTTCTTAACAACCAATGAATGAACATAACTTTCAAACCAAGTTAAAGCATGATTGGTTAATTTTAACCGAGCAAAGGAAATATGTTGACTCTCATTAATTTTATGCAAACTAAAATATACCTCCAGTTGGGCTAGCCAATGGTCTAGCTTCTCAAAGATTGACGCCCATCATAAGGTTGAATCTCTATGTTTACATCTATTTTGAATGGAGGAGGTGTAGGGATGACACAGGGCTGCTCTTCTTCATACTCATGAGCATCTTCTTCATGGGCTTCTAGTGTCTCATTTGGAACACCAAGTTTCTCCATGAGTAACCCCATGATGGACTCCAATTTCCCTATGGACAAGGAAATACTACCCACATCCTTGGACAAACTTGCCACATTTTCCTCCAACTTATAGAAACATTCTTCTCCGCTATCATCTACATCTTCTCTATGAGCCATGTATCGATTCCTTGCTTCCACTTTCTTGTGGAAATATCTTCTTCAAAAGGAATAAGAATACCTTCACCGCTTTCTTTTCCCTTCGGTAAGGGGCATCTAACTGCAATCTCAACACAAGTTAACCACACAAAATTAAAATCTAACTACTCTGATACCAATATGATTCGTGAACTGCTCAATTCTAACAATAAACAGATCCTTTGCTTGTGAAAATGAATGAAAGATTTACTAAGTTCTTTGTTAACCAATATAATGTGCAAGAATTAAACACAACTATATTGTAAAATTGAGAAAAGAGAGACAAAGGAGACAAGATTTATCCGGAGAAACCCAATGTGGAAAAACTCCAGTGGGTAAGCAAATTTGCTTCCCTTCCACTATGTAAATCTCCAAAAATACAAAGTACTGCCAACAATTGGCCTTCAAGAAGGATTCACACTCCTTCTAATTGTATTTGCTTGCTCACAACTTCTCAACAATGAAGAACTCACTCTCAATGAACAAAACAAGAAAGAACTCCAACTTCTCCTCTTTGCTCACACTAGAATTCACTCAAAATCACTTGCTTGAATGCTTCTACAACCTTGTATTTATAGTTGCTCTACTCAGGGACGCATGGAAAGATGAAACAAATCATTTTGGAAGATCAAACATTTGCAACTGTTGAGATCCCAACTTCTGGAATTGTCGTGGACAAAATCGCCGCTAAACGCAGACCGACGCGTTTGCGTAATCATCACCTGAAAAATTCCCCGACTGCAACAACGATGGCTTCAAACGTCATTTAAAGGTGTTTGAATCACCCCACTTGACTGGACCATTTCTTGAAGAAAGAATAAGCTGAAAACTTGTACTGCAAGTATCAAATATGGAGAACACATAGAATTGGGTATTTTCCAGATCTATTTTAGGATCAATAACATATCTACCATGTCCCCTATTTTTATGTAACATCCATGTGAGATTAAATTATAGTTTATTGTTTCATTCTAAAAAACTTTAATTTATATTTGTTGTGTAATTAATTATTTCCATGCTTAAAAATATCCCATCTCTTATTACGCCGAAGGCGTTCCCCCTATGGTAGAGGACCTCTGGACGTTTCTCGCAATCGCCTTAAATTTGACAAATTTTAGACGTTTTTCAAACGGGAATAAATTTGACAGCTGTTTGCATGTCGTTTTTACTTTGCATGCAATTTTTGACTTTCTATTTTTAAGATCCTATTTTTAACTGTTGTTTTTTAGATTCCGCCCTTTTTATAAAAAATACCACGAAATCTGCCGGAGAACATTGAAAGAAAAAATTGGAGAGCGCGATCCATTTCAGTTTCAATAGCTTGAATTCCTTCTACAGACAGCGCTCGATTGCAAGAATAAGGGAACAAGGTAAACGTAATTTTTCTGTTCATCTTGCAACTTTTTATTTTTTTCAGATAGAGAAATACCCAGGCGCATGGAAACTGTTAAAGAGTAATTCTCTTCTGCTTATGCCTTGTTCGGTCTGATGTAAATTAACCATGCAAGGCCATTAGCCCAAATGATATACCTGATGAATTAGGGAAATAATTTTCTAAATTTTTCGCACTTTCCGAAAGTAACCATCTCTACACTTTCGGCTTGATATCGTAATGATCTTTCATTTACTTTGGCACCTGTGCATCCCTCCTCCTTCAAGTCCTGGATCCCCCACTTTTTATTCAAGTTCAAAGAATAAGGAAAGTTATTCCTTGATAGTAGCATAAAAATGAGAATTTTATTTTTTAAACATCTGCTCCTGGCATTATGCATCTTTCTCGTGAAATTTTGCTTTAGCTTTCCGTAATATATATGATGATGCAGGGGGGTGTTTTTAATTCAAAATGCGTCCATAATGACTATAGTAATATGAGTGACTTTTTCCTTTGAATTATATGCTTACAAAACGGATGGGTACATGTTATGTGCAGTTGATTGTTCGGGATGAGGCCCCTGGATGAGCAGGAAACAACTGTAGTTTTTGAGAAACTTTACAAATTTGTGGGGAGCAACCTAAAGCACATAGTAGAAAGGCCTTCCAATGAAGGCCCTGATGGGAACGCTGGAATCTACTGTTTCCGCCTGCAGAAGAATCGTGTCTTTTATGTAAGTGAGGCCCTTGTTAAGCGAGCTACCAACATTGCCAGAGATAAGCTTGTGAGCCTTGGAACCTGCATTGGAAAATTCACCAAGGGTGGCAAATTCCAGCTCACTATTCAATGCCTTGATCTTCTTGCAGCTCATGCCAAGTACAAAATATGGCTTAAGCCCACTGCAGAAATGAATTTTCTCTATGGTAACCATGTTTTGAAGGGTGGATTGGGTAGGATTACTGAGAATACCGCTCAGAATGAGGGTGTTGTTATTTTCTCCATGTCTGATATTCCATTGGGGTTTGGAGTGGCTGCCAAATCTACCCAGGACTGTAGGAAGCTTGACCCAAATGGAATTGTTGCTTACCACCAGGCTGATATTGGGGAATATTTGCGCATGGAGGATGAGCTATAAAAATGGACTATACTGCTTCTTACTGGGTTAAACTGGTTTCATTTAGAAGCTTGGCTGCAAAATCTTCAAGAGATGGTCTTTGTAAGACCAACCTTCTTCTAAGAACAGTTGTAGCCAATGGCATAGTTTTTTATAATGTTTTTAGAAGATGATTTAACCCAGCCAATCAATTTTTGTACTATAATGTTGTAACCCTCCATGGAGGGCTGTTATTTGAGTTTCCAGAATTTGGCAAGCCACTTGCACATTCTACTCAGACCTGGTCAATGCAGCAAGCTTTATGTGCATTTCTAGCATTGATGACTCATAGCAGAGCTATCTATAGAAAGCATATTCAACCTTGTTATGGCTGCAAAAGTTATTGTTTCATAGAATGTGAAGATTGTACATTTTGGTGACTAAGTAAGTAGCATTGGTGTGCACAACATAATTCTCATTTTTTAAGTATGTCATTAAACACACCAAGTTTTTATCACAAGAATTGGTTGACATCTCAGTTGTGCTATTTATATGTAATGGACTGTCAATTGACAGTGTTGGTAGTTGGCATTTTGAATGGCAAGTCATTATAGGCTGTCTGTGTACTTCAGAATTTGAATCAGATTTTCTGGATGTTTCTATGCAACCACAGAAGTTTACGCCAATTTCAATATTAGTTTCATCTAGGCTCCTATTCATTCATAAATGTCATGCATCTCGATATGAATGTAGTTCCAGTTGGTCAGATTGACTGGACAAGAGTTGCCATTCATTCCACTTGTCTTGCTAAAAGCTAATCTCAGACTACATTTGTTCTTGAATAAACCATCTCTTATTTAGGCCTTTATTAAATCCCCACGGGCCTTCCACCTATTGCTTATGCTTTTACAGCTTCAGAACTTCAAGAAAGAGATGAATGCAATAAACAGATCAAAGTGATAGAATGGAGTGATGATGGCTTATGTCTATTTTGACGGTTAACTGAAAAGACATGCAAAGTTCTGTAAAACATTGACGAACATTGTGCATGTCACAAGTCAGGCTTAAAACGAGACCATTGTGTATTATGCATGCGAAGAAATAGATGTTTCCGAGACTAATTGGGAAATTTCATCATTAGATTAAATGTATCTGCCTACTTGGGTTAGGGTTGTTCTGAGTTAGATGGTGTCTTTTTCTTTATGATTATTAGTTATATTAGTTCAATGATGTATTTTTAATATTTATGCATTTCCTATATTTAGGGGTTCCAAAAAGGATCCACCAAGTTATAGCAGCCTTCACTAATTTTTTAGACCCTATTCTTTGCCAGTCCTCATTATGATTTATCACCTGAATGCTAGGAGAATTTCTGTGGAGAACGGTCCCTCCTCCTGATGTACTTCGATTAGAAGATTAACCAAATCATTAATCCTATCCGTTTCTAAGTACCCTTTCACCAGTTTTGCATAGGCTTTCTCATTTGGAATAAGTATTACATTTTTCTAGGCTAACCAGCTCTCCACGACTCCTACCTTCCACTATGGGCTGCATCTGCAACTTTTCAGCCCCAGCCCCGAGCATGGAATGGTTGTGTATTTTTCTATATTCTAAACATCCTTCCAACTGTTTAGGAACATCACCGGGCATAATGTGGGTTGCAGATTTATATTGTTGCTTATCATCTTGAACCTGAACTGCATTTTGCATCTCTGTGACAGACCTCTGTCGGTTCATCTCAAGTTTCAACAGCTGACAATACTGATTTGGCTGCAGCTAGAGAGCTCCAAGCTGCCTTTGCCTGTTTTAACATTCCCAGTATAAGGTCAGAGGCAGCATCCAGATCACCAAAATTAAGGTGGGACATCAGCAGGCTACTGTAAAATTGTTGATATTGTTTATCAAGCATTCCGGGAGTTTCGTCAATATGCCTCTTTAATTTTATCAGCTCACTTCTGTGATCATTTTTCAATCATTTTTCTCATAGACATGGATCATTATAGCAAAAGAAGTAGCATCGGGTTTAACACCTTCTCCCGGCATCAACTCCAAAAGCTTTTCAGCTTTTTTGGCCATCCCAAATCCCAGAGAAGCTTTCAAAGCAATGTTAGAAGCTGCAGTGTTTGGTTTCATGGCAAGTAATGGAGCAATTTTTCTCTTCCGTGGATCCAATCTTCCATCTTTGAAGAAATGACACATTTCAATAACTAAATCTGATGCCAGATATGCACCATTCTCTGTTTTAGCCATGTGTGATATCACAGTAGTCCACATATTCACTGATGGATCTTCTTGCATGTCCACCATTGTTCTCAGAATAGTGGAAGCAGGAACAGGCATTTCTTCCCTTGCAAGGCCCAAACATAGAAGGATCAAAGAATCACGGTCCAATAGTTCTTGCTTCTTTTCCTCAATAAAGGACTAAAGATCTCGAGAGTTTGTCAATTAATTGATCAACCTATTTAGAAGAGACTTTCCTGGAAAACCTTCTAATTGCTTGTAATGCTCATAGTCCTTCCAGGCATCTTCAAACCTGTGATCCTCTAGAGAACTTTCTAATTACTCAGCCAATGCTGCTGGATTGCGAGCTTGCCTCAAAATCGTAAGACCTTGCAGATGTTGCATGCCTACAGGAAGGGCCAAAAGAGATCAATCCACAAAGAGAAAATTCAAGATTGAAAATGAAATCTTCATGAGAAGTGCCAAATTTAGTTATGCAAGAATGACTTAAGGTCCAGGGACAAGAAATGTTTGTATGATTAGAGAATCCACCCCAGAACTGCCCAAGAATACTGACAAGTTGGCATAGGTAACCACATTCTGGTCATAAGAATTTATCTTTAGAACTTCTGCAGACTTATTCAAAATAGCCAAAAAATGAATCGAGGAAGAGATATATTTGGTCAAGATACATGTAAAAATAACAGTTTTCCCAGCATTCTTCCTCTGGATAGCAACAACAGACATGGCTGTCCAAGTTATGTAAAATGTACTTCTGTAACAGAAGTAAACTATGGCATATAAAAATGTTTGTCAGGAAGTCTCTAGATTCATCCGAAATCACAGAGATGCAGATAGCCAAATGTTTCAGCATAGTAAGAAGACCATACTGAACTTCCCCAAAGGCCGAAGAATAAGATTCAATGACGTGAAGATTTCACACTGTCTCCTAGCATCTGCACAAAGCCTTGTATAATTTCATAAAGGTTCTTGACATTTCAAAACTAACAACAAAACGATAGAGCTTAGTTGCCAGTAGCATACTTAAGGCTGATGACTAAATGGAAATTGGCTAAAAAAAATTCATAGACTCAAGAGAGACATGAACAATTTTCATTTTTTTTTAAATACTTAGTTTTGCTCTTATGAAAACATATAATATATAATCATATTCAACTTACAACAGCTAGTTTTGCTAGCTGTAACACAAAACAGTTCAAATAAACGTTCACTTCCAGAAGATGCAAAATCATATGTATTTTAAAGCAGGAACCAACCTTTCAGTAACTAGCAAACAGTGGCCAAAGTAGAATTATACTGCATATGTCTTGCATTATTTAGCAAAATATGGTAAAATGCTAGGTAGCATTCTAAAGAGATTTTCTCCTGCAGATTATAATTTATATTTGCCACTACTTCAGAATCCAGGATAATAAGAGAAACGTGTGCAGTGTCTTCCAATTACTAAATAGCACTTGGTGAAGTTTTGAAGAGGTTTTAATCCCATATGAAATATAAAGGCTGAAAAATAGGACAGTTTAAATGATGCTCATTCCAGCAATTGAGAAACAAAAAGGAGTGTTCAAGAGTATAGCTGCTCAATGAAGCTTATGAAGGCTTGATTACAGAAGCAAATTTCTTAGCAACATTTCTTTTCCATGTTGGCCGCCAAGTTGTCTGCCTATGGTCAGCAACCAAATTGCTATTCTAGAAAGAGGACGGCAATTCCTTGCTGAATATTACCGGCCGGACCTTTTTAGGTGGCTTCAAAATTTCTTAGAGAGAAGCCCTTTTCTTCTGGCCCCACTCTGGATGAAAATAATGGCAAGTATAGGTGACCCCCTATATACTGGAAGCTGACTCAATTCCTCAGAAAATATCCCTGTTCTCAAAGCTAGACAAGAACTAGTTGGCACGAGAAATCTCTTTTCACTTTGATTGGGTTTTTTTTTCCCCTCCAGAACTACGTCCTTTATACATTTGAAGTATAAGACAGGATCTCAACAATTTGACAAAAAATTAAGAAATTATTGTTTTTTGTTCCCTTGAATTTGGGAGTTTACAGTCAGGCGTGCAATGGAGAAATGACACAGCAACATAAATCCACGAGGCTCAGGTTTATAAAATGATTAAGTGTTTGCATCTTTGAATTCAGATCAACCACCCTGATGAGTACTCGAACACTTTGTAAATCCATGAATGTCATCTCAAGGGCCAGAAAGTCGAACAAGATAAGGTTCATGAATGGGGGGAAATCACCAAAGTCTTTCAGTCACTTGGAAATCCAAGATCCCAAGTGGCACTCACAGGGTTTGAAAATGTTCTGCTGTTTCTAAAACATCTAGATATTTATGCCAAAGGTGTTCCCCTTATGGGAAAGGCCCTTCCGGACGTTTCCGCGACTACATTAAATTTGACGGTTACGATGGGCATCTAGACGTTTTGTGTTTTTAGCCCTAAAATTCCCAAATATGCCACTTACGGTAATCACAATATATTCTGTGTTACCACCATTCAGCATGCAACTCCACAAGAATAAAAGTAGCATGATGAAGCACTGCAGGGTCGGTGTGGATCTGTTGGGCGGCGTTTGGTGGAATTTGTTGGTCGACATCTCTGTGGAGATCAAATCTTATTCTGGCAGGGGTAGTGAAGCAGAGCTCTATTTGGTGTGGTCTTGGCCCCAATAGCAATGACTCGGCCCACATTCAATTCGGCCGACTTGGTTTCAACGCCCAGCTCAGCGTATCAATATGCATGTTCCCGGGATTTGTCTGCTTCGGCTTTGGTGGACAGAAACTAGATCCATTAACAGTAGTGAGTTGCAGCCTTTCAGGTGTGGGATATGTCTAAAACAGGAACTGGTTTCTACCCACACACAAATCAACAAAAGAGTCAATGTTTTAGATGCATTTGATATAAGAAAGCGTATTCTGGATGTTCCGCTCATTTAAAGGTAAGGGTGATTCTAAACTGTACCCTAATCCAACTACAGAGCCTTTTTCAAATTGATCAACGCGTTGACTACTCTGGCACAGGATGATTTGCTGGGGGTATTGAAGGAAATCAGTGCGGGATGGCTCCCTGAGCAACACTGGTTATATGCTGCTTCATTCATGTATGATAACATGCATTGAAACCCATGTAAGTTAATGCCTATAGGCTAATTTAGAGGCAATGTCTGTTTTCCTCTTTTATATAAGAGGGTTTGTCCTATTCAATTGGGCGTAGAATTAAAAACAGGGTTTGTTCAAAGATCACCAGCAAAAGCATTCTCCAGCAGAGGGATACGCATTGGTAGCTGATAGCATGCAATTCCCAAGATGTTATTGCAAGAAGAATCACCCCAGCCCTAATAATGGTAAAAATCTGATAGTCTCATCTTTGCACACCCCTACAAATGCCCATCATAAGTGATGCTTGGGCTCCCTGTAAGATCTTTGTGCTTACCATCTGCATATTCATTCGGATACTAGGAACTTTCTTAGGAGCAGGGACTGGCAACTTGCTTTAGGGCTTTTCAAAGAATGTGTCAGACCAGATGCCCTTGCATGTAACACCAAAGATGGTTTTACTTTAGCTATTTTGTTCACTATGAAAACTGAAATTGGCTGTAAAATAGATGGAGCTCTATAGTTTTACTTTATTAATAAAGCTGTCAGTGTTTCTTTGGTTAGGCTTATAAATATGTCCTTGAAATTGAAAATGCCAACCGAATGTTTTAGAATTGTTGGAGATATATCATTAGGTATGGATTTTGCAATTAAATGTTAAATGAAAAAAATCAGAAATGCAAGTTTCATCCAGAACTACACTATTAGAGTATAGCACAATGTGAAATACTCTTGAGTTGGTTTGGAACAATCTTATAAGAGCTTGATCATTGGAGTTACTTTGTAATGCCCCACAATATTATATACTTGGGCATAAGACCACCACCTAAATTATGTATACTTGCGCTGATTATTTCAAACAAATTAAGATAAGAATCTAGCATCTCATCTTCTTAAAATAGATTTCCAGAAAGGCTTTAAATTTAATCGCCTGCAACGGTTACGCAAGCAAAAACAATCTTTCAAGTATTTTTTACGTAAAATATACTAGAATACCAAACACAGTCCAGGTGCTTATTAACATAATTCGTTGTTCCTTCCATTGGCAAACAGGTTCTTGTTGAATCTGTTTCATGTATTTCACTTATTCAACATTTTATTTCTTTTTCCTATTCTGTCTTCTACATGTTGGAAGCAATGTACCTAACAGTTTGAAACTTTTAATTTCTATAGCATATTGCTTTAAAACAGACAACCCCAACCTTATGAAAATACTAGAGCTGTATATGCGGGATACTAACCTTCTTTAAAATGAAAATAGCAAACTCTCTAATATTATTCTCTTATTCTTGAGCAATAATAAACTTACACAGATTGATCTTCCTCTGAGAATGAAAGATGTTAGAAGTAACGCTCCTAGAAGCAATGTAATACCAGTTTGAGACTTCATCTTCTATAGAAAATTGCTTAAAAACTGACAGCCACAATTTAATGAAAGTAGTAGAGTTGTGTATGAATGAACACTAACCCATTATAAAATAGTTATAGTAAACCTTCTAAAATTATTCTCTTGTTCTAGAGAAATAATAACCCTACACATGGTGAGCCGCCTGTGACGATGAAAAATGTTAGGAGTACAATTCTTACTCCACTGTCTGCTTATTTTTTCTTGCACGTGTAAGAAAGCTTCAATCAAATATTTTTATTACAACAACAAGAACAAGAAAAAGAATATGAAGCCTATAAATTTGAAAGGAATCTCTGTATGTCTGATCATCTGTAATCATTTTCATACTTCGATAGAATTGGTCTCACGAATTACTTGGGTTGGGGAATGACATGCACACATAACCTTGCATGATTTCATTACAAAAATGAAACAGTTTGAATCACCAAAACAAATTGTGATAGATTTTTGTTAGGGGAATCATGGGATTAAGGGAGATGTGGGCTCTCTTTTAAATGGATTTTCATCTTCACCTTGGCATTTAATCTTAAGAGACTAAATGTTCATTGTATAGTCATTTAATGTATCAAAAAATTATCAAAGCATTTATTAAATCTTCTTTTCGAATTCCCCTAATTGCATTGATGATCTATCTAATTTCATAAACATCTTGCTTGACCAAGTATATTTATCTTGTCTCTTGGCTTGGTTTTGCATTGATTCCCATAACTCTTTACAAAACAAGAATACTTCATGAGATATTAATTCATTCTTTGTTGCCTCAAATCAATATGCTTTGAACTCAAATTCTTGTGATCTATCTTTCATATGTTAACAAAATGTTTTCCTCTTTGTATGGTTCATATTGTGTCACCTTGAGAATATTCATGTCATGTTCAAACTTTTCTATGGATTTTTCTAAAGGCATTATTCTTTGTATCAAAATGATCCACTTTCCCAACTTTTATCACGCTTGACAATAATAAGTTACATATTTGTTTGATACTCACGAGGTTTTAAAGAGGGTCCATTTATGCTGAATAATGCCTAATATTACTAGAATACTCGACAAACATCTATAGTACAATCTTGGTTACATATTATCAATGTCGAATAAATCTTGTAGATGGAACTTGTTACATATGTGCCTTGTAGTAAGACAAATGGCTTCCAATAAAATGGTTTCACCCAATATTATCCTCTCTCGATTGCTTCTCCTCCCTCCAACCCCCTCTTTTGCACCCCTTTTCCTCCTTTATGTTTAGTTCAAATAAAATAATCCGCAAAACGCTACCACTCATTATATAAGATTTGCAAATGTATATGTACGCATTTATAACAAATTTTAAATGTACATATAGAACCTTTCAATGTAATGCTTCATCTATATTCCTACACTTACACTATCAATCACACCCCTTATAAACATCAACTACACAACCAAACAACTGATGCAACACTAACACAATTTCCCGAAATAATTACAAACCACATCAACTACAAAATAATTAACTATCCAAAACGGTATCAAATGTATTCATGTTTAGTGCAAAAAAAAATGGGCCACAAAACGCTACCACACATGATATTAAATCTGCACATGTACGGAAGTCTTCATGTATTCATGTTTAGTTCAAATAAACAACTCTAGAAAACGTTATCACTCATGATATAAGATTGGCAAATGTATATGTACAAATTTGTAACAAGTTATAAATGTAGAGATAGAACCTTTAAATGAAGTGGTTCATCTATATTTCTACACTTATAAAATCAATCACACCCCTTATCAACATCAACTACAAAAATAATAACTATCCCTCTAAAACAAATAACATATACCGTTTGGCGTTCACATTGCATTGTACACATGCGATTGCTAGTTGTTAATCAACTTTTTTCCGCATTAAGGACTAGTTATCATTCCATAGTCAATGTGTGTATGGAAAAATCTAGTCTAGTTAAAAGAGAAACATAAATCCATCTAATTACTTTAATTCATTAAAAAAATTCCTCTTTTATCCCATTAATATGTATAATAAAGTGAAAATCTAGTTAAAAGAGCAACATAAATCCTGTAATTATTTCAATTCATTATAAAAATATTTTTTCCATTTCTTTCCCGTTAACTTTTCTTCAAATTAAATACGGATTAATCACCTTATGTAATTGCCATTTCATAATTGTGAGCGTGTTCAAGAAAAGTCTAGTTGCTTAAAGAGACAAAAAAAAAAAATCCTTCTAATTTCTTGAATTGGTTTTAAAGTTTACAATTTCCTATTCGGGCACATAACTCTATAAAGGCCGACGTCAAATCATAAAATTTAAAAAGATTTATGTAAAGAAAAAAGTGATCCCGTAATCCTCGTCTTTTAGGACCATCTGTCCCCACGCTAATTTTATCCGAATTTGAAACTGCTATTACTTAATTAAATACGAACTTGTGTTTTACAAAAATTTAAGCAAATAGAAACTAGTTTTTTATTTAAAGGTTAAAGTAAAAGTTAAAAACTAATATTCATTCCTTTAACGACAGGCAATCGGAGGTTTGCTTTTTCTAATGCCATTCTTTAAGAAAATAAATAAATAAATTTGTTTCTAGGTTACCTTTATTATTTGCTTGTTCTATAATTTGACAGATATATATAGATAGATTATAAAATTCTAGAAGGCCCAAAGAATCACTATGAATATTGAAACGAGGGATCTTCTATACTTCAACCACAATTTATGATTATTGTTGAGTTGAGTGATGTTAAAAGTTTAGTAATGCAAGAAATTATTGAAAGAAAAATAGCGGCGTTGCCGTTGGCTTAGGAGGGGAACCTCGTGACTTTTACTAATAGGTTTGCGCCTATTAGGAATGAAAGGCGTAGAAATGTTGGCACATCAGAATATGGTGTGGTGTGAGTTAGTTTTCGCAGTGTGGCATGTATGTGTTTTGGACTTTCAGAAAGTTGTCATTACCTCTCAAACAATTTTTGGGTGACATATTTTTTTAATATTGTCCTTCAAAAATACAAAATAATGTTATTTTTACTAATTATTCTATATATATATATATATATATATATATATATATATATATATATATATATATATATATTGATGATAACGTTTTAAATATGCAAGTCACGTGCGATGGTTATATAAGATATTTACAAGTATTTTGTGTCTAAAATAAAAAAATGTCTAAACGGTTGTCAAATTTAACTCCCCGTTGTCATGGAAGCTACATAATACCTAACGCATATTTATATGGCACCATGTTTGATGTACTCCATGTCCATTGTAGAAATATGTGCAATATCTAGTAAAAATAGATTGATGATCTTAGAGGTACCATAAATTGTCGAACAAGATTTACAATTAGAATATGTATTCCATGTCATTGTAGAAATATGTGCAAGATCTAGTAAAAATAGATTGATGATCTTGGAGGCACAATAAATTGTCAAACAAGATTTACAATTAGAATATGTGCTCCATGTCATTGTAGAAATATGTGCAAGATCTAGTAAAAATAGATTGTTGATCTTGGAGGTACCATAACTTGTCAAACAAGATTTACAATTAGAATATGTGCTCCATGTCATTGTAGAAATATGTGCAAAGATCTAGTAAAAATAGATTGATGATCTTGGAGGTACCATAACTTGTCAAACAAGATTTACAATTAGTATAAGTTGTGAGAATGGGTTTAACACTATATGATTATAATCTCTTTTGGAGAATTCAAATATAACCCGCTCATATAATTTTGTATATATTTTATTACCGTCAAAATTAATATTGATAGGATTAGGAGTTACGACCAAGCTTCAAATTTTATGGCACCAAAACTTGTTAAACACTTTTTGTGAGATGGTAATTTTTATATATTACCTTTTAAAATATGTAAAATAATATTAATTTTGCAATAACAACAAAAATGTAAAAATACTCTTCTTTTACTTTAACAAATAAATATTATACATATAGTCGACAATGTTGGGCAATTTGTTTTCGTGCTTCAAATACAAGGCGTACATACCCTACCCCCGTAAGATTTGAACTTGTGACCTCTCTTTCAAGAGCACAAGTTCTTCACCATTAGGCCAACTTAGATGCACATTAGGCCAACAACTCGAGTGTAATTTCAAAAATATGTAAGTATTTTAAAACTAAAAATTCAAAAAGGTAAAAAGACGAAAAGAAATAAAAATAAAATTAAAAATCATTTTTTGAAAGGCAAAAAAATCGGGTTAAAAAAGAAATCCCATACAAAAGGATCGAATTCAAACTTTCGACCGAAAAATATTTTTGGGAAGACAACCCGATAAACATACGCGATTCATAAACCCATCAGTCGAAAACTGGTACGTGCCGTTTTCTAAATCTTTAATCTCATAAAAACGTTGACGTAAATCATGTTCTTGCGATAAACGCACCGACCCCATGACTTTAATACTTGCGGCGCCTTTTCCTTTTTCACTCTTACTGTACTGCACTTCAGCGGCGCCTTTTGCTTTTTCATTCTTCTGAAAAGTGCGACCCCGCAGCTCGGCCTTTCCTTTCAAATCCAATAAAGAGGCACTCCACACCATAGCTTTGAGAGTTTTAGTTCTCAGAAAACACAATGGTGTTAGCACAGATCTGGTCTGTACTCGGCCTTCTAACGGTGTTGCAGAATGTTTTGCCCTCTCGCCTGCTGCGGCTTCTTCACGGCTGGTGGGAAGGTCTGAAAGATTTCTACAGTCCAAATTCTTACGTGGAGATCCCCGAATTCAACGGCTACTGCGGCGTCGACATGAACGAGCTTTACCGCAGCGTGCAGCTCTACCTCAACAGCCTCCACGCGGCCGTACACTCGCGCCGCGTCAGCGTCAGCCGGGCAAAAACTCCAGCCACCTGTCTTACACGCTGGCGCCGGACCAAACAATGGAAGACACGTTCGTCGGCGCCAGGCTGTGGTGGACCCACAACGTGGACTCCGTACCGGATTCCTCGAGGAGAAGCGCAGCTTCACGCTCAAAATGAAGAAGCCCGACCGGACGCGGATTCTCTCCGATTACCTCGACCACGTGGCGCACTGCGCCGAGGAATACGACAGCCGGAGCCGGGACCGGAAACTGTATACCAACAACGGCCACGGGTCTCACGACTGCGGGTGGACGGCGGTTCCGTTCCGGCACCCGGCGACGTTTTCCACGCTGGCACTCGACCCGGAGCTGATGGACGCCATTAAAGCCGATCTGGAGAGCTTCGGGCAGGGGAAGGAGTTTTATCACAGAGTCGGGCGAGCGTGGAAGCGCGGGTATCTCCTCCACGGCCCGCCGGGCACCGGAAAATCCAGCCTCATCGCCGCCATGGCGAATTACCTCCACTACGACGTCTACGACATGGAATTAACAAAGGTGACCGACAATTCTGAGCTCCGGGCGCTTCTGATCCAGACCACCAACAAATCGATCATCGTTATTGAGGACATCGACTGCTCTCTCGATCTCACAAACCGCCTCTCGAAACCGCCCGCCGCTCCGCCCCGACGACTGGAAAGCCGCAGGTCTGTTGAGTCTTTAATGGAGGCCGACGATAGCCGCGTGACTTTGTCCGGTCTCCTCAATTTCACGGACGGTCTGTGGTCGTGCTGCGGTGAGGAGCGGATTATCGTTTTTACGACTAATCACAAGGACAATGTCGACCCTGCGTTGATCAGGTCCGGGAGAATGGACATGCATATTCTTCTCTCTACCTGCGGTTTTCCAGCCTTCAAATGCCTGGCTTTCAATTACTTGGGAATTGAAGAACACGACCTGTTTTCCATTATTGAACAGAGCATACAGGCCGGCGGTGCCCTCACGCCCGCCGAGATAAGTGAAATTCTGATAAAGCATAAGCATCAGGATCATTACCTTGCGCTCAAGGCCGTGGTTTCTGCTCTTCATCTCAGCATTGTAACAACATTTGCCCAATCAGACGAGCCATTTGAAGAGGAGGAGGAGGAGGTGGCGGCATCAAACAAAGGGGAGGAACAGAATGCTGTTGTTGACAATGGAGAAGTTGTGGACGTCTTTGTTAATAACCCTCCTGTAAACGATTCCTGTGTAACCAAGAATTCCAGAAGCCTAACGTGGCAAAGAAGGGTGCGTTATCTTATCAAGACGAAGAGATTGTGTGAGCAACGCCGCTTAAATCATCTACTCTAGTTACAGACACAACAAACAATATCTCTGCTTATTTTCCCCATAAGTGGAGTCGAATCCCGGTTGGGAAGCTGTTTAAAATTTTGGTCGTCGACTTTCGATTTATGGCAGTCGACCATGCAGTTTGTGCGTACTGGTTATGTTCAGGTAAAGTTTTATAGTAAGTAGGTTAAAGACGCAAGACCAGATTATACTTTGTAGACTTAGTGTGAAAGATCGATAAATATTTGTTAGATACGGTTTCATCCCTTTCCTGAAGAATAATTTTCACTATCGCAGCTTTGAGACTTTTTCCATTGACAAAGCTTTTAAAGCATAAATGATCTGCAACTTATCGTCTCATAATTTTTACCAATATGGATCACATAATCCCAAACTGTTGATTAGAAACATACCTACAATATTGTATCCAAAAGTCTGTTCAATTGTTTGGCCTGTGACAACCTCTTATATCTCTATTTGCATTGCAGTAAAATAAAATAAAAGCGGGGTCCTGTCATGATAATCATTTTTTAAGCACTTTGCCATCAGCCATTCACAGGGGAGACATTGATGCTCTTCGGATTTAGTTTTACTTTGTCTATTATGAGATCTTGTCCCATGAAGTCTGTTGTTATCTTCAAGGGTCCAAATTATTTCCTCGGGTAGTGTCACATTATTCAAGGTATTACGCAGAACATTTGCTTAATTATCCATTCTTTTTTGCCAGATGCTGTAACGTGCGTCCACAAACCTGTTTGGATATCTCAGCATGCGATTAACATTTAAAAATAGTTTCAAAGCTGCAAGTGCCAAACTTTCGGCCCAAAATGTTCCGTGCATCCCTTAAGCTTTTGAAGAATCATTAAAAAAAACTTGAAAATAGTTTTACAGTTGCAAGTGGCATCCTTTCGGCCGAAAATATTCCCTGCATGCATTAATCTTTCCAAAAATAACATTCGAAAAAGCGGGTGCTGCATTATTCTTTTAACAACGTGAGAGTTTTCACTATTCCCAAAGTACACCAATTTGTAAATCGGTCATATCAAATTAATTTTTCGAAGTAATGATACTAAGAATAATAATTACTTTATAGTTCACAATACCGCATCCTTTTTTTTTTGGGTATGTTGGCAGTTTATATTATACATTTTTTTTTGGGTTTGTAGGTAGCTTAAACTATATTGAGGATTTCCTTGTACTTCTAGCAGCAGACGGCACATATATAAGTATGAGGCATAGATATCCTCGGTGAATGCACCGGGCTTCCATCATGCCCACATAAGAGATACCATAAAGACATACATATCCATGTATGGGTGGGTCCCGCGGTCCCCTGTCTAATCATGGATTTTTTTTTAATGTTATCAATTTCAAATGGTATAGTTGCATATGTGACGCTGTAGATGGACTAGTGGGAATGCGCACTACTAAACAATAGGTCTCCAGCTTTGAATCCCGTCACTTGGTGTAATGTGTTTTTGCACAATGTTGAAAAACATAGTATGAAAATTTTTGCAAAAAAAAAAGTAATCAGAGGGCGCTCTTGCCACGTGGCATCGAATGGGCATCAAATAGATGGATGAGTCTTATATGGAACCTTGGTGCATTCTATCGGGAGAATAACCATCAATGATATCCTATCCCCTACAAGATTCATATTTGTGGCCTATCATTCAAAAGTGCAAACTCTTTGCCATTAAACCAACTCAAATGCACGTTTGTATTTGAGGGTACAAAGTTGATTCTCAGTATTATTCATTGGTCAATTACATAGAGTAAATTTTCTATTTGGAATATAAGAGTAATATGGATTAGAGCAAGGAAAATTTTATCTCGCAAATATTTGTAGTTTGACGAATAGTAGAATTTCAGGAATTTGATTTTGGCAAATTTTACAGCAACGACAATACCCAAGTTTCGCCCAAAAATTCCACAAACAATAATTTGTCCCATGTGAATCGCCAAGGAATTTCCAATCCCAATGTTATATTAAATCATCGCGTGATTGATGCGTCGTGATTTGAAAACATTATTGTTTCGCCAAGAAATCTATGGAACCTTATTGGTTCTTTGGGCTCATTCACCGACATGCATGGGAGTTTTTCTAGGAATTGGATCAAATTCACCACACACACACACACACACAAGTGACGTTTTCCGGCAATTTTCCAATTTGCGAATTTGCGAAGTAGTAGAAAGGGATTTAGCAAATCGGCATATTGCAATTTGCTTACAAAATTTCAAATAAATTTAGGTCTTTTCGGGCCCGACTACTGTGTTGCAGTTTACATCCTAGAAGCACTTACTGCAGGTGAGTCCTCAATCTATTTGAGACCTATTTTCTTTCATGTTGCATTGATTTATCTCGCAATTCTGCCTTTGTAAGTTATTACAAAGCCTGAACATCCTCATCCTCATAACCACTATGATTTTTTTATGTCATCTAGAACAAGAATCCACTACAGAGAATCATAACTAGTTTTCCTATCTTAGATACATCTATGTAATATATATATATATATATATATATATATATATATATATATATATATTTAAAATTTAAAATCAGAGACACCTAAATTCCGTTTTTACAATCTTATTGCCAAAATGCACACAAATCACTCTTATTCTTCCCAATTCCGTTATAATTAGTATTTTTACTAATTAACTAATGTTTCTTACCACTTTGGTCAGTTAACAAGCACTTCGTTGATCACCAAACCTCTTTTGCATTCAGGATGCCACTTTACGACGAATCATAAGTCAAAATCCTCTTCAAAACAGACAATTAGTATTTATAAGCTAATTAAACCTATTTTCCCCTTGTTTTGGTCAATATACCCTAGTATTGACTCAAACCCCTTTTCCAACCACTCAAAATCACCCCATTCACCTCCATAACATCTTAGCAAGCTTCAAAAGCTTATCCTAACCTCCTAGTTGACCTTAAGCGGTTGATTAAGGCTCCATACCTCTTAATCACTTGGTAATTCACTAATAGTGATTAGCAATTCTAATCTAATTTGGTGCTTTTAGTCCCACATGCACCAAAATACAAGTTTCTCCCAAAAGAAAAACTATAAAAAGGGTGCAACTCATTCCTTTATATTTTACAGCATGCTTTAATTTGCATCTCATATAATAAATATGATATATAGCCAAGTTCAATCCTTGTTTAAAGCCTTCAATGGGGTTAGTATATGGATATCCAAAATGACCAAGTAGTCATTGAGAGAGGCCATTTAACCTTGTTTGGAGTAACAACCATAACCATTTGATTGCCCTCTTAGGTCTATTTAGGTCCATGTTAGGCAATTCAAGCATATTAGTAGGCATGTTTAGTTAGATTTGGTATTGTTTTCATACTAGTTAAGCATTATTTTAAGCTTCTATCTTAATGTTACATTCCTAGACTTAGAACCTTGGCTAGATGGATGGTAGTGGTGTTAGCTTTCCTTGTTTAGTCATGCAATTTACTTTGTAAAGTTTAGGGTTTTTCCAAAAATCACTTCTTATATCTCCACGAGTTCAGCGCTTTGTATATTCCTTGCTTTATCGTATATCTTCTTTGAATCTTTTTTTAATGTTCCCCCTTTTGCAGTATATATATACATAGTTATACTACGCCACTTTCCATTTATTCCATGACCATGACATTCACTGGAGTCCATCATTGTGAAGTGTGGTGAAATGCTTTGCACATGTACCGCCTTGGACCACCGATCACTATCTACTCGGCACCGCCTCCCCACAACAAACTCAAGGATATATAAAATGTGATACATTCCACAGTTTCACCTTCTCTAGGGGAATTTCCTTGGGAGACTCGTGACAGACTGTGATGCGTGGCATAGACCTCCCAAGAGCCGGGGCCCGCTCTAGACCCAAAAATTATCAAATGTGGCTCAATCCATAGGGTTCACGTCAGGGAGGTTAACGGAATACTCGAAAAACAATAATGTATGAAATAGAGACCATATAAAGATGTCCAAAATGAAACATTCAAGAAATGCAAAACAGGAAAAAAGTTACAATAATGAACCAAAACTGTATAATTAGCTTTTGGAAAAACAAAAGACAAAAAAATAACAATTGTGGGAAAAGTACAGGACATCTTGTCACAAACATGCTTATTTGTTACCACCAATTTTCTCATCGATGTTCTTCAAAGTTTTTAAACCATGGAAACATAATGTATTGAATGTACTCCACGCATGGATTTCTTTCAACATTCTGAGGAGGAAAAATGATTTCTTTATCTTCACATTCACTTCTACTTGTGAAAATAATTATGTTATAAATCCATCAGAAATTGTATAGTAATACTAATTAAATTTTATTAATGTTGAGGCAAAAGTTGGAATCTATCTCTCCACAACAAGAATTTTCCAAAAAGAATGTAGGGGTTTACACCACCTCTTCATCCTCCATGAAGATTGTAAAAGTGGGATCACTCTTCGACATATTTTCTTGTCCTTGTTGTAGTCTAAAACATGTCTATAATATTTAATATAAAGGAAAAACATGATGTAATGTGAGACTAGATATAAATGACACGAAGTTAGATATTAAAAACATCAAGATCCGGGATATTTTTAATTCCTGCATCTTTCATCGATCTCCTCATCATGTGAAACTATTCCCACCTACCCCCTTTTGCATAGATGTTTGACAGTCACAAAAGAACATAAGCGGCATCATTTTGATAATCCAACTCAAAAAGAAGAGTTTATGTAAATAGTGCTAATGATAGAGATGACATTATATGATAGGAAGAGAAGCATTTAAAAATCATCAAGATTCAAAATGTGCAATATAAATAAGATAATATGAAAAATCAATAATTATTTAATATTAATCAAAATATGTCATGTTTATTACACAAAATAAAAATTCATACAATGAAATTTGTAATAAGTAGATGACATTATTTCTCTTCTTAAGGACTTCAGTCTCACTTACTTAGCCTTTTGTTCAATGTTAAATGAAATTATTTTTCCTTTCATAATATTTTCATAGTGTTTATAAGTAAATGATAGTAATATTGAGATGATTACTTTGTTCCTTTATCTACGAGTACTTTTGAGCAACCAGACTTATAGACTTCTAAAAGAATCATACTGTACCTCTTATCTTGTCACTAGTGACTAGGTTTTCATGAAAACTTTCTTAATGATACATTACTTTTCTCTATTTCTTAAGATCCTCACAGACCTTGATCATGGCCTTCAGTCTCAACAAAGTTTCATGATAGTGATTGAATCTCCTTAAAACCTTGAAACTTTGTCCTTTGTTGCTAGTCTTATGATCATGCCTTCATATTGCAGATACTTTCTTGTAGATATTCATCAACATGTCTCTAAACATTGTGTTCTTTCCTAGATGGTGATCAAACCTTGAACTTTCATTATGATACTAGAGTCAACCTTGTCAACTTGATTACTAGCCACATGATATGATTCTTGATTATTACTTTTGACTATGCAATCAACAACTTGACTTACATGTTACTATCATAGTTACTTTATGATAATATCCTTCAAGTTTCTTGAACACATTCTCCAAGTAGGAACACAAAATATATACAAAGAATACCCTTATCATGATTGTATCATATGTGAAACATCATATCAAAGCATTCAAGATTCTCTCAAGAATAATGATACTTTAGCTAGCTTTGACACATTGACATTTCATTGTCAAGCCAAAGAACCTCTACATACATTCTCAACCTTGAATTCATAGTCTCATACCACAATGAGTCATAGATGGAAGACCATATATTTTGTCTCAGCTCCTTTGAAATGATGAACACTCTTGGTAATTGGATCTTCTTATGACAGACCTCATACCTTTGATGAATCAATAATCTCTTCATGAGCAGATGCACACCTTATTTGGCTTGATGACAACATTTAGAACCTCTATACAACAGGAAAAACCTCTATACATTATGACAGAGCTCGGTCATCAAGACTCCTTCATTAATCAACTAAAGACATATCATACCTTGGATGAATCAATGAACTCAGAGTCCTTCATGAGCAGATACATACTATACTTTGATTTCAAACTGAGCACAGACCTTGAGATCACCTATTTCATGTTTGATTAGCTACAAAAAATACTTCTTATCATTATTATTATCATTAGAGTGTCTTTGGCTGCTCAAAAAATCATCTAAGTTGTTTGTTCTCTTCTCAAACCTTTGATACATCTTCATTTTGCTTGATGTATGCTCTAATTATGATTGTAGTAATATTATTATTCCTTCCAACTAAGTTATATGAGAGAGAGAAAAATATCACCTCATCCTTTCACTTTGTTCTATATCAATTTTTTCTTTCAAAAGAGTCAAACCTTGTGATTTTTGTACTAAAACATGTAGATCAAACCAATACAGATCAAGTGCATTGAAACTGAATAAATGGTAGGCAATCCTTATCCAATTTGATGTAACATGTCAATCAAGCAACCATGAAAAATTGTGGAAAAACTTTTTTGTAATTTCTTCTTATACTAATGTAACACTCTTGCAAAAATGTAGTACATGTTAAGTGACACAATATTATATAGACCATGTCAAAAATCACTTGAAAAGCATTCAAATATCTTTGAAGAATTCCATTGGGATTAGTTACATTTTGTTCTCCTTAAATTTCTTAATTTTACATCTAAACTTCTTCTAGGTTTCCATGATGACTCTTCTTTTAAATTATTATTTTGTTTTTTTCTATTTCTTGTAAGATGCAATGTTGATTGTTTTTTCTTCAATTCTACAGGATTCACTTGATTCAGAAAATGGAAACTAAAAAGGGAAGCTCAACCTCAGGAAAAAAATCTATTCCAACCCCTCCTAGTAGTGGTACTGGACATTCAAAAATAACATCTTATTTTGAGAAACCATCTAAGGAAACCCATCCTTCTCTAACATAACCATCACAATCAAGGGATAATGATTACATTCAAAATGAAACTCAGAAATGAGAATGTGTTCATTTTTTATTTTCCTGATGTTGTCAATGATGACAACAATGAAATGCCTCCCCTTGAAAACATTCCATTGAATGATGTTGAGTTTGACATTGTACCACCTACCCAATTGAATGAAGATGACACTGCATCACCTTCCCAAGTGAATGTTGGAGGTGAAACTTTTGGAAGTCAAAAAATTTAAATTCCACCAAGGAAAATACTCATCACAGACACCTATTTCTGGAAGAAAGAGAAAGGAAATAAAATGGGACTTGGGAAGGAGTTTCAGGTTAGAGTGGGTTTCTAAGTTTCCATTTATTGAACCTGTTGAAAATGAGAATAAATTTGAACCTCCCAAAGAATGAAATGTACAATATGTAGCTGGAAATTGGGCAGGGACAAGACAATGCAACTTAAGTTGGATACTATTGAGAAGCATGTAGGAAAGATATATGAAAAGATAATTGTAGATGGTGTTGAGAAGAATGTTTCCAAATGGAAAATACGGATGATTGTTTACATATTAGGTATGAAAAATAATTTGAAGAGCACAAGAGAAATGAAAGAATAGTTGCAGTGAATGGAGGGACAATTACCTCTCAATTCAACAAGATCATTCAAAATAGTCTTTTAGGTAAAACAATTCAACTAGCTACTATTTTTCACATTTTGAAAAGAGGTCATCCTATAACATATTTTCTAAACAAAAGAAGATGTTGTCTTTTCTTGGTGTCCCACACTTTCCTCATTCTCACTGGTCAGAAAGTAGTGGTTGGGATTGGGAAAAATGCCTAGCTATGGTTGAGAAAGAAGACTTGAAAGAGAAACTGAAGTCTACACGATACATATCTTTGTCTATTGATGAGGTTACAACAATAGTAGATAATACTTCTTGGGTTTATATGCATGTGTATATTGTTGAGAATTATGTGAGACAACCTCACTTACTTTCCATTCACAAGATGAGAGAGAACTCCAATGCTGAAAACCTTTGTGAGTTGGTGATAAAAAGTTTTGAAGGAGATCGGTGACATGGATGATGTTGCAATTACATCAAAGTTGGTATGTGTTAGGGAAGATGGGGCATCTATAATGCAAGGTCATCGTAATGGCATGTGTGTAAGAATCCAAACATCTCATTTCCCTTATATGATTTCCATTCATTGTATGGCTCATAGAATGAACCTAGCTTACAAAATAGTTGGAAAATTTAAACCTATAGCAAAAGTTGAAGACCTTGTTCGAGAGGTGCATGCTTATTTCTTCGTAGTCCTAAAAGGTTCATGGAATTCCAAATATTTTCAGAAGGAACTAAAAATGGGCAAACTGTTAAAATATGTTGACACCAGGTGGATCTCATTGTACCAACTAGGTTTGTAGGGTGTACGAAGAGTATCAATCCTTATTAGGAGTGATGTGGTAGAATCACATGGAAGTGGAAAAGGCCCAAGATTTGATACATCATTTTGACTGATATAGAGTCATTTTGATGTTGTGTGGTCTCCTTCCCATGTTGGAAGAAATGCATCATTTAATTAAACAAGCACAAGAAAGAACTATCTATATTGTTGATTTTTCTAGTTTGAGGAAACAGTTTGTTTGGCAATAGAATATTTGTTTGTCAATGAAACTACTTTTACAGGTCCAAAGTTTTATGGTTGGAATGATTTGATAAATATTGGAAATGCAAGTAGCTTTCTAAAGCTCAAATTTTTTGGGGAAGTATGTGCTTCTATGTGGGATATGAGATACCGATGTACATGTTTAAAGTAGTAGTCGCCAGATAAGGTTGAGAAGGTAAATGTCACAGGGGCCACTGTTTGATAACATTGTATCATCAACAAGGGTGAGGTTAAGAGAAATTGTAGTGTCCCTACTAGAAGAAATAAGGGAACAATTTAGAAGGGATGCTTTACTTGAAGCAATGGCTGTAGTAAATCCCACCTTTTGGAATCCTGTCCAAAATGAAAGATATATGCAGGAAGACTACTTCAAGAGGTTGACTACATTGATTCAACATTTTTGTAAGCCTGTTGATATCAATGGAATGAATATTCTAGGTATTTTAAGCAAGGATAATTTGATTGATCAATCTCATGAATTCACCTCTACAATGATTTCAACAATTCAAATGTTTGGATAATCCCTTAGAGTGTGGAGCAATAACCCGGCTATGGAAAAAAATTGGGTTAAGTACTATTTTACAAAAAACCATGTCCGAGTTTTTTCTCATTGGCTGATCTATGTCAAACAATGATTTTGGGTTCAATTGAAGATGAGAGAATTTTTAGTGCCTTGGCCTTTATAAAGTCAAAATTGTGAAACAAGCTTGACAAAAATTTGGAAAATTGTTTGAGAATTTACACATCATCGGTATGAAGTGGATAACTTTCCCTATGATAAGGGATCTGGAATATGGAAGTTGATTAATGAAAGGAGAGGGGCTGAAAACAATGGAAAAAATATAATAGATGACCCTATTGAAGTAGTTGACTACCAAAAGAGAGAGTGTCAGTCTCAAGAGATCTGGTGAATCAAGTGATAGAGATGATCCAAGTCCATCAAATTGAAGCTTCCATTTGTGGATATCCCATGATATATATGTTCATATAATAATTAATATATTCAAATATTTAGTACATTGTTTTGAATCTTTGGTAATATATTTTTCCTTATTTGTATTTTTTTAAAAAAAAGTGTCGATTTGTAGTCTTTGGAATGAAACTTGAAATACATTGCATTGATTAGTTGTAGTATGTACTTGAAATGAGCATGCATCCATCCAACTTTGGAGTTAAAGAATGAAATAAACACCTCACTTCAAAACCCCTTGTAAGTTAAAGAACAAATTAAAACCCAACTTTAATCCCCTGCCAAAACTGTAATCTATAACTTACTCAAAAAATATTAACATTTCTCAAACAAGGATTAACACTCACCCCAAACTTACATGTGCCTAAAGGTAAATCAACAAGGAAAACAATAAAAAACCTACATGAATTTATGAAATATTTTTGAAAAGAAACTCCAAACTTAAATGACAAATTAGCTGATTTTTTTAGGAGGGGAGTCATCCTAGATAGATCATAACATTGAAACAAAGTATCCAACCACCTCCTCAACACATTTCCTATTGATTCAATCTATAATCATAACAGTCAACTCCAATCTATAATCCTATTGATTCCATTTCCATTTTGATTGCAAAAACATTACAAAGTCATGTCTTAATGAGTATTTAATATATTTCACATACAATGTTGTTGATCTCTTTTATAGAAAGCATACATCATGTGTTGGTTGGCTATTAAATCACAATGCATTTGCATTATTATATACTTTAGGCATATAAGAGTTGTGGTGCTTAATTCTGAGATAGAATAAGTGGCTTTTCTTGAATCATTACTGAAATGAAAATTTAAAAATAACACTATTCCTCATTGAAAATTAGGTTTGAAGATGATTTGAAATCAGTTGTTTGGTTCAATGCAAACAAACTGGGATAATTTATCTATTTCTTTGTTTCATTTTATCACTAAGCACATTTTGATTCTTGAGACATGCCTTGTATGAAAAAATTGAAGATTGCAACAAATGGAACAATTTTCAAAATTAAATTACCCTTAATTATATCATCTTCTGTAACATGCTCCACTCTTCATCTGTTGGAATTACAATTTGTTGTAAATCAGAGTGACTGACATGTAACTTTGTTAGCAATTCATAACTGAGAGTGGAGATTTCCTTTACTGTTGTATGCAAACTTACTTGACAAGGTTATCAATGGTTTAACAAAGTCAAAAAAATTTGTCTCATCTAGCTTCTCAAGAATTTGATTCTTCTCTTGCATCATTTTTTCTTTCATGTTCTTCTGAATGCATCCTTCTTAATGAATTGGTGTGTTTTTTCAAAAGGCATTGGAAAACCAAGATTTGTGAACTCTTGTACCTTTCCATGCATGCTCTTGTAACATTCTTTGACACTTATTCAACAATTCATGTGCTTCACCTAGCATCACACACTTCCAAATGATAGATGATACCTTTATTGAGGCATCAAACCGGTTCTGAATTCCTCTAGATGCCAGTTTTGTGTCACTTGAATTTGTAGATAGCTTCCAAAATTTTCCTTGTTGTATCCTCTCTTAAAGCCATCACTTTTTTCTACTATGTTACATATTCACGGAGCTTATCATAGATTCTTTGTAGATCAGCCATGAATTCAAACAATCTAATCAAATCATCAATTTTTTTGGTTTATTTCCCCCAAACATTATCCATCATATTAATCAATGTCTTTTTATAAAATTCAAGATAGTTTGATGTTGGAAGATTGTATATTTCCTTTTTTTCTTTCACCAATTCTTGTTGCAATATTTCATTTTGTTTTTTCTCTTCCTTCTGCATTCTTTCCTTGATTTTCTCTCTTCATCTAGGCTCTGTTCCCATTTTTGGCCTTTTCTTTCTCTTCCTTCAAACCTCTTTCAATTCTCCCAATGTTTTTTCTAATCTATTATTCTTACTCGTTGTTTCTTGTAAATTTTCTTCACTTCTTCTAGTTTTACCTGTGCATATTCATTCATAGAAAATCATAGTCATAGAGGTAGATGATTTTATCTTCCTCTCCAACTCACCTGTCTTATTAAGTGTCACTTTTCCTTTTTCTTTCTCATTTTCCAAGTCTGCCTCTAAATTTTGAATCTTATTATTCAACTTATTGTTCTCCCTCTCTGCCTTTAGAAATGTTGTGTAAACCACATCATTGTTCCTTTTTGATACATTAATTTTTTTTAAGGTTTCATTTCCTTAAAATCCATTTGAAGGGAGGTCACATCATAGTCACTGGAAACCATTTGATTATCTAGTTTTACAACTTTGGGCACAACATAGATGTATTCCATGGTATATGTGGCTGGGTTATATGTAGGCAATACCCTCATTGTGGTGGATCTGAAGTTCCAGTAGCCTGTAGAATTTTCTTCTTGTTTCTTTTATCTCTTTTTGATTTATTGGAAAACTCAACTCAGTAATCAAAACCTGAGGTGTTTGTAGGAATGAAAATTTCACCTTGAATGGAGAAGGAGTAATTGAAGTTTGGGGAGAATTTCCTATGGAATGGTAGTTTTTTGAGGGGTGGTAATGGCACCACCTTCTGTAATTAGTTTCCTTGAGGAAAGAGTAACTATACATGTGTCTACCTCTGTCTTTTTCCTCTTCTCGGTTCCTTGTTGGAAAATAGCCATAGGAACTTCAACTATCTATATTGGCCTCTTTAAGTTTACAATACTCTATTGACTACTACCATCATCACTAGAACCACCAACATTAGCAATACTAATAGATTCATGGCCAACTTCTCCTCTAGGATTTTCAATGTGTGGCTAAACTATTTGTTGAGGATTTGACTCGAGTAAATTGCATTGGATTACCACTTGTAGATGTTTTAGTATGCAATGGTCCTTTCTCCAAAGGTGAAGTTCCAAGGCCTAACCTATCGAAACTCTTCTAGGTTGTGCCTCTGGTGGAAGCCAAATGCCTTGTCCTGTTGAACCCAAACCACCACCACTAAAACCCATCTTTTCAACAATAACTACTCTCAGTAGAATATCTTTGTTTCAAGCCTTCATCGAGACTTGGTTTATATGTGTAGGGGAGTGTGTAATTCCTCAGAGTTAGTGTCATCATCACTACTTTCCTCTCTAGATGCACTTCATTCCACAATTTTCTAAATTCTGCATCTTCTGGAATAGAATCATACTCTAAATAGATTTTGGATGGCCTAGGTCTTGCCTCATAGACCAAAAGGCAATAATTTTTGACCTTGTCCAATTTTTATCTCATAATTCATGATGTAATTCCTTTGGCATGCTTTTAGAGGAATTTTTATCAGATTTTGCATAAAATTTGGCAAATTGAAAATCCTCTTCCTATTTTTGTGGAGGCTCAGAAATCCCAAAATTTGTGTTGACAACTCTTGAAAACTAATTCCTTTCTCAACAACAATTTCATCCATTTCTTTTTTTACTTCATCCCAAGAGTTCTTGTTTTTCAATTTTTCTAGCAAGGGTTTGCTTTCATGTTGAATTTTAGTGGCAAGAGTTCTTGTTTGCCACTACCCTTGCTTTAATCACCTCACATGGGTCATACACCCAGTGAGAGTCAACATCAAAGTTAAAAATTTGTAAGATTTCATGTGCCACATTGAATGATTTTCTTTCAAATGTGAACCCTCCACATGAAAATGGTAAGGAAGGAAATATGCTCCTCTTTTTTTGAGTAACAAAATAGAATTTATATGTGCTTTCCATCTATTGTATATATTCCAAGGAAAAAACCCTCTCTGTCACATGTATTGGAAATTTGCATGGTTGTACTCCTTGATCCATAAAACCTTAACACAATATATTCCTCCATGAAGTACCAATCTACTAACTGTATTTTATGATCCCAATGAATGCAATCTCTATAGTTCATAGGCAATCTAGGCAATGTACTTTTTGAAATTTCTTGATAAATTGGAGCCCAAAAATAATCCACAAATTGATTGTAGTCCCTTATATTATCAAACATCCTTATCTTGGGGTCCACTCAGTTAATGGACGCATCACTTTTGGCTGGCCCTCAACATTATAGGGCTGAATTGCAAGTTTTTTTTTGCCAAACCATTCAAAAAACCACCATAGAATTAAATAGCACAAGTAGGTAGTGAACCTAAAGGTCTTAGTGTTGAGCCTTCTTTGATTGTTAAGAATTGTTTATGCATAGATTCTGCAATGTGCCCAAAAATATGTATGCACAAGGTGGAGAAATGAAATGGATATTGTATACCATTTCTAGGAGGGTTTCATCCACTTTCTCATCACTATCGAAGCCAAGGAAAAATACTAGCATAGAAATGGTATCCCTGACCCATGGTTTAAACATCTCAATTACATGTGGAGGCTTCCCTTTTGGTACCATTCCATCAACTATTAATTTTCACAAAAACTCATCTCTAGCATTTTGAGTGGTGGCATGATAATCACTAGCAATTTTTTCTAGGTTTATGCTGATGGTTCCTAAATATTTTCTTTCAAACCCCAACACATGGCCAATATTTACCTCCGTAATGGACAAAATTTCTTCTCCATTGCCATTTGCAACAATTAATTTTTTTCCCATCATAATTTTGGGCACATAGAATGACAAATTCAGGCGGGTAAAACCTCATGGAGCATCATGCGTCCCAATCCAAACCCCCATGTTATCCAACCTTTATGTTTACCTGATGGGTCCAAACATTTACTTTCAATTTCCTTATTCTCATACGAGTATCTAAGTTGTGAAGTTCTTGTGCCAATTACAAGATCATAAATATCATGATATTCATCAGTAAAACTAGGGGTTTTAAGCAGTTTGGCGTATGGGATTTGGGTTTTACTTTTACTTTGGGGTCCTGTGGAAGTAGACATGCTTGGAATTTTGGATTCTGAAACCCTCAACCCTAATTTTTCAACCCTTATATTGAAATATTTCAAAGTGAAGGCTTATACAATGCTACTTATAAAAAGATAATATTTAAAGAATCAAGATTCAAATGCAGGATGACACTTACTCAAAATATGAAAATTTTGAGTCTTACATAGTCCACAACTTCTATGAATCTATTCTACCTTTTGTTGTAGTATGCCTTCCAGAAACATAATTTCAATTGTCAATGGATGTTTAATATCACCTCGCAACTTGCAAGCACTAGCAATACCACATCACTATAAATGATTAGGTCTTTCACTATACTTTGTAGACATCAAATTTAGTCTCTTTTCAAATTCCATTCAGTGGATGACAATTGTCACTTAGCTAGGCCTATTCCGGGAACTTCCATTCGAAATGTGAGTGTGTCGGCCTTCATCCCAGAATAGAGCCTGCATCGTTGATCTTAATATATCAATGATGCATATTATTTATCAGATGGCCACATGGTAGGATTTCATCCTCCTCAAGGAAAAGGCATTCCTCAACTCCAAGCCCACAGAATGAACCGATTCAATAAAGTTTTGGGTCCGCGGTGTGGGAATTTAATGATTTGGTCATTGAATTTTTGTGGGTTGTTGAAAACATTTTAAACCCCTTTTTTCCCATGCCACACAAAAGAATTCCATGGATTTCTTTTTTCCTTTCCCCCACGGATGTGAACCTCTCGGATTTAGGTGGGATGAATTAAAATTTTGGGTCCGGGTTTATTTGTTGGTCATGGAATATATGATGGGCCCCAACATATTATATAAATATATATTTATATATATGTGGTAATTTATTTTTGTTTCGGTCCATTTTTGGGGCTTATTTTTGCAACAAAGGAAGTATATTTTTAATATATGGAATATATTTTTTTTTTTAATATACGAGAATGTTATTTTTTAATAACTTGTGTAATTACTTTTTTGAATCTTGATAATTTAAATAAATTTCAAAATTATTTTTAGATGTTATATATTTCATAATTTTGACATTTTTCATATTTATTTTATTCAAATTAATCAGATATATATTGAAAGAAAATTAACATTTTCATTTTTTTGTTGAAGGGTAATGTGTTTTCTAATATCTCATTTACGAAGGGTAAAGCTTAACCTAGCCAGTCAAATTAAAGTATGGGGAGCCCTTCAAATTTGATCACTAAATGCAATGATGGTTGTTTCAATATATTTTGTAGGCAAGTCCCCTTTTCATAAAGCTTAGTAACTTTTGAATATACATGACAACTTGAAATATGTCACTTCCAAATTTCTAAAATGTCATTTCTTATATTTTATATATGTAGTTAGTTTCTTTTTTTTTTTTTTCAAATGTGTCTCCTCATATATGTGATGAAATATAAAAAATCTAAATAATAAATGCATCACTTTAAAGTTATGGGAATATTGTTTTTTTATAGATAAATGCTTTTGACTAGAGCTTTGAACCGGGGGTTCTTGGGTCCCCTCCCTTACAAAAATGTTGCATACAATATCGAGAAGGGGGCAGCCCAAAAAAGGAAAGATGACTAAGCATGGCTTCCTCTGAGAGAATGACAAACAAAAACCCAAAAAAAAAAAAAAACTATACTATATATCTAAGATAAGCAGGAGCATAATTATTCTGGTAATTCAGATACTTTAGCGACACTCCTAAGAACTAGCATGTGCATCCCATAACAAAGGAATATGCATCCCTTCCTTTCTCCCTATTTTGACAATTTGAAGTCGAAACAGGGCCAATTGGGGTGGATAATGCTTCCAAGTCGAGGGGGATAAGTAAGTAGGCCCTTCCTCCTTCATTCGACATTTCTGATGAATAGAGACAACAAATTCCCAGAGTGACTTATACCTCCTTTCTAATTCTTAGACATGGGCCCGAGAAACCAAATCCCCATCAACTGCCATAGAAGCTTGCAACAGAGTGAAGGAAAAAAAAAAATTTTCCACCGCTTCCTCGAGACCAACCATGCCTGCCTAGGATGAATAAGATGTCGAGCTATCAACAGAGCCTCATCCTTATTCCTCCAAGGAGCAACATGTGGGTGATGAAATGGAAGTGACCTCGGCATTGATGCGAGCTCGACCACAACCTTGAGTATAATCCTCCCCAAGAATTCTTTCTATGACATTCTCCATGGAGCCAAAACCAATCCAGAAGATTTTACCTAGCTGCATAGAGGTGATGGGGCCATAGAAGGCCATCTCCCTCGAATCCCCTAGAGAAAGAGCCTTGGTAGTAGAGGAATTGTCATGGTGGACCCGAGAACTATAAAAACCCTAGCCGGAGAGAGGAGAGAGGAGCGAAAGCAGAATTTTGAGGGAAAGGTCAAGATGACCCTTTAAGAAGATCACCTCCCATGATTAAATCCTACCCATCCACCGGCTCATCATTACTATGTCACTTTTATGAATAAAGTATTAAAGTCTTTTCCATATTTATTAAATATCTTGTTTCCTTCATGCTAGAAAATATGATGTGGCCAAGAATTATATTTGATAAGACATTTCTGAACTGCGAGGGTGTTAATTAAATCTCTAGCTGGCACACTTTACATGAATAGGTAATCAATTTCAATTAAACTTCAGCTCAAGGCTATCGATTTTGGGAGGATATTCGCCATTCGATTTCCAACTATTCACCAAAACCACAAAACATGTTACATGGATATTTGCCAAAACCATGAAACAAGTTACAAGGATATTTGCCAAAACCATGAAATATGTTACAAAGATATTCAACAGGATTTCTATAAGTTTTACCAAAAGGTAGGTTAGTCAAGCCCACTTGACCCACAACCGAGGAACTCAACTTCCCTTGTCTTTCCCTTTATGAGATCTAAGGCTCATCTTGAGAGGAAAATTTCCATCTTTTCCTTTCTTTTTGTAGTTCACCACCTTCCAACCCTCCCCCTATTAGGATCTACATTCTCATCCGAGTGGATAGGGAGACTAATTTCAAGAGACGTGATGTTTTGACTAGGAGAACACAAGTTAACAGAGGGGAGAAAAGGAACAACCCCCAAATCTGGAACTTGTTGCTCATTATCGGGAGAAAGAGAGATGGTCCCACCCATCTTCTTCACATTCTTCTCTTCCATTATCTTTTCCTTCTCCTCTTACCGATTCCCCTGTGTGACCTGCCTCAAACTTTTGAATGGTCCCGATCCTCATTAGTATAAACTGTCAAATTATCTAGGCTAAAATCCTTCCACCATGATATCTTCCCTTTAATCGCTTCTTGACGATGTGGCAATTAGAGGTGAGATGACCAAGGAAAAACATGTTCTACATCTAAAGGGGAGACCTTCATAATCCATATTTTGAGTCCATATTATGTCCCTGACTTTGAGCTCCATGGTGGCCAGGAAATCAGCCGTCATATCCATATCCACCAAAATACGGGCATATGTGGTATGATCAAAAGATTCAGTCCTAGGATCAACATCGAGGAATTTACCCAAAGCATCCCCATGGATCTGAAGCACTCCTCACTCCAGTGCAAGGGTAAATAAGGAAGCCTTATCCACACAAGTCTGATAGTAAAATTTTCAGTAACTGGGTTAAAGTTGGGAAACCAAGGCTTCATAAGAAGATGGTGCAACTGAAAATCCCATATTTTTCCAAAAATCATGTCCTTGTCAGAGGAACTATCAAAAACTCCAGCAATGAAAATCCCACGAGCTGAGGGGTAGATATTGAATTTACCATCTAAAATGGGGCTCCATTGTTTAGAAATACATTTGTGAAGGGATGGAAGGCTAGAACAACTATTAATGAATTTACAAATCAGTCCTTTGTTTTGGTATAAATCCACAAAATTGGAGACCTCCTCACTAAAAGAAACCATGTGTGTTGATTTGGCATAAGCCATGGGTTTTGCAGGATCTCTTTTACCAGATCTCACTACCTCCGTGGAAATAAAAGAGTTTACCCCTACTCGGTTTTGCATCCCGGTTCTCCTAAACTTTCCCTAACCATCATTTCCTTGGTCCCAGAGACCACCAACAATATATCGAAGAGGAGAAACTACCAAGCCTCCAATGCTCAAAGAAACACCAAGCGTAGTGGAAAAAATTTCACAAGAAGGGATATCAAGATCTAAGGGGAAAGGCCCCAAGACTCCAAAAATTGCTTTTTCCCGCCATCACCATAAACTTGGCCAATGAGGGCCAATCAATCGCCCTGTCTAGATCCTTGTTAGGGATGGCACCATAATAGAACCATCCAACATTCTCCTTACTACCACCACTTTGCCAAGATTAAGGGGAGCTCCACAATGGCCGCCGTCCATAACATAGACTCCACTACATCCGTCACCATGAATGATCTCATCAACAAAGTAAGGATTGAAGCCAAGATTGAGATGGCCCTAACCAATCTCCTCCCACCCCCGCGATTTGGTGCCTCCATGCAAGCTTTAACGTTTAGGGTTTGGGGAGAATAGGATTCCATTTTCCTCCATGCGAGTTTAAGTTATCTTAATAATTATAAGGTAATAATATAACATGTAATTATAAGGTAATAATAATGATAATGATAATAATAATGATGATGATGATGATGATGATGATGATAATGATAACAACACAAATAATGATAATGATAATAATTTAATAATAATAATAAGTTTATTATTTACAATGCCATGCCCTCTTTTTGGGTATGTAAGTAGGCGATAATATATCGTATTTCGGTATGTACGTGTAGCTTATACTATATCTAATAATCCCTTGTACTCATATAATGTAAAGGGAACATAATTGTGCATATATTATGAGGCATACATATCCTACCCCCTGCAAGACTCAAATTTGTGACATATCTTTCAAGAGTGCAAGTTCTTCACCATTAAACCAACTCAAGTGTATGTTTGTATTTGTGGGTACAAAGTTGATTAAGTATTACTCATTGATCAATTATTTAGATTGATTTTTAAATTGGGAATATAAGAGTAATATGGATTAGAGATTTAATGTTTTTATAGCCCACACGACTCAATAGTTTTTTGGGAAATAATGTATACATGTTTTTCTTTAAGGAATTATAAGGTAATAATATAACATGTTATTTTAAATAACTTTAAGGGTAATTTGTGACATGTAATGTTCCAATTCTTAAAGTATTAAAGTCTTTATGAATATTCTTAAGACTTTATGACATGTATTGTTCCCATTTGTGGCATTACTTTGGCTTCCTCATAACTTTAATATTCTATGAATTTTTTCTTGGGCATTATGACATGTATTGTTCCCATTATCATAAAGTCTTAAGAATATGTTTAATTTCATTGTGCCTCGTCTCATTTTAATTTATTTTGTGAGTTATTTGAAATTTTAGTACTCGGTTTTTGGTCTTATACACTTGACAATATCACTTTGACATTTATTCCAATATTTTCCCCATTTATCCATTAATCAATGAACTTAAGGCATCTCTTGCTCTAACCCTATCTCGAGTTCACTAGTCCACAACTATTTTCTAGCTTGGCACTTTAGGAAGTACTCCACACTTTACAAAAAATATATATACACTGTCACTTATATCTCGAAATAATTCTAGTTTTATCATGGATAGGCTCATGGGTCCATGATACGATTAGCCATGAGTCTATCCCACATGCTACTTAATTTGTCCCTTATACTTTCAATGATCATATTTTCAACTATAGAACTTAGATTATCTAGTCTAGCTAGTGTTTTTGGGTTAGTTAAGTGGAAAATCATTTGAATCATCACATATATATATACATCCACCCTATCTTTTTAGGGGCATCTAGGGATCACATAACAAAGACATTCTCTAAGAAGGACATTGAAAAAATCATTGAAATCATATATTCCTTAGAGCATCAATATTACAAACTAATTAAATTATAAATGCATCTTTATTGTAGTCATGAACCAAAAATATATGAGTTATAACTAAGTTACAAGTGTTTATTGCCAAGTGTGAGGGCCTAATCACAAGCTCCGTCATTTTTATATATTTTATCACTCTCCATATAATTATAGGATTGAGAGAAATATGTGTGGGGGTTGAATCCTCTTCAGGGCATTGATATGTAGTGCAACATCACATCAGTTGGGTGTGGTGAGGCCAATCCAACTCAAATTGTTTAGAGATATAAGTGAGGGTGAGCCATATTCATTCACAAGACAATGAACACATAGAAGAAAGATGAGATTCTAGATATTTTTCCATAGGATAACCAGATCTTAGAATCAAAACTAAACTAAAACCATCACATGATAGATTTGTAGATGTAGATATATGTTAGACTACAAACCTATCCTCCTTTTGATGAACTTGTCTTTGTATGCTTCTAGGTCCCCTTATTTTACAAACAACATGTTGATGCTCTTCCCAACTTCTACACATAATTTTAGTATACTATAATATATTCTAAGCTCGGTCACATAGTAGAATGTATATAACCCTAAACCCCAACTATACTTTGATTGACATAACTATTGGTATGCTCTAATTACACTACTTATTAATATTAGTATTATTATTATTTTTATTATAAATTGTATTTACAAATATAATATCTAATTAGGAACATATACCCTACTCTTCATAGTACATTTTTGTAACACAAAATAATTTCCCAAAATCCTGAGTTTTTTTAACTACAAAAATCTTCATATTCAATCACATAAGTGAAATAAAGATTATTTAGAGAAATCAAATATCAAACTTGATTACAAAATATTAATTTAGTTTGATTCATCTGATAACTCTCCTGTGTATAAACCTTGTACAAAAGAGAAGGGTTATTCAATTATCCCTTCAGTCCACTCATTTAAGAGTAATCATACAATCTTTAGTATGTTCAAGTTTACCTTTTTCAAGGTTGAGACATATATGTTTGTATCCTTAAATTTCTACCATGAAATTTAATATTCATATTTTGATATCTAATATATCATTAAGGATACGACGAACATACAATGCAATAACCCACTTACATTACTTTGGCCAAAGTTTCTCGTCATGTATAAAAAACGTATCTCAAGACCGCAAAAAGCCTAGAGATATAGTCTTCCATCACCAAAAAAATATCTCGACACAATTATCTCAATATTTTTGTTTATGAAGGTGAAATTTTTGAGGAGGAGGAAGTATTCTTTACATGACCATCTACGCAGATGAGAATATCCATAACTTACTCGGGGTTCCTATAGAAAAAGAGAGACCATGTAATGGAATTATTTCCATTACATCCTCTTTATGTTTTTTTGGTACTACCCTAGTTAGTACAATGTCTAGGTAGATGTATGATGGTTTTAGATTATATTTAGTCTACGTCATACTTAGGTCAAGTATCACATCATATATAATTCTTGTTATTATACTTTGAGAGTAAGGTTAATTAAATGAAACTTAGTCATATGAGGTTAGTAAGGGCTTATTATATCATTTTACTATATTAACCTTAACTTCGTATTCTATCGAATTAAGAGTTTAGTTTAGGAGTTGGCTTATATAAAATCATCTTAATGAGATCATGAAGTGCTAAGAAGTTAAATTGACTTAGTAAACTAATAAGTCTCTTAGTTAGAGATATTAACATCCTTTCTGGAGGATCATGACGAGAATTTAATTGATAAAGTAATAAACAAGAAGCTATCTTTGAATGTAATATTCAAGATAATCAAAGAAAACAAATGAAAAAAAAAGATTTAACCCGGGAAACCCTTTTGAGAAAAAAACCTTCACAATAACTTCTCACTCTTATCGCATTAACTTAACCATTTATAATACAATAATGTACTTCCAAGTTCTACTTTACCCTACTGCATCTCTAGCTATTTGTAAGCAAAATAGTAAGAAACTGTCGAATTAGTTTTACAATACAATGGGTACCAAAACCATGGGCTAATAACACCCATAACGGTTCCCCATACTTCATGGATTATGAAACCACCCATAAATACGTATAGATAAAAATAAAATATCTATACCCCCGAAAAAATAGGGATACAATACTCTTGGGTATACAATATACAAAATATACAACACATTCTAACAGATCACAAAGTTGAAAACATTCACAAAATAATAATGTATTCTCTATATTGTTGCACAATATATTTGGCTAATATATGTAGACATAGATAATAGAGAACTACTTCTTAGAAAATAGTAAGTCAACAAACAACTTACCCATTTATATAATTTACGGGTATAAACAAACAATATAATATATTGTTTGTTACAACAATATATTACAAAATAACCATAGTAAGTAATAATTTACTATACGGTAAAAACCATAAGCCAATGTAAACAATAAATTTCCTAACATTCCCCCTTAGTGTTTACATAGTAGAAAAATATTCAAAATTCTTTTTGCACTTGTCACCCGTGCGTGCTCATGATCTTGGTACACACTCGAAATGAAGGTAGAATAATGAAAAATATCAAATTATTATCAACCATGCATGGTTGGGAACACGCTCGAATCATCCGCTATCAACCACCAATCTAGGGAACACATCCGACCTAGCAGTGTGGGAACTCAAGTAGGAACACATCTAAACATCCTTTAATGGGTTTCCGTGAGGCTAACCACAAACCTAGGTATGAATAGGAACACATCTGAATGTTCAACCTCTTCAAAAACATGATGCTTCTATTTATCTGTGCTATCTATTCTTCACAATGTTATTACATTAGGGAATTATGTAGGAATACCCATATACAAAAGTGAATAGGAACATACCACATCTGTTCTTATTTTTCACACCATGCTGAAATCAAACACACTACATGCTAAAATAAGGCACACCACTTAGAATAAAAAGAACACACGTGCCACCAAATCAAGTAAAGTGGCCTTGTCACTCGGTAGTGACCGACAAGAGGTTGTTGGTTTTCCTCCATCCTCCGATGCCTCCATCTTCAATCTATATGCTTCTTAACTCAACAAATTAGATGTTGAAGCTCAACAATTTCCACATTGGGGTTATTATTATAGCTCCCCACCCACAATGTGAAACACATTATTTTCCAGATGTTAGGTAACACAAAAATGCGACCATAAGGATTTTTTTTAATTTTAAGACTTTTGACAATACAATGATACTTGAAAAAACATAATTATGACTTGACTATTGATATTAATATGCTCTTTCCTTGACATATAACAACTCAAGACTAACCATATGAAATTCACGTGGCATATATCAATAATCAAAAATACCTATGAGACTTAAGTGACTAAAACCTAATAACAAGAAAGTAATGATTAATTACTTTCAAACAACAAATATGTAGACTATAAAAATAAATCTAACCATAGATATTTTGAAGAGTTAGACGTCACCATAGAAGACCTTGAAACCTTGTTACAGCTCACAGAAAGATGAGAGAGGGAGATCAAAAGGAATTTAATTGTTTAATCACAAACTCTTGAATCCAATGTAACACTCTAATTGCATGAATATGAATAGAATGCAACATGCAACAATAGATGGAATTCCTTGAATAATTTGGGCTGTATTTGGTTGTTTTATAAGATATTGTATCTTGTAGGAACTAGAAGACGTCTGAGTGAAAGAATCCAGGTGCAAAGTGAGGTAATAACCAATGCAGGTTCCCATCTTGATTGAATCTCTCATATCGAGCTCATGCGCACCATTGAGTCCACTGTATTCAATGAAAATTGACTATAGAATATTAGAAGAACCATTTCCATTGGAATGAGTAATATTCAAGGCCAGAATGACACACCATCTATTACATGCACTATGGAATGCTTCAGGAGGAGATGCCCAAATAAAACACAAGATGTAATTGCCTCAATTGATGAGGATACTACATCAATAGTCCAAGAATAATTCAATGTGAGCATAAAGAACACCATTCGCAAGGAGATTGCCGAAATGTGTACATAAATATCTATGGAAAAATTGCATATAAAATTAATTCACATCCAGTCAGGATACTGATAAGCCCAACAGAAATAGATGACTATAAATGTGCTAGTGGTAGAGTATAGATCAGGGAAGTGCAAACAACCAAACAATTTGAGAGGCCCTTATATATATATTCGAACTGCAACCGATCAGAACACAGCTGAGATATGTCTTTGAATAGGGATGATCCAATATGGCGTATACAAGATTTGGATGTGATCTTTCGTGAGATGCCCAATATGGTATAAACCATTTGAAGGATAAGGCAATGCTAAAAATGTTTTAACCTAGATATTCACACGTGCTTATATCTAATCTGTTCTAAAGTAGTAGTTTACAAAATAACTCCTCCATAATCTGGGACAATAGAAAATTCTGTTGCCCCCACAAAATATTAACACAACATATTGAGGAATAATGTTATCTCAAAATATCAACTCTGATACCAAATATGGAGGATCACAGAGTCAAACAAATTAAAAAAATGTATTCTCTATATTACTACACAATACATTTGGCTAATATATAGCCAATACAATAGGAGAACGACTTCCTAGAAAATAGGAATTCAAACAAACAACTTACCCATTTATATAATTTATGGGTATAAACAAACAATAGAATATAGTTTTGTTACAACAATATAATACAAAATAACCATAGTAAGTAATAATTTCCTAAACGGTAAAAACTATAAGCCAATGTAAACAATAAATTTCCTAACATCCTTTACTCATAAGTACCTATTTATTGATTGTTGCGGAGTTAATAATTCTTATAAGGTTGTATTGAATACTTTATTTATTTATTGTTATATATGATTAAATTGAATATTCATTTCCATAATAACTTCTTATTATGAAAATAAAGATAATATCATTATTATTTCCTTTTAGTTCATTGTACTTCCTTAACATATTAACATCCCATATTGAAGTTTATGATACTCTATTTAGTTCATTCCTTGCTACTATTTATTAAAATCCACCAAAATTAAAATTCATTAAGATCTCATAATAATTAATATCATATTATCTCACCCTAAGAGTCTAGTGACCAATTGATGGATTATTATGAATCATATTACACAATTTATAACCTTCCATCACAAGAAAGACAATGTCTTATAGTACACTTAATAACACAAATAATTATTCATAACTTCTTTAATACAAAAACTTTTACAATGTTCAAGCATAACTCCCTTATTAAAAATTTCATAATTATAAGTTTGCATCAGGGTCATCAACCCTTATTTTGTTCAATATTTCATCATGAAATCATACAAAACCCCTATAACCTAATAAAATGGTAAAATCCATAGATGGAAAGATTTATGATCATATACATCAAGTTATGAAACATAACTCAAGATATTATTCACAAATTCACTTTCTTCTTGTACAGTCATTAAAATGAAATATACATGTGTCATTTCATGAGAACTAGCATGAAACTACTTCCCAACCTATGAACGTATTGTTGCAATAATGATTTAACAAATATGGAATTTGTAAAATCCTAATTGCAGAGTCACGTGTGATAAAAAAATGCTAAAAACGATCGAATAGAGATGACACAAACAATAAGCTAAAGAAGTATGAAACCCTAAGTGCAAGAGAGAGGGAAGAATACTTAGATAGCTTCACGCTTGATCCGAGACTCGTGTAGACCGGGATAGCCAATGAACTAGAAGGGAAAATTGTTGCAACTGTATATGATAAATTATGGAGCTATCGGATATGCCTGGACTAGGGTGCCTGGAGCTAGGTGAGGGTGCCTAGGTGCTAGAGACCTTTGCTGGGTGCTTGTGACTACGTAGGATCTCAGAAATTAGGTTTTATAGTGCTGCAAAGTATCGCTAACCTTTGATTTTGGTCACCTATATGTTGCTGGATGATTGATGAATTCTCCTTTAACCTGTAAAGAGAAGATGACCTGTAAAAACCTCAAACTACATCAAATCCCAAAAAAAAAAGATGTAATATGAGGAGTGAGACCGACTTCCACAGTGGTCGATCGATAGAGTGAACTTACGACCGAGTATTACACTATATATCGACTCCATGTAGTTCTTGTGCTTGTGTAATAGAATTGTGCCCGAAACAACCCTTGTGTAAGTGCACATGATAGCGGGCGATAGCTAGATGTACCAATGTAGATAGATATGTGGATGAAAAAATGAAATTCCCCTCTTATGTGTGTATGCAAAAATGTAGTCCCTTGTCCTTTGTATGAGTGATAGATAGATAGATTCCTTTGATGCTCTTATATTATTTTGGATGTAACCTTATGTGGTGATAATATATGCTTAGAACTTGATCCTTTATTTTGGTCACATAGATTTGTATTTATATGATTACCTTGGTTGAATTTCGTAATTGATAGCTAAAAGGCTGAGCCATAAGAAAATAAGATTCCCAAAAGATAAAAGAGGCCCAAAAAGAGTGAGTAATATAGAAAGAGGTCGGGCGCACAAAGGGGATGAGGGTGCCTAAGCACCGACATCCCGGCTAGGCACTGGTGTCCAAAGTCATGAAAGATGAAGAAATAAAGTGAAGATTGGGTTATAAGGTGTGTGAGACTAAAGAGAAAGAAAGAAAGATAGAAAAGAGGCCAAATGTAGCTTTCAGCTTACTCATTTTCTTTCTTAGAAATCATATGAATGCAAGTATGTTCTTAGGACCCGTAAATGTACCCAAGTGCATGATTTTGTGTATACATTTTCCCACACTTTATGTTGTTGAGTGGATACTCAACAACATAAAGTAGATAAGATATGAGTACCTAATAATCATGTAGAGTGTGATGGAGATAATATGTCAAGAGATAAGTGAAAGCGTGGAGTGCAAAAAAAGAAGCGTGAAAGATACGAAAGAGGAAGTGGCCCTAGGGGTGAAGCGTATGAGTGTTGTAATATGTTGTACCTATTGTTATTGTATCTTGATGTATGTGTACTTCTTGTTGTGTATTAAAGATGGACCCTGTAAAAGAAGAGAGGAAGAGTAGTCAAATTCATGTATTATGAAAACTTTGTAAAAACATGTAAAAATGTGAAAAAGTAGTAAAAGGAAATGTGCACTGATCACAAGAGTGAAAAGGATAGAAAATGTTCTAAGCTGTTGTAGAAGAGCAAGTTTTTTGGGCGTTATCATGCCAAGAGTGAATTTTTTTGGCGATCTCATGCCAAGAATGATTTTTTTAAGCGATCTCACGTGAAGAACGATTTTTTCAGGTGATCTCACACCATGACAAAGATTTTTGGGAGAGTGTTCTAGCATTAATATCCTTCCATTAATCCTTCCATAACTTATACACCACTACGAGATGGTGTGATCTCGTGTTCAGTTCTATGTTGTTATGTGTTCGATCCAAGTAGAAAAAGGAGATATAATGCATTCTGATTGTTGGAGGATTGTGCTTGTACTGTGAAAAATGCTCTGTGAACTACTAAAAATAGTGCTGATATGAGAAAGTAGTCATGACTTCCCCTTGTTCATAGGAGCCCAAGACAGGTCATGAACATCCGGCACTAGTGTCTTTAGGCCGAGCACTAGTGTTTGTGCTTGAATTGAGGATCCAAGTCGAATATGGGACGTTATGTGACTATATCTATGTTTTTTTCTTGTGCTAAACTATGTTGTAATCTTAGAAGGGGTGACTGATTCACCCAATGTATACCGCCTCCATTTGGGGTGCATGCGACGTCGCTAGGAAAGTGTGACCCAAAGAGAGGACTTGATGCCGATTTGAAACTATGTCCCTACAGGGGGAGGGAATGTGCATGGCGTAAAACCAAGGTACATGAAAAAAAAATGACTAGATAAATGTGTTAGTAGAAAAAGTAGAAACAATTTAAAAAATATAGTGTAACAAACAAGTGTGCATACAAGAGAGAGACCATGAAAATCTGGTTTCATATATGGGATATTGCTCATAATGTCACAAGACAATTAGGGCTAAAGCAGCCAAAAGCATACAATAAATGATCAAGAAAGACATAGGGAAAATCCCGCAAACAATGAAATATAATAGAAAAAAATGGAAAATAGTAGCAAACATAGTATCACCAACCATGGTGAAAAATAATTCCTGCAAGGAAAATTCTAGACATGAAGCACCCGTTAGCATGTTAGAAAGGTAAAGAGTATGTAAAAACATGTATAGATTAGTGGAAAGTAATGTGTGCTAGTAAGAATAGGAATTAATAAAAAATGAAACAAGAACACTTGTAGTTTGTAAAATAGTAGATGTAGATGCCCTTAGGAGCCTTAGTGGACCGGTGGTAAGCGGTATAGTGCCAAGTATCAATGTTACATGTGAAGATCTCGTAGAAAGTCTACATTTGCAACTAAAGAACAGTGAACGCACATGTGTATATGATAAAGATAATGACATAATATATATATGTATGGCATGGGAAATTTTGGAGATCAAAGTTGTACCCTTCCCGAGTCATAGAAACCCATGATTTAGAGGTAACATGAGACTATCTCCAAGTTGTGGGAATTTCACCGTGAGAAATACCTCTAGAGAAGGTTGGTTCCTCTACCTATGGGTTAAAGCATATAATTGTGTCCCACTTGGTGGCCAAAAATAATTTTCAAATTTGACTAGTATATAAATCTTTAAAAATACTATAAAAATAAAAAAATTAGGAAACTTTTGGATGCCCTGCACCTTGGTATATGTAAGATCTTAAAAATACATTTTCAGTCATTTTATATGTGTTTGGTCATGTTTATGTTTTGCGAACTAATTTTTTGAAGCTACAAAAAGTGCAAAAAGGTTGGACACAATTATATGATTTGACCCCTATTCTTAATACTAAACTACTCCTAGGAATTGAAATGTAACTATCTAACTCTACTCTATCATTCCAAGGGACCAAGGTGAGAAGGAGATGCATAAACTGAAATCCTAAACTAAAGAGAGGTGATAACACCAAGAAAAAGGGGAAAGACACTCTTAGATGAGTGAAAATGGGAGGAAAATGAGTAAAGAGAGGGAAGACATGAGAGCCATAGTCCACAAAAACATTCAAGCTACCATTTCCATGGAGAAAAAAAGATTCAAACCCTACTAAAAGAACATAATATGCCCAAAATACCTGTAAATTCAATAAAAGGAAAGGGAAATGTAATAGAACACAAGCTAGGATAGATCAATAACCACAAAACAAGTATTTTATTGCTTAAAATATGAACAATCCATTTAATTGAAGGAGAAAAGGAAAGGATCACCATGCAAGATGTCCAAATCTGAGGAATGCAACTCAAAGTACACACTTTTAGTTTAGGCTGAAACAACATTACAAAAGGGTCCAACCCAAGAGTTTCTAACATTATAAATGATCATCCTTTTACATTTGATAGAGAATAGGGAAAGAGAGAGAAGAGGGAAAAACTTAGATTCTTTCTTCCACCCACTAACAATCTGCATTAAATTACTCAAAAGGAGTATGGACTGTCTTATAACTCCATCCCCCCATGATAAGGGCACCAAATCTCATCAAATCCGATCTCTCAACTACTTGGAACTATCCTCACTAATGTTGGACTGTATTTACCCTTTTCCTCCCATCTACCCTCACTGAAATAAATATTTCAAGTTTCCATTACGTAGAGCATGAAGAGACCTTTCCAAAAGTTCAAGTTTTCCAAATTTGGACAATTTGAGTAAAAGATATGGCCATGCGAAGATGGAGGGGTTGGGGAGGAACACATGTTCCCCTGCTCATAGCTATAGTCTATAGTTAATCATTTTTTCCCTTTGTCTTGTGGATATTTTGGATATTTGGAGCACCGAGGGAACTAGGAAACTGGTTCTATTTAGGTGTTTATTTCATGCACCCCTTGGTTCTTCTATGACTCACCCTTCTTGCAACCCACTACTTCATTTGTCTCCACGTCTTCGATTTAATTTGTGGTTCAAACTTTGTTGTGGGAATATAAGTTCATGTGAAACTTGTTCCACACACACCTTGTTCTCCGAATCCTCCTTTACATGCAATACTCTTGTTTCATTTGTTGTGTAGAATGGGAACCATTACAGAAACTAGTCCCACGATGGAACTAGTTCCTACGTTCCTCCATTCCTCTACAATACTCTAACCCGCCCCCAAACATATTCAATACAGTGTGTAAGCCCATGTGGGGAACTCGACACTGGAAGAAACTTGTTCCCGAGTTCCTTCCCTCATCCGCATTTTCATAGAACACGGACTCCTTTGCATTGCGACCCAAAACTTCGTAGGAACTAGTTCCATCTCGCACACCAAAAGTTTGTAATACACTACGTAACAAGATTTTTCCAATTTTCTCAAAAATTTCTAAGTTTTTGGATCTCTATTGAACCGAGGAGTTATGCAAAGGAGAGTAGAGTATCCCAAAGTCAATTTTCTCCATTTTTACCATTTTTCTCAAAATTTTCAAGTGTTTGGATCCTAAAGGCCTAAAGAGAGAGGAGAATTCCTAAGACAATTGCAAGTTCCACAAATCATGAAAATACTTGATTTCTCTATTCTCTTCATTGATATCCCATTATACTACCCAAGTCCAAAATTTTGAAGTTATCCAATTTTGCAAGGGGGTGGAAATTTGATTACATGAAACAAAGTGTATATGTGAGAATAAGAAAACAAGAATAAAAGAAACCAAGATATGTAGTATGTTGTGAATGAGTGAGATGGAATGATATACAATTTATGTGATAGGGGAAGCGTGCCCCCCGAGTGGATGGGAATGAGCATGAGATGAGGTTCATTTATAAAATACCCCTCGACATTCAATAATGAACCATAGAATAAGAGTGTGTCATCGGAAATGGCTTGATAAATAAGCACTAGAAATATATGACCAATGAAGCATAGAGCATAAAGAGAAGGAATGTGGTGAGGATCATTACAGATTTAGACCCCTAGTAGTCAAGTATGAACCATGGCCCTAGAGTGCTTCATAGGGTAGTGATGATACCAGTTATGTGTATCAAGTTGTGTAAGATGAATGGAAAAGACTAGATGTGAAGCAAAAAGCATAATGGTAGAAATGAGAGACACATAATAATACTAGGGGGGGAAGTAAGTATGATGCCCCATGAGTGTACGAAGATGAGTAAGCTATCCAAAAAAAGAGAAGGGAAAGGGTCTTCCACTCAATGCCTACAAAGATAAAGGTGTATTACCACGCTCGATATCGGTGATATATGATGTATATGTGACGGAAGTCTAGGAGGTGATGAACTATGTGAAGGAGAAAGAGGAGGTGATGAGAAAATATATGAAGTAGACCTAGGAGGTGATGAGCACCTATATGAAGTACACCTTGGAGGTGATGATAATCCATATGAAGAAGAGTGAGGAGCTGATGAAGATGGTGAATTCCTATGTGAAAGGGATTCCTGAGTAGGGTAATTAGGCAAGGAAGATGGACTGGTAGACCGATGAGAATGAATAGGTTGTGTGTAAATTAGAGAGCTAGGTGCAAAATGTGCCTTAGATTCGAGAGGTAAAGGAGACCTAGATGATTTAGCTAGTGCAATGACAACCTCAAGAGGATGTTATGGCCATGGTGTGCATGGCGAAAACCTTTGATGGTGATAACTTGCTTGTTGTTAATGAATTTTAGACACAAGTAATTCAAGGAAATGATAGCTTGAGTGGCACGGATCCAAGGAAGACCTAAGAGCATGTCACAACCTTTGATTGAATGTTCCATAGTGAATGGAGCAAGCATGGTGAGAGGCCCAACTATAAATATAAGCTTGACATAACCAAAATATTTAGGATCTGGATATGAAATATGAGAGAGTAGATAACTGATAGCAACAAGGAGTGCAATAGAGCACACATCAATATGAATTTGTGGATTGATAATTATATTATTGATAGCACAAGGTATAATGGAATCCTTGATATGTAGTGTATTAGAAGAGAATGTAGAATGATACTCATGATTAGAGAATGTAATGAATGGTGGTGATGCATCATTATGAGAAACTAGAAAATCGAGAACCCCAATGGAGGAGGAGGCACTGCATGATATGTATGATTAGTGAAGATTCAACAACTTACTTGTCATGCTTAGGAAGATAATCATTAAATATTTTTAGTGTTTTATTTTCATTGACCGGTGTAAATGTCGAAGGATCAAGGATCTCGATTGCATTATTGTCAATAAGATCTTGAATGAGATGTCAGAGCTTGAAGCATTGATCGGTAGAGTTCCCAATGCATTGATGATAGTCACATCTATTATTTTCATTATAATTGTGTCCTTTAGGGTGAGATGGATCTAGATTAAGTGGAGGAAGCATAATAAGATTACTCTCAATAATTTGTGGCAATATAATATATGCTTTGGAGGTTTCCATTGAAGATTTTCAGGAGTAGAGACAATGTTAACAATATATTTTTCTTTAGTTGGCTTAGTAGATGGCTTAAAAGTTGACTTTCTTTAAAACCAATTAGAAGATGATGGAGCTTGATCATGGTATTTGATTTTTCCCATAGAGATAAGTTTTCCTTCACGTAACTTAAGAGTATGATAGAGTTGATAAAATGAAGGAGATGTCTCAAAGATGAAACTCTCTTGTATAGGTGGTAGGAGAATTTTGACAAATAGATCTTGAAGCTCCGAGTCAGTGAGCACATTGGTCATCCTATCTAGGTTTTTCTTATATCACAAAACATAGTCAACTAGATGCTCATTGGATCCTTGTTTAGTTAGTGCAAGTTTAGCATAAGATATCTTAGAAATGATATTGATTGAAAATGAGAGAGAAAAGGATCATCTAAATGCATAAAATATGTTACTTGAATGAATAGGTAGACCGTAAAATGAATGCATAGCATAATATCAAATAATTCTAGGAAATAAATTTAATAATAATGTATGATCATCCACATAATCAAGAAATGCCACATGAAAAGATCTAAGATGCTCTTGAGGATCACCATGGCCATTGAAGGTGGGTAACTTAGGGGTGATGAAATTTGGAGGAAGTGGATATGTGAAATGGCAGGTACAAAAGAAGTTTGAAGGATTAAATTTGAATCAATGGATGGAGATGCATGAGAAGTAGCTTACTGAAGTTGCCAAATTTGAAATATGAGATATTGATAGAGAGAGGTTAGGCCTTGAGTGCCAGTAGAAGATAATTTCCACGTGTGAGAAATAAGAGGTATAATTAAGTGGTTGGTGGGAGTAGAAATAGATACGGAACAATAGAAGTAGGTGGAAGATTGGAATTAGGAGGTTGAGTAACAATAAGAATGAAAGTGGTAGTGGAAGTAGGAACACTAAGCTCAACTAGAATGGTGGCCTCCTCAAGAGAAGTGAATAACAGAAGATCGAGATCTTGTGTCATGTTCTCAGTGAGATGCTCATTAGGATCTTCAAGGTGGGCTTTAGAAGGGTTCATAAGATTAAGCCATGATAAAAATATGACAAAATACCTAGAAGCAAGGTTAGGTTCAAGTGATGGGTTAACCAAATGAGTTAACAAATATAGAATTTGTAAAACCCTAATTGTAGATTCATGTGTGATGAGTAAATGCTAAAAAATACTAGAATATAGATGAAAAAAGTAATAAGATAAATAATTATGAAACCCTAAGTGTAAGAGAGAGGGAAGAATACTTAGTTGTTTTCGTGCTTAATCTAGGAATGTGCAAACCGGGAAAGTCATTGAATTGGAAGGACATACTATTGTAAATTTGCATGATAAATTTTGGAGATATCGATCTACCATGAATAAGGTGACTAGAACTAGGTGAGGGCACCTAGGTGCCAGAGACCTCTGCTTTGGGATCCTGTGACTACACAGAGCTCGAAACTATTTTTCTTGTGTCACACAAGTATCACTAACCTTCACTTTTGGTCTCTTGTATGTCGCTGGATGATCTCCCAATTCACTTGTAACCTGCAAAGAGAAGATGACTTGTGAAACCCTCAAAATCCATCAAATCCCAAAAATAAAATATGCAATATGGGGAGTTAGAATGACACCGAAAGTCACACAACATAGTGAACTTATGACCAAGTGTTGTACTACATCTCGTAATCCATGTATTTCTGTTTATGTGTGATAGAATCATGCCCAAGGAAACCCTTTTGCAAGTGCACGTGATAATGGGCGATAACTAGATGTACCAATGTAGATAGATGTGTGGATGGTAAAATGAACTTCCCCTTTTATGCGTGCGAGACAAAAATGTAGTCCCTTATCCCTTGTATGAGTGAAATATGAATGCCTTTGATGCTCTTAGATGAATTTGGATGCAAACTTAGGTGGTGATAATATATGTTTAGAACTTGTTCCTTTATTTTGGTCACATAGCTTTGTATTTATATGATTCCCTTAGTTGAATTTTGTAATTGAAAACTAAAAGGTCAACCCATAAGAAAATAATATGCCCAAAAGATAAAAGTGAACCAAAACGAGTAAGTTAGAAAGAGGTTAGGGGATCCAAGAGGGGAAGAGGGCACTTGGGCATTGGCATCCTAGCTAGGCGTTGGTGTCCAGATTCATGAAAGATGAAGAAATAAAGTTCAAACTAGGTTGTAAGGAGTGTAAGACCAAAGAGAAAGAAAGAAAGAAAAATAAAGGCCAAATGTAACAATCAATTACTTGTTTTCTCACTTAGGAATCATATGAATGCAAGTATGTTCTTAGGACATAGAAATGTAGCCAAGTACCTGATTTTTGTCTACAAATAAGATATTAACAATCTGATTCAACAAAATATCTGCTTCTAATGTCTATATCGACTTAGCTTTAGGATAACTACCATAGAGTCATCTTAAGATGTTAATCGAAATAATAATTCACAATCATCCATCAACCAATATCCTTTTATTAAAGAAATGTACTTATTAAGGTATTTTCATAAAAACTTCATGAACACATATATAGACCCACCATACAACAATTGTTCACAATCTAACACAATAATCAACGCTTAGATAAACGCATGATCTAACCATTATTGTTCAATCAATATAACCCTTCCATCATACAACTAAACATATCCCAATCCAATTTACTTACTTTTGAAAACCATATTTACATACAATATTTTCAAATAAAATGACTACACTTATCATTTTTCAAACTACATAAGAATCCTTGAAAACATTCAAACTTGGCCTTCCTTAATCTACTGCTTCCCACAATATGTCTTAGTATATAAATTTTATATTATCCTATTCGAACACATATATTAACAAAATATATACACATTTCAAAGAATAATAAAAGATAAATTCAAAAGTATTCACTCATATGACAATATCTCGGACACCAAATAAAAACTCACTCAACAATATCGAAGGAATTTAAACCATTACCATACTCTAAAAGGACATTTAAGCTCATAATTTAATAATTCAAATTTACTAAGGATATAAAATATTAAAGCGAAAATACCATTCCTTATACATAGTCAAGATTAGAGTATTCTTTTCCATGTTAAAAATCAATGCACAACCCGAACTACTTTCAAATTCTCAATACTATTTTCCATTCAAAATAAACAATCACAATCAAAGACAATATGGACTGTTAGGACCCATAACTCATCTCCCATATTTTTTAAACACTTATACCAAGATCGTGTTCCTCCCACCATGGAAAATAGAGTATATTCTAGTGCCTTAAACACAAAACTAAAGCCAATAAAATGAAAATTGTCTACGAGATCACTAGAAATACTATTAAATTCATACTTGGTTTATAAATCTTTCTGCAACTTTACTCGATTTAAACTCTCCTTGAAATACAAACATATCTAGTTATTGTTTCCTCACATAGCCATGCAAACGTCTATACTTGAGTTGTTTCGTATTCAAACATCATATAAGAACTAACCTAATTCCTAAATATTTCATCACAAGACAAATATAAATTCCCATTCAATATCCTTCACGCAACCATACATATATTTTTATGCCGAGTTTAACACATTCCCACTTAAAAAATGATGTTTCCTAGTTACTAAATTGATCTCAAGAAAGAAAAACAAAAATACTCACTTAAGATTTCATAATACAGTCCTGCAATCAGTTATATTGGTTCGCAATACAAAACAAGCACAATAAACTTCACACATTTCATAATGCCTTTACAGTATGGGTTCAATACAAAATACCCATTAAACCTTATTCTCATATTCACAAGAACCAACCATACCCAATTAAAATGCTTCCCATGGCCATAAAATAAACTAAGATAGCTCAGAATTAAGACATAATTCCACTATAATCCAACTAGTTCGTATTTCCTTCACTAATGAGGATAACTAGCAAAACCCATCTCATATATTGACATGCAAATCCAGACACCATAAAACAATATTCCCATTTCTTTTAGCATTCATACTAAAATAATTACCATTTCACTAATATCCATTCATAAAAAATATGCAACAGAGAGTGAGAAGAAGTGCATGCCTAATTTATACTTGTTTTTTCCTATCTTCTTTTCATTCTTCCTAAAATATCCTTTAAAATAAAAACACCAATATTGGAGATGAAATCCTCTTATTTTCCACAAAATAGCTCCATATTCGAGCTCTTAATCATGTTTATGATAGAAAAATAAGCACAATGCTCAAGACATTCCTCATTCACTATGACCCCTGAAAAATAGTAGAGCCAAACAAAACCATGAAATGGACCAAATGACCTAATACAGACAAAAATGGCCTTGGCTACCTTCTCAAGGAAGCTAACTACTACTAAGGAGTTTGACCTCATTAATGGCCATCAACACAAAACCTTTCACCTTTTCAATTTACATCCCAATTCCCGTTAGTTACCATTCTTGCTATGTAAGCTATGCCCAATGCTTTCCAACTTAACTAGTTTAAGATTATGCATGTCTAGCTTAAAATTATTTGTCTATTTCAAATGGTGTCCACCTATGTCTAAGTTTATATTCCCTTGTCCCTAATTAATAACATTTGCAATTTAGACCACCACTAGTCAACATTTTATATGTTTATTTGCATGTATTAAGATTACATATGCTACTAAATTACAATACCCATACATATATTTACTTGTTTATACCTTCAACTCATAACGTTAGTTTATGCCTCACTCCAAATCATTACCTTAATTACCTTTCATGAACAATCACAAATTTTAACATTTATATGCTTGGAATTCACAATGCAAATGGTGTAAAGTTTTAAATGACCTCTTATCCAAACACTCACTCATGTAACAAAGGAAACCAAAAGCAGTATATTGTATATACATACATTTTTTTATATGTACTCAATATAAACATTGATTTTAGAAAGTGATAAATAAACTTGTACGACCAATATCAAACCATGATACCAATTATTAACAAAATGGCATGTGTGGCTTCATACAATAAGACCATGGTCAATTGATCGCTTAAAACATTTTCGGGTTAAGAGATAAGGATGTTAAATACTTCCCTATTAAAAAGAGTCATCTTCCCGATGACTTATTCATGTATAAGAAATGTAACATTTAATCATTACAAAATTCACATTTTCAGAATATATATATATTAGAAAAGCTTTTCTAAAAGTTTTCAAAAACAAACAAACTAGTAATTCAAATCGAGGCAAACAATCATGACTTAGATGGTCATTTTAAACCAAATAACAATATTATAAGTATTTTCTTTTCAATTTTAGTTAAACATAAATGGAAAAACATCCTGTAAGTCCTTCATATTTTCCCAAGTTGAATTTTATTTTAAGGATTGGTTCCATTAGACCTTGCATTGCAAAACGTCATGGCTTCTTAGCTGCAACTTGGGTGTTTCAAGAATTTTTATATGCTCAATTGTGATGATTTTGGGATCTTGTACCTATAATGAATCCCAATTTAATATATGTGTTAAATTAGAAACATACTTTTTTAGCAAGGATACATGGAAGACATCGTGCATTTTGGATAATGCAAGAGGTAGAGCTAGCCTATAGGCTATAAGACCTATAATTTCCAAAATTTCAAATGGTCCAACAAATCTAGGTGATAACTTGGTAGATTTTCCAAAAGTAATAGAACTCTTTTTGGTTTCACTCTCATAAATAATTTATCTCCTACATTAAATTTCCTTTCTATTCTTTTTATATCAGCATAACTCTTTTGTCTATCTATTGCTTCCTTTAATTGTTCCTAGATAAGTTTCATTTGTTTTTCCATTTCAGGTCCCACAATTTCTTTATCTTCAACACTATCCCAGCTGATGGGTGTTCTACATTTTCTTCCATACAAGGCTTCAAAAGGATCCATTTTCAAAGATGAATGATAAGTATTATTATATGCAAACTCTACTAGAGGAAGATATTATTCTCACTTGTATTTCTGATCCATGTAATACATCCTTAACATATCTTCTAGGACTTGATTTACCCTTTCAATCTATCCATTTATTTATGGGTGGTAAGCTGAATTGAAATTCAATTTTGTTCCCAAGGCTGCATTAAACATCTTCCAGAAAATATGGAAGTTATTCTAAGGTATCTATATGATATGATTAGGTTTGGCATTCCATGCAATCTAAATATTTCTTGAATGAATCTTCTTTCTAATACTAGTGAATCATATTTCAAATTAATAGGTATAAAGTGTTCCACTTTAGTGAAATTATCCACCATAAACAATAATACATCATGTTTATTTTTGGACATTGGTAGTCTTTGGACAAATTCCATGCTAATTACTTTACATTTATAATGCGGAACATTATGCAGATATAACAGCCCCACTAGATGTAAATGTTATGATTTGACCCTTTGATATTCTAAGCAATGAGCCACTTAATTAGTTATATCCTTTCAAAAAATATTGTCTTTATATATCAGCCAAAAATTTGATTACTCCTGGATGACCTAAATAAGGTGCATCATGAAACTCTCTAAGTACCTTAGTTCTTAATTCATTTCCTATAAGTATATATATTATGCTGAAATAACATAGAATTCCATCATGTTAAACTTTGAACCCATCATACCTCTTGTCACTAGGATTGTTTTCTAGTGCAGTTTTAACTATTGGGTAATAAGAATTTGATTGAAGTTGTTTTCTAACTTCATCTTTGAACCGAGTTCTTAAAGTTATAATAACAAATATATGCTTCCTATGGCTTAAAGCATCTACTACCTGATTCTCTTTTCCTTTTATATAGCTTATATCAAAATCATACTGTGATAGAAATTCTAACCATCTATCTTGTATTTAAGTTTGGCTGTGTAAAAATGTATTTCAAACCCATATGGTCTATTTTTAGTTCAAAAGGATTTCCTAAAAATAATGTCTCCAAACCTACAATGCATGAACAATAACAACAAGCTCTAAATCATGAGGATCATATTTCTATTCATGTACTTTTAATTTTCTACTTTCAAATGCTACTACATGCTCATTTTGAAGGAATCCTCCCAATCCTTCTCCTGAAGCATCTATTACTACTATAAAATTCTCATTTGGATCTGAAACCTTTAAGATTGGAGTTGAAGTTAAATTTTTCTTTAATAAATTGAAGGATTCTTCACACTTATTATCCCACACAAATTTCTTATTTTTCCTTTGCAAGGTAGTGATTGGACCTACCACTCTAGAGAAGTCTTTGACGAACTTCCTATAGTAACTATCTAGTCCCATGAAACTTCTAACTTCATGTACATCCTTAGGGGTTGGCCATTCTAGAATAGCCTTTACCTTGGACAGATCTAGAGATATTCCCTCTTTACTTATTATATGACCCAAATAGAGTACATATTTTTGGTAAAATGCACATTTGAACCATTTACCATATGTAGTTTATGCTTCTTGAAAATTTGTAAAACTATTCTTAGATGTTTATCATGTTCCTCCATATATTTTGAATATATAAGTATATCATCAAGGATTACTAACAAAAATTGATATAAATATTCCTAAAACATGATTCTCATTAAATTCATAAAGGTTGTAGGTGCATTAGTGAGGCCAAATGGTAAAACCATGAACTTGTAATGCCCATAACATGTTCTAAAATCTGTTTTATGGATGCCTTCATCTTTAATTCTTAAATGATGATATTCAGATCACAGATCAATCTTTGAATAGACTGAGGCACCCCTCATTTGATAAAAAAATATAATCAATTCTTAGAAAGGGATATCTATTGTTAATAGTTACCTTATTTAACATTCGGTAATCAATACACAATCTTAAAGATCCATCCTTATTCTTTACAAAGATTATTGGCGTTCCCTAAGGTGATAGACTTGGGTGGATAAAGCCTTTAGAAAAAAACTCTTGAAATTGTGCTTTCAAATCCACTAAATATGTATTATTCATTATATAGGGTGCTTTTGATAGTGGATTAGTTCCTGGTTTTAGATCTATGAAAAAGTCAAATTATCATATTGGGGGTAAACCTGGTAGGTCTTTAGGAAAAAAAATCTTTGAATTCATTTAAAAGATGGCAATATTCTATTTTTGGGTTATTTTCATCGCCGGAATATATTATTTTTACAGCATATAACATACAAACTTTGTTTTTAGCCTTTTTAGTTGCATAATGATATTTGTTTTACTACAAAATCTCTTTTTACCCCTTGTATTACCATTGTTTTTGCTAATCATCAAGGCATATTATTTGTTTTCTTAGGCAATTAATAGAGGCTTGGTGGTGAGATAATCAATTCATGCCTACTAAAACATCATAACTCCCTAAAGGAGCTAAAAAAGGTTCAGTTATGTTGTAAAGTCTAGCAGTTCTAAAGTTCCTTCAAACAAACATTGTGTAACTCTATGGAAAAAATATTACCATACATAACGAAGTCTATGAATTTTCATGTATCCATCATTTCTAGACAATTTTGAATCTAAATTAGAAGAAACAAATCATTCGATTACTTTAGTAACAGATAAAAAAGTAATATGTAAGTTGAACAACTTACCCTTGACTTCAATATGAGTGGCTTGTTTTTCCTTATTCCTAAAATTCATAGCTACCTACAACAACATGCATCCTTTGTTGAAATGTTTCCTTATTCCTAGAATTATTTTTCCACTTTGTGTTGATTATTTCCCTGGTTATTCTGGGGACAATTACTAACATAATGATCACCTTTGCATTTAAAATAGCCCCCTACATGTCCCTTTCTCTCAAATCTATTTTGAAAACCAGAACTATTTTGTCTCTCCTTTTTGTTATTCATTGCATTTTTATTGTCATATTTTTCCTTTCATGTTTTCCCTTATTTTAAAATCCTTTTCTCCAAGTATTTTTAGTAAAGGAAGGTGAGGAGCAATAATTTTTTTCTTTCATTTTTCCTCCCTTACAACAAAGATTCCACATAATTTTTGTTCCTATTTTATAGCTTTTTCAAAAATTACCTCCATAGTGGATGGTCCATGCACCTCCACTTCACCCCCATGTTTGGATTCAATCCCAAGATGAAATTTAGAATTCTAAACTTCTCATCCCTTTGATATTGGGAACATATTTCAGAATTCTAGTTAAATGCTCACAATACTATGTTACTAGATAATTTACCTTGAGTTAAAATCTGGAATTTTGTCATTTTCTGATCAAAATATAGAGTTGGGGAAGCCAACGTTGATGAAAATATCCTTTGAAATGTTCCCAAGTTATGGTTGAGGTTTCAATTCCTAGTTCTATTTTTTGATTGTCCCACCAAGTGGAAGCTTTTCGAGAGAGATGAAATTCTCCCCACACAACCTTGGTTTCTTCAAAAAATATCTCACCTCAAAGTAATTTTCCATTTCACTTAACCAATTTTCTACTCCATCCCCTAAGGCAATCCCATCAAACTTTGGTGGACTAATTCTTTTTATATCCTTATCCAATTCAACAATCATGCAAGCTTTCTTATTCTATTCCTAGTTTTCATTATCCTACTTCTTGGGATGATGTTATTCCTCGATTCATTCTCATGTTTTCCACATGATTCTCATTATCTCCCCCAACCTCCATTTCTAAGGTAGTAATCCAGGGTTATGGGTATCTTGGAGAACTAAGAGTATTTCATCCAATTTTTCATTGGTTGTTCCATCATGATTTGTTGAGTTGGTTGCAACATCATTATTCATTCTTATTCTTACCATTATATTATGTTAAAACAGAAATAATTTCATATTATCATAATGAACCCATTAAGTCCAAGAGTTGGAACCTCACTCTAATACCAAAATGTAACACCTCAAAATAATTTCCCAAAATCAAGATTTTTTTAACTGCATAAATCTTCATATTCAATCACATAAGTGAAATAAAGATTATAGAGAAATCAAATATCAAACTTGATTAAAAATGTTTTAATTTATTTTGATTCATATGATAACTCTTCTGTGTATAAACCTTGTGTAGCTGAGAAGGGTTATTCAATTCTCCCTTCAATCCACTCATTTAAGAGTAATCATACAATATTTAGTATGTTTAGGTTTACCTTTTTCAAGGTTGAGACATCTATGTTTCTATCCTTAAATTTCTACCATGAAATTCAATATTCATATTATAGTATCTGACATATCATTAAGGATACGGTGAATAGACAATGCAATCAACCACTTGCATTACTTTGGCCAAAGTTTCTCGTCATGCATAAACAACATATCTCGAGACCGCACAAAGCCTAGAGATATAGTCTTCTATCACCAAACATTTATCTCGACATAGTTATCTGAATCTTTTTTTTATGAAGGTGAACTTGTTAAGGAGGAAGTATTCTTTACAGGACCATCTTCATAGACAAAAAGATCCATAACTAACTCGGGGTTCTTATGGAAAATGGAGAGACCACATAATGGAATTATTTCCATTACGTCCTCTTTCCATTTTTCGGAACTACCCCTAGTTAGTACTATGTCTAGGTAGATGTATGATGACGTGAGATTATATTTAGTCTACCTCAAACGCAGTCAACTATCACAACATCTATACTTCTTATTGTATACATTTCAAGGGTGTGGTTTATTAATTGAAACTTAGTCATATGAGGTTAGTAAGGGCTTATGGTATCATTTACTATATATTAACCTTAACTTCATATTCTATCAAAGTTATAGTTTAGTTAAGTAGTTGATTTATATAAAATCGTCTTGATGATATTATGAACTTCTAAGTAATTAAATTGACTTAGTATACTAACTAGTATGTTACTTAGAGATATTAACATCCGTTACTCATAAGTACCTAATTATTGGTTGTTACTGAAGTTAATGATTCTTAAAGGATTGTATTGAATACTTAACTTCTTTATTGTTATATATGATTGAATTCAATATTCATTTCCATAATAACTTCTTATTAAGAAAATAAAGATAATATCATTAAAATTTCCTACTAGTACTTTTGTACTTCCTTAACATATTAACATCCCATAATGCAGTTTATGATACTCTACTTAGTTCATTCCATTATACTCTTTATTAAAATCCACCAAAATTAAAATTCATTGAGATCTCATAATAAGTAATATCATATTCTTTCACCCTAATATTCTAATGACCAATTGATGGATTATCATGAACCATATTACACAATTTATAAGATTCTATCACTAGAAAAAAATGCCTTCTAGAAAAATTAATAACACATAATTATTCATAATTTCTTTAATACAAAATTTTTACAATGTTCAAGCATAACTCCCTTATGAAAAATTTCATAATTACAAGTTTTCACTAGGTCATCAACCCTTCTTTCATTCAAGATTTCATCATGAAATCATACAACACCCCTGTAACCTAATAAAAAGGTAAAATCCATAGATGGAAATATTTATGATCAAAAACATCAAGTTATGAAAACCAACTTAAGATATTGATTCACAACTTCAATGTCTTTTTGTACAGTCACTAAAATGAAATATACAAGTGTCCGTTCATGAGAACTTACGTGAAACTACTTCCCAACCTCCGAACATATTGTCACAATAAGATATTAACAATCTGATTAGACTAAATGTTTACTGCTAATGTCTATATTGGATTATCTTTAAGATAACTACCATAGAGTCATCTTAAAATGTTAATAAGTAAGAATAGATCATAGTCACTCATCAACCAATATCATTTTGTTAAAGTAAAGTCCTTATTAAGGTATTTTCATATAAACTTCATGAACACGATACTGAGACCCACCCACCATACAACAATTATTCACAATCTAACACAATAATCAGTCCTTAGATAAATGCATGATCTAACCATTATTGTTCAATCAATATAACTGTTCCATCATACAACTAAATATATGCCAATCCTATTTACTTAATTTTGACAACCATATTTCCATACAATATTTGCAAATTTAATGAATACATTTATCATTTTACACACTACTTAAGAATCCTTTGAAAACATTCAAACTCAACCTTCCCTAATCTCTTGTTTCCCAAAATATGTCTTATTATATAAGTTGTATATTCTCCTATTTATAACATGTTGACAATAATCCTTACGGATGAACCGTAAGATTCGTAGGAAACCTTAGGTTAGTGGGACATTTTCCTAAGGTAACCTCCAAATTTTAAAGAAGCTAGCTCTTCTCTATGGTATGAGATGAGAGTTAAAGAAAATAAAACATAACACAAAACTAACAAGCGATGCGCCGAAAAGAAGAAGTTAATCAAGAATCCAACTACCTGAAATGGGGAAAAGGTAAGCAATGAAAAGGGTGGACAAAATGCACCACAGGATAGAGATAGATTCACATAGAACACCACTTCAAACTCATAAGAACAGCTTCCAAAACCTGTAATAAACATTAGAAATATGCACAATATACCAATAGTGAATAAAGGCTATCAGAGACAATAAAAACATGGAAAGAGTGGAAAAATTACATCACAAGGCATATTATATTGCTCCAAATTTTTGCACAAAGACAACAACAATAGGTAAGAGGCATGAAAAATTCCATTACAAAGCTTGGGAAGGAGGCTTGAGCTCCCAGATCACACCATAAGCAGAGAAGAAACAGGGGGTAGAAGAGAAAAATGACTAACCTCCTAGAAAATGAAACCTAGATTACAATATATAGAATGAGGAAGAGAGAAGAGTCCAATCCCAAAATTGATTTTTCAATCACCTGTAAGATGTAATAAATGAGTGCAAACAATAGCACCTTGATTGTGAAATACTCCTCTTTCTGTCCTGTGACCTACAATAAAGAGAATGATGGCCATAGTCATTGAATGCATTCCTAAGTAGTTTCCAACTATCTCTTGTAATCTGGTCTCATTTTCTAGAAAATACACCCTTGAATCTTCATTAATTCCTGAATTTATTGACTTCTATGCATTGAATTTTGTGCAATTTCATTAAGAAATGCTCCAATTATGGCCCTCTGAGTATAGGTGGGTAATTTGAAACTCTCAAGAATTTGGTCTTCATGGGACTATGCATTTAATCTTTGGTTGGGAAAAGACAACTTTAATAATTCCTCTTCCTAACATTCTACATATATTTTGAATGATTTTTTCATTTAATATTGAGGGGACCATTCGTTGATTTTTTCATGCTTTAATGTGAGAGAGGTTGGGTTGGGTTTCCAATGTCCCAACTCTTTCTAGCTCGGCATATAGCTCACTAGGATGGAACCTCCCTCTTCATTTCCCTAAGTGGTGGGTTTCTACCTTTGCATTGGGCACTAGGTACTTCACCTTATCACTCCAACTCGGTGTTGACTCGCATTGGCACGAAACATGTCATTGAATACTTTACCCTTCCATGTACCAGATAACCTCTCTCCAAGGCTGAGTCATACTTTAGATGATGAGCTCCTCTTTTGGTTTCTAGCTCGTTTACTTGGACATTGAATTCCATTCAATGCACAACCCTCTTGTAACCCCTATGTGCCGAGCTCATTCCAAGTTCCTTACTTCCCCACGTGTCATTAAGTTATTGAACTGATGCGCCGAGTCTCTACCGAGTTGACCAACCATCCATCCCTTCGTGACACCTACCAAATCACTTCATGTTGCACCTAGTCACCTTGCCACATCGACGTGTATGCACCGAGCTACTTCATGTTGCACCAGGCCCCACAACCCTCAACCACTTTCCATAGTCCTTGCTCCACGTGAATATTCCTCATATCATTGGGGATTTTTCCCCACTCAACCTCTTGGTGTTGCGCCATGTTACCACATGGCACCCCACATTTTTATTTTTTTCCCACAATGGGATCACTGAGATATTTGTTTGACATACCTCTGTGACCCTTCGAAGTGACTTGGTATCTAGTGCTCAGCTCGAGAAATCACTTGAGGATCCTACTTGAAATGTGTGTGCAAGGGGCTCCTGCAAAATTACTAAAACTCTTCCCTATTGCCTCTGTCATTTCTCTTTGCAACTTTATTCCATGAGTCATAGTTGACTACCCTATAAATGCAATAGCTCAAATTGAACTCTGGTTCGGCTGATGTTTCGAACAACTTGGCGGATTGAGAATTTTTTCTCAACTTGGTTTGTGTTAAAAGTAACTTGATATGTGCTAAAACTGTAATCCACTTATGTAGCTCGGTCTTCATTGCAGAGCTTGATGCTAGCATCACACGACTCGATTACCACCTAACAAGCCTAGTTTACAATGGAAATGGTCTCGGCCCCTCTCGGTCATGGGAAAGATCTTTGAAACCTACTCAGGGACCATATAACAACTTGACTCTACACACTTAGCTCGGTTTGAGCCATTACTATTCAATGCAACTCAACTAGCTCGGTGTTATTAAAATGAGCAACTCGCCCCTCCTAAACTAACTTGATGAATTATTCTAAGAGTTCGATGGACCTTCTTACAAACTTAAACCTCCCTATAAATTTTATAGGATTCCTTAGGTATATTGTAGGAATTTGGAGATGCAAGGGGAGTTTTTTACCAATCTTTGGATTTGTTATTTTTCCATAGGTGAATCCTTTTATTGTAGTAATGCAAGATGCTCGTTGTCCCATTTCACAAGGGGATGAAATGGGATAACAATTTGGTGACTTGCGGGGGTCATTAGCCTGCTAAACGGAATGAACCAACTGCCTATATCTATCTATTGGGCATGGAGTCCATATTATCTTTGACCTGAACTTTGATTCCAAAGTTTTGAAATGTCGTTGCTACTTTATGGAACTACTTATTGTCTTGAGTCGCCGGGTGAACTCTTAACTGATTGAACGGGTGTAGAAGCTTGTTGCAACTATTCTTGGAGATAACCAACCAAATTCTTCTTTAATTGATTTTCTCTATTTTGTATTTACTTGATTTGAAGTATCCAACTCTTGCATGCAACTATGGATTTCTCTACTGTAACAATTGAAAGGCCTGGTGCATTGCATTACTTTGAGAATTACGGAAAAAATTTATAGAAAAAGAGACAAATCATACATGCCTCAAATGAGTCATGTAGAGTGTGCAAAAGCACTTATTCTGCTGAAATAAAATCTACTCCTACTCCTACACTAACCAAAACAAAGAAAAGCTAAACAAAGCCCACTACAGGCAGGGAGAAATAGCTTCCCTTCTTTAAAAAGTGTGGCCATGTAATTAATTTAACAATGGTTATGGCCTGTAACAAAAGTGGAAAGATACCTTCCACTCTTCTACCCAAGATATCAACAAACAAAAATAATACCTCCTTTAGATGTTCATCTTTTGGTCGGAGGTGTTGTAGCTGATCCTTGGTGTATTGAAGATCATCCTCATGCTCTAAATGAGCATGAATGGTGTTGGCTTCTTGATTGTCTCCCATGCTGTCAAATAACTGATTTGGGATAGGGCCTTAGGGACCAATGGGCTGATATTTTTTATTTCCTCATTCCATTAAATCCCAACTCCATGAATGGAATCATCTTACAGAATTTCTGGAAGAAGTTGATTGCTTGCGCAGCATATCTCGAATGTTGTTTTTTGTCTACAAACAATTTTGCTTCTTCCATAAATTCTCATTCCATGATGATTGATATGATCTTGTTTTCATCATCTATTCCTTCCTCCTCAAACATAAATCTTAAGAGATCAAACTCCTCCAAAAAATCAGATTCCTGCAAAGATGTGACAGAAGAAGAATCTAAAATTGCATCATTAAAAGAAAGCAAGGAGCTTCTAATTATTTCTTCTTCTTTCAAGGATCCAAAATCTGATTTGTTCTCCTCCTCAACATGAAGCTCTCTGTTATTGGTCATAGTTGATGATGATGACTATGGTGGCTCCATATAACCTTCCAATAGTGCAACAAGCTCTAGGCATGTAGGAAAATGAGGATCATTGCATTCTATTGAAAAATATTATTCTTTAGGGAGCTTTTACTCTTTTGTTTGCACATTCTCCTCTTCTTGTGGGCTTGGGGATGCCTTTTTCATAGATTTAACTAGCAAGGGGATCTTATCAATCCAAAAATATGAGCCCATTTTTTCCAATCTTCACTATTTCTTCTTGATTGGACTCTCCTTCTGGTTTCTCTTGACTTGTTTTAGTATTGCTTTCTTCCCAAGATAAAATTGAGACAACAAGAGGAGGGTTGGGTTGGTTTACCACAGGTTTTGTAACCATTTGTGGTGGAGAAGGAAATGGAAGTTCTTGTTTGCATGGAGGGAGTGATTGTTGTGAAGGGAAAAGGGTAGAAGAATCGAGATGGGATGGAAGACTAGGAAATGGGGAAGGGAACTCAACATTTGGAGTAGCATATAATGGGCTTGAATCCTGACAATGCTGAAATGGTAAAGCTTGAGAAGGAGAGAAAGAAGAAAAAGAGTTGGTGATTGACTTACCCATTGACAAGGTTATCTAGTACTTTTCTCATATGTTTCAATACCCTTGATCCATTGTGTAAGTCGGGAAAAATTTCATCCAAGAAATCAAGCTTGTCCTATGGGTTATAGTGTCTTGGAAAAGGGCCTTCCCATGGACAAGGTGCCCTGCAACCAATCCTAGATGCTTTCATTTGTGTCGTAGCCTAAGCTTGGACTATACCAGCCTCCATTCTTTGGATCTTCTCCAGTAGGCTAGGATCCTCCATTTGATTATTGTTGTCATATACATACCCGTGTTCTTGATAAGTTCCAAATCCAAACTGATTTTGGCATAGCCCATATGGGTAAGCATAGTGGTTCTGAATCTGGTCATAGTGCTGATCTGGAGGAGTTGTGAAGCTCATTAGAGGCTGATTGTACTACTGAAAGTGTGAATTCCACTGTGGGAATGAAGCCATGATTGCACAACTTCATAAAATGAAAGAAAATGAAAGGGATGGAAAGAGATATGAATGGAAATGGATAGAAGGAAAGGTATGCAAAAATCATAGAATGGGTTGTTCAAACCAAACAGAGTCACCAAATGTGCTTTGTATGTGCCTGCAAAGGATGAATCTCACCAAGAACACACCAAATTGATGAAATGAAATAGTGACGTTCAAACTATCCCACTGGGTGTGTCAAAAACTTTTGACGATAATCCTTACGGATGAACTATCAGATTCATAGGAAACCTTAGGTTACTGGGACGTGTGCCCTAAGGTAACCTCTATATTTTAAAGAAGCTATCTCTTATCTATGGTTTGAGATGAGAGTTAAATAAAATAAAACATATCACAAATTTAATGAAGCGATGTACCGAAAAGAAGAAGTTAATCAAGAATCCAACTACCTGAAATGGGGAAAAGGTAAGCAATGAAAAGGGTGGAAAAAATGCACCACATGCCAGAGATAGATTCACATAGAACACCACTTCAAACTCATAAATATAGCTTCCAAAACCTGTAATAAACATTAGAAATATGCACAGTATACCAACAGTGAATAAAAGCTATTGGAGATGATAAAAACATGCAAAGGATGGACAAAATGCATCACAGGGCATATTATATTGCTCCAAAGTTTTGCAAAGTACAACAACAACAAGGTAAGAGGCATGAAAAATTCCATTACAAATCTTGGGAAGGAGGCTTGAGCTCCTAGATCACACCCCAAGCAGAGAAGAAACATAGGGAAGATAAAACTGACTAACCTCCTAGAAAATGAAACCCAGATTACAATATATAGAATGAGGAAGAGAGAAGATTCCAATCCCGAAATTGCTTTTTTAATCACCTATAAGATGTAATAAATGAGTGTAATTAATGACTACTTGTGAAATAATCCTCTTTCTATCATGTGACCTGCAATAAATAAAATGATGGCCATACTCATTGAATGCATTCCCAACCACTTTCCAACTATCTCTTTGAACTGGTCTTGTTTTCTACAAAATACACCCTCTAATCTTCATTAATTCCTAAATTTCTTGAATTTTGTGCATTAGGATCGAATCCATGATTCCAATGACACCAATTTTGTGCAATTTCGTTAAGAAATGCTCTAGTTATGGCCCTCTGAGTGTAGGTGGGTAATTTGAATCTCTCAAGCATTTGGTCTTCACGGACTGTATTTAATCTTTGGTTGGGAAAAGACAACTTTAATAATTCCTCTTCCCAACATTTTGCATATCTTTTGAATGATTTTTTCATTTAATATTGAGGGGACCATTCATTGATTTATTCATGCTTTAATGTGAGAGAGGTTGGGTTGGGTTTCCAATGTCCCAACTCTTGCCAGCTCGGCATATAGCTTGCACAGATGGAACCTCCTCTTCATTTCCCTAAGTGGTGGGTTTCTACATTTAAATTGCACACAAGGTACTTCACCTTATCACTCCAACTCGGCGTTGACTCGCATTGGCCCGAAACATGTCGTTGAATACTTTACCCTTCCATGTACCAGATAACCTCTCTCCAAGGCTGAGTCATACTTTAGATGACGAGCTCCTCTTTTGGTGTCTATCTCGATGACTTGGACACCAAACTCCATTCAATGCACAACCATCCCATAACCCCTATGTGTTGAGCTCATTCCGAGTCGCATCCTTATTGCCCCACATGTTGTTAAGTCACCGACTTGATGCACCGAGCCTTTGCTGAAATGACCAACCATCGAGCCCTCCGTGAAACCTATCAACTCGCTTCATGTTACACCCGGTCACCTCACCACATCAAAGCGTATGAACCAAGCTACTTCATGTTACACTGAGCCCCACAAACCTCAACCACTTTGCATAGTCCTTGATCCATGTGGAGCTTCCTCACATCATTGGGTATTTTTGCCCACTCGACCTCTTGGTGTTGTGTCATGTTACCATGTGGCACCACAAATTTTTCTTTTTCCCACAATGGGCTTGCTAAGATACTTGTTCGACATACCTCTGTGACCCTTCAAAGTGACTTGGTGTCTAGTGCTCAGCTCAAGAAATCACCGAAGGATCCTACTTGGAATGTGCATGCAAGGGCTCTTGCAAACTTACTAAAACTCTTCCCTGTTGCCTTGATTGTTTCTCTTTGTAGCTTGATTCCACATAGTCATAGTTGACCACCCTCTAAATGCAATAGCTTGGATTGAACTATGGCTCGGCTGATGTTTCAAACAGCTTGGTGGATTGAGAATTTGTTCTCAACTTGGTTTGTGCTAAAAGTAACTCATCTGTGCTAAAACTGTAATCCACTTATGTAGCTCGGTCTTCATTATAGAGCTTGATGTTAGCATCACACCACTCGATCACCACCTGACAAGCCTTGGACTATATAATAGCTTGAATTTAGACACTTAGCTTTGTTTGGGCCATTACTATTCAATGCAACTCAACTAGTTTGGTGTTATTAAAATGAGCAACTCGCCCCTCCTAAACTAACTTGATGAGTTATTCCAAGACCTAGAGGGCCCTTCTTACAAAATTAAACCTCCCTAGACATTTTATAGGATTCCTCAGGTATATTGTAGGAATTTGGAGATGCAAGAGGAGTTATTTAACCAATCTTTGGATTTGTTATTTTTCCGTAGGTGAATCATTTTATCGTAGTAATGCAAGACACTCATTGTACCATTTCACAAGGGGATGAAATCGGATAAAAGAACACATATACAAAATATATATATACAAGTTTCAAATAATAATAAGATATAGTTTCAACAAGTATTCAATCATATGAAAATATCTTAGAAACCAAAGAGAAACTCACTCAACCATATTGAAGGAAGTAAAACCATTAACATACTCTACAAGGATATCTAAGATTGGAATTTAAATAATTCAAATTTACTAAGGATATAAAATCTTAATAACGAAGAACATTCCTTCAATGTAGTTGAGTTTAGAGTATTACTTTCCATGTTAAAAATCAATGCTAATCCCAAAACAGCTTCAAAACTCTCACTACTAATTTCCATTCAAAATAAGCAATCAAACTCAACATAGTATGGACTCTTAGGACCCAGGACTCATCTCCCATTTTTTTAAAAGCACTTATACCTGACACTTGTTTCTCCCACCATGAAAGATAGAGTATATTCCAGTGCCTTAAACACACAACCAAAGCCAATAAAATGAAACCTATTTACGAGATCACTAGAAATACTATCAAATTTATACTAGTTTATAATATTTTGCAACTTTACTTGATTTAAACTATCTCCATAAAATATAAACATATCTAGTTATTGTTTCCTCACATGGCCATGCAAGCATCTATACTTTGGGTCATTTCAAGATATCAAACATCATATAAGAACTAACCCAATTCTTAAATCTTTCATCACAAGACAAATAGAAATTCCCATTCAATATCCTTCATGTAACCATACGTATATTTATTTATACCCAGCTTTAACACATTCCCACTTACAAAATAACGGTTCCCATTTCCTAAATTGATCTCAAGGAAGGAAAAAAACAATACACACTTAATATTTCATCATACAGACTTGCAATCAATTATACTAGTTCACAATACAAAACAAGCACAATAAACTTCACCTAGTTCATAATGCCTTTGCATTATGGGTTAAATAAAAATACCAATTAAACATTATTCTCATATTCAAAAGAACCAACCATACCCAATTAAAATGCTTCCCATGGCCATAAAATAAACTAAGATAGCTCATAATTAAGACATAGTTCCACTATAATTCAACTAGTTCATATTTCCTTCACTAACGAGGATAAATAGCAAAACCAAGCTCATATATTGACATGCAAAGCCAAATACCATAAAAATTAAACCATAAAACATTATTCCCATTTCTTTTAGCATTTAGACCAAAAAAATTACCAGTTTACTAATATCTATTCATAACAAATATGCAACAGAGAGTGAGAAGGAGCTCATGTCTGATTTATACTTGTTTTTGCCAATCTTCTTTTCCTTCTTCCTAAAATCTCCTTTAAAATAAAAACAACAATATTGGAGATGAAATCCTCTTCTTTTCCACAAAATAGCTCCATATTCAAGCTCTCAATCATGCCTATGATCGAAAAATGAGCACATTCACGGAAATATTCCTCATTCACCATGACCCCAAAAATAGCAGAGCCAAACAAAACCATGGAATGCACAAAATGACCTAATGCGAACGATTAATGGCCTTGGCTAGCTTCTCGGGAAGCTAACCGCTCTATAGAAGTCTAGCCTCATTAATGGCCATTAAACAAAAATCTTCCACCTTTCCAATTTTCCTCCCAATTCCCGAATACTTACCATTCCTACCACCTAAGATATGCACAATGCTTTCCAAATTAACTAGTTTAAGATTATGCATGTATAGGTTAAAATTATTTTTCTAGTTTTCATGGTGTCCACCTAGGTCTAGGTTTATATTCCCTTGTCTCTAATTAATAATAGTTATAATTTAGACCACCACTAATCAAAATTTATATTTTTTTTTTTTTCAAGTATTAAGATTACATATGCCACTAAAACAATACCCATACATATATTTAATTTTTATACCTTCAACTCATAATGTTAGTTTATGTCTCACTCCAAATCATTACCTTATTTACCTTTCATGAGCAGTTGTAAATTTTAACACTTATATGCCTAGACTTCACAATACAAATGGTGCAAAGGTTTAAATGACCTCTTAGCTAAGTGCTTACTTGAACACAACAAAGGCAACCAAAATTAGTATATTGTATATACATACAAGCTTTTATACGTACTTAACACAAGCATTGATTTTAGAAAGTGATAAACCAAGTTTTACGACTCAAGTTATCCAACGATGATACCAATTATTAACAAAATGGCCAAAGTGTGAGCTAAGACTCCCACTTAGGGGATTCATACAATCATACCATGGTCAATTGACCGCTTAGTAAATTTTCAGGGTTAAAAGAGTAGGATGTTACAATTTTGGTGAACCTAATTATCTATCAATTTATACAACCTAGATTTTCATTCCTTAGCTTTAATGTGTCAAATTTCATCATTGTTTTTCTAATATTAGACATGAATTTTATAATATTAGGGTTTTATCAAAACCAGTCTACCTTCTAGTGCATAATTAAATGCTATTTTCCTATGCATTCTAAGTAAACTAGGCCTCTCACTCTAACTCGTTGAAGTGCTCACAAGTGGTACTTGTACACCCGATAATCAAAACGTAACTCTTAAGCACACATGACCTCCCGAGGTCGTGTTGGGAAAGTTGGAATGGAATGGATGGGATGCGAATAAGATGGGAAAATGGAATGCAGATAGGATAGGTAGAACCAACATTAAGAAATCAAGGAAACTGTTATCCAAAATAAGTCCCTTGCTTATTTTTGGCTAACTTCCTTTCATTCCTTCCTTCCTTGTGTCTTAGTTGAATTTTTTTACTTTTTAGGCACTCAAAATTTTCTGGAAATGGCTTCATTAGATAGAGAATTTCCTCACCTTTCCAGAAAGGTAAAGTTTTCCTTCTAACTACTTGTATTTTGCAAGTTATGGCTTGGTGGAGTTTTTGAGGGAAATTTTCCTTGGGAAGGCCTGCGGCCAATAGGAAAGTGCCACGTGGCAGCGGGATGGTGGGGTGGTGGAGGCTAATTTGAAAATTTTGCCAAGAAGCGTCGGGGAGAAAATTAAAAAAATTTCCCATGGGCCCATAGAGAAAGAAATGATTTGGTACCCACATCGAATCAGAATGCGACACGTGTCCATGAGGTCGATGGAAATCGGGCGGTGGAGTGAATTTTGGCTTTTTGCCAAAATTGTAAAGGGGCAAAAGGAAAAAAATTGGCCCACAAGTCCGCCAGGAGGAAATGAAAATTTTGGCCACAACCACCCGAGTGAATCAAAGTGTGACACGTGGCACCAGAGCGAGCGGTGCAAACGTGGAGGAATTTAATGAAATTTTCCAAAGTGTTGCAAAGGGCACAAAGGAAATTTTATCCCCATGGGTCCAAGAGAATGAGAGTGGGTTGGACCCCACGCCGAATTAGAATGCGACATGTGTCCATGAAGCTAGCGAAGGTCGGGGGCATGGGAAGAATTTGGAAATTTTGCTAAATTTTTGTAAATGGCGCAAAGGAAAATTTGTCCCCGCGGGCCCGCCAGGAAAAAATGAAGGTTTTATATAAGCGCCGCAGACTAATCAAAGTATGACACGTGGTGACGGAATGACGGGGTAGCGGAGGAATTTGTGAAAATTTTCCAAAATTCAAAAAGGCGTAAAATGTCCATTTGAACCTGCTAACCAATAGGAATGTGCCACGTCACATTAGAGTGGTGGAGGGTGGATATTTTTGGGGAAATTTTCCCAAATTCAAAGGAAAATTTTTGGGTTTCGGCCCGCTGACCCCGATTTTTGCCCTAGTTTTTCCCTAAATCTTTAGAGGGGCATATCTTTTGATCCAGAGCTCAATTTTTCTCGATTTTTGTGTCATTGGAAAGCTATTGAAGTCCTCTACATGATGGAATCTTAAATTTTATTTTTTGGTGGAGTTTATTGAGAGAAAAATAAGAAAACACCTCTCGCACGAGAAAAAGAGCGAATCGACATCCAACCACCATTTTTAATGCAGTATGGCTTCCATTCTTCTCCAACATGGTCAAAAATATTGGAGAATGAAATTTTAAGAGTACCCATGCCTTCTTGATGAATTTTTCCGGTGGTTGAATGTTTCCTTTTCATTTTCCCGTGTTTCTCCTTCATAGGGTCAAATTTTTCATTGTTAAAAGCTAGATTTGGCTCATTTCTAAAGGGTTGGACATTTTTATGAACTGCAGGCTCCCTTCTTCACCATGGCAAGTGAATTTGTGGAATATCATACCTCTTTTAGGACTGCAACATGTTTTTTTACCTCTTTGCTGTTGTAATGCACTGTATTAAAAATGGAAATGACAATGCAAGCTCTGTGAATGAGTTTTCAATCCTTTCTTGTGTTGATTTGCTTCATTCTAATCCTTCATCACATTTTAGCAATCTGCATGATTTGTGTTGCATTTTTATAATCTGTGTCAATTGCAGAAGTGGATGTTCACCACTCCTTTGGTGTATCACCTTGTTAGTTTTAGTTTTATCTTTTTTTCCTTCTATCCTTGTCTCCTTGGCAGAATTAGAGTAGGATTTTGAGTTTAAACCTCTGCAAGTTTCAAGCATACATCTGATCAGAGGAGTAGAGGAACCAACCTTTAATCTGGAGACTCTTTTCCCATTTTTACAAGTCCCACACTTGGGGAAAAGATTCAATGTTGTGCAATCACACTGGATGCCCATTATCAAACTAGAAATTTAAGAAAACATCCAGGGGTTCTGCTGATTTGCACTAACATTTTTGGCATGCCGGGTGGGACCTTAGAGGTTTTCATCTTCATTACAACAAATTTGATGTGCTTTTGTTGTAATTTCTTGCCTAAAAGAGCCATGATTTGCACATCTAACGACTCCAAGGAGAAAAAAATCAACCTGGTTTCGATAGTCCATCCAAGATTCATGAGAAGGATCCAAACAAGGTCAAGGGCTAGAGAAGAAGGATTGTTTGAGTATCTACAATTATCCCTAGGAAGAAGAGAGAGAGGAAGAAGAATTCAAAGGTCTCCATCTCCACCAAATAAAACTCTATCAACTCCTCCACCTGGTAGACCTTTCACCCAATCAACAAGGGTTCTCAGGCCAATTAGAATGGCACAACACAACCCTTATGTCAACTTCATTGGTAGCATCCCACTTGCTCTCAATGCACAAAATCTAGTTCCAGTTGCAGCATTGAAGAACATTCCATACTTTACTAGGGAAAATCAGACCACTCCTAGTGATCATGTCAAAGACATTGCTAATGTTTGTGCAATCCATGAGATTGTTGAGATGCAAATTGTTGTCAAATTGTTGGCATCTTCATTCAAAGGGAAAGCCTTGCAATGGTTCAGACCCTTGGGAAGGTTCTATCCAAAATTGGAACTAGTTATGTATAGCTCTCCATGAGCAGTTTGGAGAAAAGGGAGATAATTTGTCTCTATTGGAACAATTGACAACTATCAAGAGAGCTCCCAATGAGCAACTAACAGACTTTAACTTTAGATTTTAAAGGACATGGGATAGAATCCCAGTGGTAGTAAGGCCAACAGCTGAAGGTGCTTTCTTATACTATCTCAAAGCTTTAAATTCTGATATTTCTATGTTAATTCAATCCATGGGAGGTGCAAATATACCTGTAGCTTATAGCATTGCCATTAGGGTTGAGAATTGTTTGATCCAAGCTGGTAAATTGGCTCCTAGGCCTCCCATGCCCTTATATCCAAACTTGGAAAGCCCAAGCACTAGTCAAGCACCTACTTTAGCTCATATTCCCACTCCTAGAAATTAGAGTTTGAATGAAACTTCTACTTCATCCTCTAGTGCTTCAAATGAACTTCAAGAAGTCATAAAACAATTACAAAATTTAGGCAATGAGTTGGTTACACTCAAGATGCGGCAAGCAGAGCCCCAAAGTTTTAGACCTTCTTATCGGTCTCAAACTCAGCCTAATTGGCAACCATATTAGCCTAATAGGCCACCCAATCCAACCGCAAATTAAAATTAAGTAAGGCTTCCTGCCAATAGACCATTTCAGCCCTATAATCCCAATGCCGCATCTACCTCTAAAGCCTTAGTGCCGAAAGTGTAAAACATAGCTCAAGAGTATGATTGGTGTTTCCCATGAAATGAACCTCACAACCAGATCTATGTGCTTTAATGACACTTTGAATCAAGCTTTGATGGTGACAAAAACTGGTGTAGAGGGTGAGGTGAGTCAAGAAACAAAACAGCAATAAGGAACATCTCATCAAAATACAACTCTAAATGAGACTACACTTGTGAACTGGCAAGCTAAAGATTTTTGTGGTATGAATCAAATAATTTATCAGAATGTAGCAGCTAACACAAGGTCGAAGAAGATGAATATTGGTGAAGGGAAGTCATTAACTCCAGGTGATCCACAACCTTCCATCACTCCACAAGGTGTTGGCAAGCAAAATGCAGTTCCAAATGTGCAAGGACAGCCCAAGCCACCTTCTAGACCAACTCAAATGCTAGCTGTTGTAGCCCATGTGCAAGAAAGGAATGTGTAGGCTAAGGGACAACAAAGAGATGTTTCATCCCCATTTAGCATCATTGAGAAAATGAAGAAGACAAATGTGAATATATCTATGTGGGAATCATTATCCATTCTAGGCCAAAGGGATCTACTACAAGTTGCCATGAAGAATTGGTCAACTTCAAATCAGCAAGCTCATGTCCAAGAGAAGGTACTCACAAATGCTGCTTAGCCTGAGGGGAAACTTGGAGGATAGCAAGGTAAATTTTTGAAGCCCTCTCCATTCTATGTTTCATTGATCATTGGAGATAAACCAGTACACAATTGTATGATTGATTATGGGGAAAGTAGTTATGTAATGCCCAAGAAAATAGTTGATCAGCTGGGCCTCCAATATGAAGTCATATCCAAAGGAGTGGTGCAATTAGATGGGATAACAAAGAATAATAGCTGGGGTAATCAAAGATTTGAGCCTTACTTTGCATGCATACCCCAATGTCACTGTGTTGCAAGATGTGTCAGTGATAGATTTACCACCACTTTTTGCCCTATGTTTGTCAAGGGATTTCACAGCTAGAATTGGAGGCTATTTATCTACTGATTGGTCACACATGTTGTTCCGGAACAGATATGGAACTAAGGCCACAATCAAGTCTAAAACTATTACAAACTTTCACATTGAACCTCATACTCCAAGCCCAATCAATGCCAATTGTTCAGCATTTGATCAAGAGGATTATCCAAGCACAGATGAAACTGACACCAAGGTTGGAGGCATCCCAGATTTGACTCTTGATGAATGGGCAAGAAAGGTACATGCTTTTGATCCCTACAAGGAAATAGAAGAATCTAAACTAGGAGTTTATTGCATGCATGAAGAAAATCAGCCTATTCCTTGCATCACCAAGCCGGATAAAAAATATGACAATGAAGTATGGCAATTTCTCTTTGATGGATCAAGAAGTAGACAAGGTGCTGGAGGGGGAGCTATGTTTGTTTCACCTCAAGGCATTAAGTATTATTCAGCTTTTAGATTTCAGTTTGCATGTTCTAACAACACTGCTGAATATGAAGCTTTAATACAAGGATTACATTGGTCAAGAAAGAGAGGTATCAAAAAATTACAAGTCCTTGGTGACAGTGAGCTAATTGTTAATCAAGTTAAAGGGAAACATGCTGCCAAAAATGACCTACTCAAGTGTTATAAAAATAGGGTGTGGGACCTCATTGAGGATTTTGAAGGCTTTGGCATCAACTCCATCCCTAGGAAAGAAAACCAAGCTGCTAATAGGCTTGTAGTAGTTAGAGCAGCCTTTGATGTTGTGGAGAGTATCAAAGAAGATGAAGTGCAGCCAAGCTTTCATGTGATTGTGAGGCCATTAGTTCCAGACAATAATGTAAGTTGGCAAGTGTTTGAGAGTGACTAACAAATCATCAATTTGTTGCGAGAAGAAGCTGAATTCTCAGCCAAAAATTAGGAAATGTTAGAACAGTAGTATGGTGATCAAGTGGTGTAGTTGATAACCAACAAAATGCCAAAAGGACTTGTCACTTTGGATTCCATCTTTAATCCTAATGATCAATTTAGGAAGGAGAAAGCAAACATCCAAGTCAAGGGAGAAGATTCAATGCCCATCTCGGTGGAAGAAGGTAAATCACCTCAAATTGGTAAAGTGGAAACCAAGCAAGAAAGGTATGAGTTCATGCAATTTTTCCAAGAGTTCCCGGATATATTTTCTTAGAGCTATGGAGACTTGAGAGGTTTCAATCCCAAGTTAGCTCAACACACAATTGAGTTAGATCCAAGTGCTAAACCCATCAGGAAAAAACAAAGGCCAGTCAATCCACACATGGATCCTCTCATGAAGAAGGAATTTAATAAGTTAATAGAGGCAAGTATCATATTTCCTATCAAGAATTCAAGCTGGGTAGCAAACTTGGTCCTAGTTAGAAAGAAGAGTGGAGAAATTAGATTATGTGTAGACTTTAGAGATTTGAATAGAGCATCCCTCAAGGATCATTACCCACTTCCTTCTATGGAGCATATTTTGCAAGTTGTTGCTAGCTCTGAGAGGTTTTCATTGCTAGATGGTTATTTAGGGTATAATCAGATTATGGTTAAGGAGGATGATCAGTTCAAAACAGACTTCACCGCTAAGTGGGGAACTTATACATATAGGAAAATGCCATTTGGGATTTCTAACGCAGGAGCTACCTTCCAGAGGGCAATGGATATGGCGTTTAGGGGACTGATCAACAAAATAGTGCTGATATACCTAGATGATATTACTGTATTTTCTAAAAGTGTAGCAGATCATCTCTTTCATTTGAGACAAGTGTTCCAAAGATGTAGAAAATTTGGGGTATCCTTGAATCCTAAAAAATGTATTTTTCTAGCTCATGAAGGGAAGCTCCTTGGCCACATTGTTTCCAAAGAGGGATTAGCAATTGATCCAAAGAGGGTTGAAGCAATAAAAGCACCGCCATTACCAAGTCACAAGAAGGCACTTCAAAGTTTCTTGGGAAGAATCAATTTTGTTGGAAGGTTTGTGCCATACTTTGTAGCCCTTGTCAAGCTAATAACTATGATGTTAAAGAAAAGTATGGTTTTCAAATGGACAGCTAAAGGTAAGGAAAGTTTTGAGACAACCAAGGAAGCTATTTCACAAGCTCCAACTCTCATTAACCTTTATGCATTTGGTGGTGGTGATACTATTTTTGCAATTTTAGTACAAAAAAACAAAGAAAATGTAGAGCAGCCAATTTCCTTCTTTAGCCAAAGCTTGGAAGACTATGAGGTGAGGTATTCTTTCATTGAAAAGCATGTTCTTGCAGTGATTAGGAGCTTGAAGAAATTTAAGCATCTAGTTTCAAACAACAAGGTTCAACTGTTGGTTTCTCATGTGGGAGTTAAGGACTTCCTCCTCAACAAAGACCTAAATGAAAAACATGCAGGGTGGATTACTCGTGTCATGGAGTATGACATTGAGATCAAAGTCACCAAGCTAGTCGAGGAAAGGGATTATGTGAGTAGCTAGTCTTGAGAAAATCAATGGAAGCAAACAATGGGAAAGATATTGTTTTGGTGTTGCAAGACAACCAAGAACAAAGAGGTGTTCAAGAAGAGAATGGTGGTATGCCCACTCCTTGTTGGACCCAAGAAATAATGCAATTCTTACAAATAGACCTATACCCTCTAGAGATAAACAAACCCAAGAGAAGGCACTTTAGATTGTAGGTTGTCCCATATGCACTTGTTGATGGTGTCTTGTTCAAAAGGATATAAATGGAGTGTTCTTTGAGATGTATTGGGAAAAATTAAATTAATAGAATGTTAGAAGAGTTCCATGGTGGATTAGCTAGAGGTCATTTTTCTCCAAAATTGAAAACCCTCAAGATTATGAAGGCTATCTATTATTGGCCCAAGGTATTCAAAGTGATTGTTATGCATGGATCAAGAGGTGCAAAAATTTTGCATTCTTCGCAGGCAAGGAGAGATTAGCAGCCCTTCTATTGCACCCAATTTCAGTTGATCAGCCATTCATGCAATGGGGTTTGGACTTCATTGATTCATTAACCCAAACTCAAGCCAAGGGCACAGTGGATCCTAACAGCAACAAAATATTTCACCAAATGGACTAAGGCGGTGACACTCAAGGAGGTAAATGAATCTAGCATTCTAGACTTCTATGAGGGGATAGTAACCAGATTTGGCATACCTACCACTATAATATCAAATAATGCATTGGCATTCATAGGATCAAAGGTAACTGAATGGGTTGTTAAGAACGAGATCTATCTCGAGCACTTCGTCAAATTATTACCCTCAAGGTAATGGCCAAGTTGAGTCTACCAACAAGAACTTATTAAAGATCATCAAGAGGAAACTTGATGAAAATCGAGACTTGGCACACCAAACTGAAATCAGCCTTATGGGATGATAGAATGACTCCCAAGAGATCCATAAGTAATTCTCCATTCAAGCTTGTTTATGGAAGAGAGGCAATCTTGCCTATGTCACTTGAGTTACCAACATTGGAACTCACGAAGCAATTGGAATTGTTGGAGTTTGAACCCATGGAGGTTAGATATGTAGAATTGATGGAACTCTAATAAGTTAGAGAGCATGTAACCCAAACAATGGAGAAGGACCAAGCCTTGATCAAGAGAACCTTTGATAGGAAAGATAAGGCTAGAAGATAAGGCTAGAACCTTCCAAGTTGGAGATCTAGTGTTGAAATGGGATGCAGACCGAGAAAAGCCAAGAAGGCATTAAAAGTTTGATGCCATTTGGAGTGGCCCTTGCATAGTCACAAAATGTAAGAATAACAATTCCTTCCAATTGTCTACATTGGATGGTGAAGAACTACTGATTCCAATTAATGGAATCCATCTAAAGCATTGCTACTAGAAGGGAACTCCTCACCTTGTACATATTAGCCTAGATTTTCATTCCTCCAAGTGTTTGTGCACATTGTCTTGTTGTAGCTTAGTTTTACATTTCCCTAAGTGATTTAGCACAAGCTTTGCTATCCCAAGGATGCATCTTTACAGGCCATGTTCCAAATCAAATGATTTTCCACTCTCACAATCTTCCTTGTAGAAATTTTCTAATGAGTTGAGAGTACCAAGCAGTTAAAGTAATGACTCCATGCCCAATGGATTGCTTCAAGAAACTGGTTACTTCATCCAGCAGGTAGATGACCCCTCTGAGTCGCCAAAATTGTTATCCAAAATAAAACCCTTGCTTATTTTTGGCTAACTTCATTTCATTCTTTCCTTCCTTGTGTCTCAGTCGAATTTTTTTACTTTTCAAGCACTCAAAATTTTCTGGAAATGGCTTCATCAAATAGAGAATTTCCTCACCTTTCCAAAAAGGTAAATTTTTCCTTCTAATTCCTTGTATTTTGCAAGTTATGGCTCGATGGAGTTTTTGAGGGAAATTTTCCTGGGAAGGCCCATGACCAAAGGAAAGTGCCACATGGTGGCGGGATGGTGGGGTGGCGGAGGCTAATTTGAAATTTTCACCAAGGAAGTGTCGGGGTGAGAAGGAAAATTTTTCCAGCGGCCGTAGAGAAAGAAATGATTCGGCCCCTGCGCACCAAATCGTAGAATGCGACACGTGTCCATGAGTCCAGTGGAAGTCGGGCGGTGGAGTGAATTTTGGCTTTTTGCCAAAATCATAAAGGGGTGAAAAGGAAAAAATTGGCCCGCAGGTCTGCCAAGGAGGAAATGAAAATTTTGGTCGCAATTATTGCTCGAGTGAATCAAAGTGTGACACGTGGCACCAAAGTGGGCGGGGCGTGAAGGAATTTAATGAAATTTTCCAAAGTGTTGTAAAGGGCGCAAAGGAAAATTTGTCCCTGCGGGCCCGAAGAGAATGAGAGGGGGCTGGACCCCACACCGAATCAGAATGTGACATGTGTCCATAAAGCTAGTGGAGGTCAGGGTGCGGGAAGAATTTGGAAATTTTTCCAAAGTGTTGCAAATGGCGCAAAGGAAAATTTGTCCCCGCAGGCCCACCAAGGAAAAAATGAAGGTTTTATATAAGCCCTGTGGACTAATCAAAGTATTACACATGGCGCGTAAAGGCGGGGGTAGTGGAGGAATTTTCGAAAAATTTCTAAAATTCAAAAAGGCATAAAATGTCCATTTGAACCCGCGGACCAACAGGAACATGCCACGTGGCATCGGAGCGGTAGAGGGCGGAGATTTTTGGGGAAATTTTCTCAAATTCAAAAAAGGGGAAAAATTTGGGTTTTGGCCCACCGACCTGATTTTTGCCCCAGTTTTGCCCTAAATCTTCAAAGGGGCATATCTTTCGATCCAAAGCTTGGTTTTTCTCAATTTTGGTGTCATTGGAAAGCTATTGAAGTCCTCTACATGATGGAATCTTCAATTTTGTTTTTGGTGGAGTTTAGTGAGAGAAAAATGAGAAAACGCCTCTGGCATGGGAAAAGAGTAGAACCGACATCCAACCACCATTTTTAATGCAGTATGGCTTCCATTCTTCTCCAGCATGGTCGAAAATCTTGGAGAATGAAATTTTAAGGGTACCGATGCCTTCTTGATGAATTTGGTTGGTGGTTGAATGTTTCCTTTCCATTTTCCCACGTTTCTCCTTCCTGGGGTCGAATTTTTCATTGTTAAAAGCCAGATTTGGTTCATTTGTAAAGGGTTGGACATTTTTATGAACTGCAGGCTCCCTTCTTCACCCTGGCAAGTGAATTTGTGGAATATTAGACCTCTTTTAGGACTGCAACATGTTTTTTTACCTCTTTTTACTTGTTGTAATGCACTGTGTATTAAAAATGGAAATGACAATGCAAGCTCAGAATGAGTTTTCAATCCTTTCTTGTGTTGATTTGCTTCATTCGATCCTTCATTACATTTTAGCAATCATGCATGATTTGTGTTGCATTTTATAATTTGTGTCAATTACGAAGTGGATGTTCACTACTCCTTTGGTGTATCACCTTATTAGTTTTAGTTTTATCTTTTTTTCCTTCTATCCTTGTCTCCTTGGCAGAATTAGAGTAGGATTTTGAGTTTAAACCTCTACAAGTTTCAAGCATACATCCGATCGAGGAGTAGATAAACTAGCCTTTAACCTAGAGACTCTTTTCCCATTTTTGCAAGTCCCACACTTGGGAAAATATTTAATGTTGTGCAATCACACTTTGGATGCCCATTATCAAACAAGAAATTTGAGAAAACATTCGGGTGTGCCTTTGCTGATTTGCACTAACATAAACCTAATGTTGACAACTCACAAAATGGGTATTTTCTCATTGAGGGAAATAAATGTATGTCTCACTTGTTCGGGGTAATAGTATGATCAATAATGATTGCCATATGCAAGTCATAATCAATATTTGTATTTTAAATGAAGCTTTTGAATGAGAATAAATAAACTAAGCTAAACTACTTCTAAACTATGTTTTTGGATTTTTGGTTTTTTTCGGAACAAAATAAATTAAAGATACAAACAAAAGGAAATTTATTCTAATTAAAATAAAGCTACTTCTATGCTAAAATAAAATAAATAGGGAATAGATGGATGTGGCTATTCCTTTGTTGTTGATTAAAGATTAATCTAATTAATAATAGATACTTTCTAATTTGCAATTGTGGATTATCTACTATTTCTTATAAAGCCTCACCTCAGAATCATAGGAATAAATGAAGCTTCTCATAAGTAATTTATTTCTCTAAAACTTCCTCGGTGAAATAGTGAATTACAAAGACAATTGATTTTTGAATAAATACAACAAAGTGCAAAGATGCAGAAGCTTCCTCAAGATCCTTTCCCTTACATATCCACAAGGATAAGCATGGAGGAAAATCTCAATGAAATATTTGTTATCCCAATTTTCCCCCAAAAATTGACCAAACCCAACCCTGCATAGGAAGAAATCTAAAGGTCGGTTCCATCGTATGCAAGCCCACATTTCAAATCCAACAATCAGGTTGTAGGCGGACTCAAAAATGGAGAAACCAGAGGCTCAAAGGAGGAAAACAACATCAAGGAGGCCAGAGGCTCTTAGGAGAGAAATGGGGAAAGGCTCAAAGTCTTCGGGCTTCACAAACAATTTAGAGCAGGCCCAAATTGGCTAAGTATGGAAGAGACGGCAGAAGATGCCACGTGTCTCAATGGCACACCTTCAAGGGTCAAAGCCAAGGGTAGTTCCCCAAACAAGCGCGAAGCTTCCACGTGTCCCAGGCCCAAAAAGGGATAGAGCCAACCATTGAAGATTCCAAATGAGTGGAAAGAACCACATGTCGCTTGGAATAATTTCAAAAGTGAGAGCCCAAGGCGAGACTCAAACTAGCACTAGCCCTCCATGTGATCGAGTTACAACAGAAGGAAAATGGCAGCGGGCCCAAATCGGTTAAGTATAAGAGTGTCGATGGAAGGCACCAAGTGTCTCAATGGTGCACATTCAAAGGTGTGACCCAAAATGCAGACTCAAATGAGCGCGAGGCTTCCACGTGTCTAGGGTTCAAGAAAGGCATTGACTGAATCAACTAAGTATTGTAGACTTGTGGAAGGAGCCATTCATCAACTCGACGCATCTTCAAAGGTAAATCTAAAAGTGGGTCTCTCAAATGAGCGCTAGCCTTCCACGTGTCCCAAGTCCAAAAAGGGACATAGTCAACAGTTGAAAATTCAAGATGGGGCAGAGTCAGCGGAGGGTGCCACGTGCCTCAATGGTACAAATTCAAAAGGGGTGGCCTAAGGGCCAGTCTCAAGCTAGCATGGAGCTTCCACATCTCCCAAGCCTGAAAAGGGATAGAGTTGATTGCTTAAATTGGCTAAGTATGGAAGGGATGGCGGAGGTCTCCACATGTCATCTCTGTGCAAATTCAAAAGGTAGAATAGGGAAGCATGTCCCAAATGCGCGCCAGCTCTACACGTGGCTATGTTCCAAGTCAAAGCAAGAAGGCAGGTCGCCGAAGGCAATTTGAACTTTTGTCTTTATTTTGAAAATGCGTAAAGTATACCATACCTCTGTCGACACCTAGAGAAGCCACGTGTCATGCTTAAATCACATGCGGGAGGTGGGCCTTGGAAGGATTTTTCCCAAAAGCGGAAAACGGGCCTGGGGAGGACTTTTAGCCCAAATGGAAAATGCGGACCGGTGGGCCCGAAGATGTTTTTTTGGCAAACGTGAATTGCGGGGCTGTGGGGCATTTTTTACAATTTTGTAATTTTGTGAAAAAGGCACAATCGCATTTTGGGTCCGCGGACCTGTTCTACTAAACTAGTTTTCACCATTTTTGTATGTATCCGACTCAAACATTCAAATGGATATATATTTCAATCTAGTGCCCGAAATCCAACAAATCTAGCACCATTAGAAAGGTCTCGACCTCGTCTACGCCATAAAAACCTGAAACTTTAATTTTGATGAGGTTAGGTGGGTGAAAAATTGGAAAGCATCTTTATGCCATTAATATGCGATCTGATTTCTCAACAAACCAGATCATATTTGATTTGATCCACTGTTCTTCCTTCTTCGACGCGTCGAGAAGACATAGAGTGGCGAACTTGACATATTATGGGTGGATTTTCAGGGGCATTGATGGTTGGTAATTGAGCTCTAAATCAAGTTTCCCACCTCTTTTCTTCCTCTCTCTTGCTGCGTCTATAAAAGAAGGATCTTAGCTCATTGTAAAGGGTTGGAAATTTTTGTTTTGCACCCTCCCTTCTTCCCTTTTCTGCAAGTGAATTTGTGGAGTTTTCCAAACCTCCCATTCAAGTTGTAATATAAAGTTTTGCCTCTTGGCTACTATAATGTATTGTATCAACTCTGGAGCAATAATATATGTCTTTGGATGACTCTCAACACTCTCATGTCTTCATTGTTGTCTTTTGATCTCTCATTGCAGTTTGGTTATCTATGCATGGTGGTTGTATTGCATTTCTATGGTTTGTGTTAAATTGCAAAATGAGTGTTTAACATTCCTTTGGTGCATCACCTTGTTAGCTTAGGTTTATTTTCTTGCATCTTCTTAACCTTGTCTCCTTGAAAGATAGAATAGGTTTTAGAGTAGATCCTTTGCAATTTATTTGTATGCACCTGAACAAAGGAATAAGATACGACCTTCATCTGGAGAGCTCTCTTGATTTCAAAGTCCCAAACTTTGAGATATGCTCCATGTTATGCAATCACACTAAGAGTCTCAACTCATCGAGTTGCATACATTCAGGGGTGCTATGATTTTGCACTAATAATATTTGTTTGTGTGCCTATTTATATCTTATTAATAAATGAAATGAAAGCTACAGGTGCATTAATGTGAAGAGATGAATAAGTATGTACATAAGAACTTCCTCTAGATCATTTCCTAGGAAAATCCATAGGGATAAGATGAGAAGGAGAGACCAACAAAAGGTACTTTCAATAAACACTTGCTAATTCTACTCTCTCAAAATAATATATTGATTTGAAAAATAAATGTGAAATCTAAATTAAAAGAAATCTTTAAAGAATTAAATTACACCCCCAACCTAGAAATATAGAACTATGACAATATCCAAAGGTGGTTTTGATTTTCTTGATCCCCTCAACTTCTTTTCTAGTGATGAATCCAAATGGCCCAGGGAACTGTGCTAGTTGGTATGCAAAAAAGAAGTTATGTAGATGCCGAGAATATCGGTTGCAGGCTAGCTGGTCTCAAATGCAAGAAAGGAAGTAACAAGGCAAAGCTCTAAGTTTCTTGTGTGCTTCTTGGAAATATTTTGACAGAGTAACATTGCAATCAAATTCAATGGAATCTAAACTAATTCTTCAGAAAAATCTTGGTTTAATAAAAAGTTAGCGGGAAATGGTTGAGCACACTTGGAAATCAAGAAATGCTAAATAATCCACAAAAGAGGTAGTCACTTACTAAGAATAATAAGTAAAGAAGAAGAAGTTCATATGCATCTAACAAGCTATTAGAGTAGGTATTTACCTTAGCTCATGTTCACCTAGGTACATTATTGTATTTATCCTCACCCACTTATGTATGTGGATATTTTTATTTATTTATTTAGATATTAGGAGATATTATCTAGGTGTTAGGTATAATTCTTTCCTTGATCTATCGTATTGACTAGATCCTTGATGTCTAGTTCTCTCATAAATCTACGGACTTGACTAGTTCTTTGATGACTAGTTCTTTCCATGATTTATGGCTTGATCTACGACCTTGATTGGTTCTTAGATTGTTATTCCTTGCCTATATAAGCAAGGCCCATTCTCATTGTATTTCATTGAGTTCCATAATAATATATGATATTGCTGCTCATTTTTTTGCAAAGGTTTATGTAAAGTTATTCTGGTGAATTACTTTCATCTTGTTGATCATGAAGTTTGATTAGCGTCTGTTTTCTTGGCTTGACACGATTTGGTTATCATTCCTTTTATGGTATCAGAGCAGGAGATTTCTATTGACATCCGTCTATAAGTTTCATTTTGCAAGCATTTTTTAAAATATTCATATATTCGGGATTTGTCTGTATTTTGTTGTTGCATGCGGTTTTATGCAAAACAGAGGTGACCATTGGATCTAGAAGGTGGGAAAACCCTAAGATTGACTGTAAACTCGGCCATTTTTGGCGGCAATCGGTTTTTTTTGGTTTTTTTGTTGTGCAGAGAAACATACTGGATTCGCCGCGGGATTTGCATCATACGAAAAAGGAAATATAGAAAAAAAAATGGGTTTTGTTGGGTTTCTTGTTTCTTTCCTCTTTTGGTAGGGGTCCACGGACGACAGTGCACTTTTTGCTATTTTGGGAAAATCCATAGACTACTATTTTGGGCGGCGAAGGTCACTTTCAACACAGTCCAGAAATAACAATTTTTACTAGAAGAAGCAGTTGGATGTGACTTTCTCGAAAACAAGTGACACACCCTAGAATAGTAAGTTGCACACACCCATTGAAATCCTTAGCTCCTGGTCATATGATATGGTCATATGAGGGCTTAAATCTTGTGATTCCTCATAGTATGTGCTTAACTCCAGCCCCCTTTCATTTTTATTTGTGTGGTGAAGGCAAGATCATTTTATTCTTTTTAATGGTAGCTAAAATAAATAGTAGAGCAAAATATTGAAAAACTTGTATCTTTTGATCGGTAACTTGGTTTTGAGTGCCAGTTTTTGCAAAAGTGCGTGTTTTTTATGCTCTTTCCATTGGAAATATTTATTTTTAGAATCACACTATAATTATAAAGTGCCATATTGGGGGCTCTTGTTGCATTGTTTGGGGGTCTAGTTGCATTGCTTGGTTCTTGCATTTCTTTCAGTTTTTTTTAGGATGGCATCTTTATCTACTTGTACATTAGATCATGTTGAGCCATTAACAACACATAATTACCACACATGGAAACCAAGAATGGAAACAATAATCAAGCGGAAAGGATTACGGGCTTTAACTTCTAAAGAACAACCAGTGTTCACTAGAGAATATGAGAAATTTCAGTACCAGTGCAAATTTGATGAGTGTATGGGTTTGATAGGAACTTATGTAAGTGACAGTATTTTATTTCATTTGGAAAAATGTGACTCTCCTTTCAAAATATGGGAGAAATTGGAGGATTTATTTAGTAAGGTGGATCATATGAGAGCCATGCAACTTGAAATTGAGATCACCTCTCTTAATCCTGAAGATTTTCCAACAATTATAGAATATCTTACCAAGTTAAAGTATTTGTTGACACAATTGAAGGGGAGTGGAAGAGATAAGAAAGATGAAGAGTGTGTTTACTTGATTCTATCCAAGTTGAGAGGACCATTCCACATTTTTTCTTCTACCTTTTTCTCTAGCATGGATGCCTTAGGTAACACCTTCAAAATGCATAACTTAGAAACATTTTGTGAAAGACTTACTAGAGAAGAATCCAAATTATCTCACCTTGAGTCTTCCACCTCTCAAAAGGAATTAGTTGCATCTAATCCTAAGGGAAAGGGAAAACCAAACAGTAAAACCAAATCCACACCTTCTCCATCTCAAAATGCTCCTAAACCCAAAGAAAACAACTCAAAACCCAAGGAGTCTTCTAAATCCAAGAATAAGTCTAGTTGTTCATGCTCTTTTTGTGGGGGTAGTAATCATGAAGAAAATAGGTGTTATAAGCAAATGCAAGCCTTAGAGGATGCAATCAAGAAACACAAAATTTCTATCTCCACTCCACCTCCTTCTAATCAACATGGAAAAGCACTTAATGTTGTTGGAAGATCTTAGTCACCACTTGCAGACAATTGGGTTATAGATTTTGGTGTTTCTCATCACATGACTTCTTCCAAGGAGTCTTTTGTTTCTCTAGGTTTGAGTTCTACTTCCAAAATTGAGGTTGGAGATTCTTCCTTTCTTTCTGTTGAGGGAAAAGATGATATACAACTTGATGGTGGCAATATCCAAGATGCACTATATGTTCCTAACATCACTACAAATTTACTTTCTGTATATCAAATTTTTCATTCTGTAAAGGGAAAATAGTGACTTTTACACCACATGGGGTAGAAGTAAGAACTTTGTTAGAGCCTTATTCACTTGTTTCTCAGGGTATTGTTTATCATAGTTCTAGACTATATCACTTTGAGGGTTTTGATGACACTTATTCTATAGGGCCAGGATTGGTTTCTCATTTAGATTCAGAGAGTAAGCTTTGGCATGAAAGATTTGGACATCTCAATTACAGACATTTTAAGGATTTGAGCACTCATGGTATGGTAGATGGTCTTCCTAGAGTTTCTTGTCTTGAGGGATTTTGTCATGGTTGTGCATTAGGGAAACAAAACCAAGATCCTTTTCCTAAGAATTTGTCTAAGAGAGCTTCTTCACCACTTGAGCTTGTGCATAGTGACTTGATGGTTTTTCCTACCCCATCTTTCAATGGAGCTAAGTATGCACTTACATTTATTGATAATTTCTCGAGGTGTACTTGGGTTTATTTTCTCAAGTACAAAAGTGATGTTTTTCACACTTCAAAGTCTTCAAGGCTTTGGTCGAGAAACAATATTCTAGTAGCATAAAGAACCTTTGCACTAATAATGGGGGGAGTACTTCAGCAATGAGTTTTCTGAATTTTTGGCAACTCAAGGCATTATTCACCAGCATTCTGTTCCTCATACTCCACAACAGAATGGATTAGCAAAAAGGAAGAATAGAACTTTGAAGGAAATGGCTAACTGTATGATGTATCCTAGAGATATACCTCCTATCTATTGAGAAAAAGTAGTTAATTGTGCTAACTATATTCGAGAATCACACAATACATAGAGCATTTGAGCATTTGACTCCGTGAGAAACTTGGTCCTACACTAAGCCAGATGTCTCATTTTTTTGAGTCTTTGGGAGCCATGCTTGGGCCTTTGTGCCAAAGAAGAAAAGGAAATATTTGGATAAGAAGAGTAAACCCTTGATCTTTGTAGGGTATTGTGAGGACATGAGAGCTTATCATCTTTTAGATCCTGATACACATGATGTTCTTTTTTGAACACATGTTTAGTTTGATGAGCATTTCACTCCTCATGATTCTTCATCTTCTTCCATTCCTTCTTCTTCTTCATATCATCTTGAGGATCCTTTCTTTGAGGAGATTAATGAGGTGGTTATAGATGCCATTGAGGATCCTATTCCCACTGATGTTGTCACTATGCCTAAGTGGGCTCGTACTATAGTTTCTAAGGCAACACCTTTCATAGAGGATCTTCCACCCACTAGGCATCATCACACACATTCTATAGGTTCTGGAATTTTGTGTTAGATAGTTTCTGAGGATCCATAGTATTTTTCAAAGGCTCATGGGATACCGGAGTGGGATGATGTGATGGCAGCTGAGTATTCTTCTTTGATGAAGAATCATACTTGGGATTTGGTATCTCTTCCTAAAGGAAGAAAGATGGTTAGGTGTAAGTGGGTATACTGAACCAAATACGCAGCTGATGGGTCCATTAAAAGTATAAGGCTTGTCTTGTTGCAAAGGGTTTTTCACAAGTCGAAGGTATTGATTACTCTGAGACTTTTACACCCGTTGCTAAGATGGATTATGTACGCCTTGTACTTGTTATTGCTGCATCACAGGGGTGGCCCGTATACTAGATGGACGTGAAGAGTGCCTTCTTACATGGATATCTACAAGAGGAAATATATATGGAGAAACCGACTAGATTTGTTCAAGATTCTTCTCTTGTTTGTCGGTTCTAAAGGTCTCTCTACAGATCAAACAAGCCCCTCGATCTTGGTATGAGAAGATGGATTATTTTCTTCTATCTACTGGTTTTGTTCATTTCCACTCCAATCATACAGTGTATCTCCAACATGTTGGTGAGGATATTGTGATACTTGTCTTGTATTTTGATGATCTGTTACTTACTGGTAGCTCTTCTTCCCACATTCAGAGTATTCAGAGGGCTCTTTCTACACAATTTGACATGATAGATCTTAGGCTATTGCATTATTTCCTTGGTTTGTAGATTTCTCAGACAGATTCAAGGATTCATTTGAGTCAACAAAAGTACACCCATGATCTTCTTAGGTGCTTTGATATAGCTGATTGTAAGCCACGTCCATCTCCTTTTCAGTTTGGAGTTACTCTTACATCCACATGTACCACACCACTTTGTGATCCTACATTGTATAGGCAGTTGGTTGGGAGTCTCATGTACTTGACCCATACTCACCTTGATATTTCATTTGTAGTAGGGCTTGTATCTCGGTTTGCACATTCTCCTCATAGTAGTCACTAGAAGGCTGCTAAAAGGATTTTGCACTATTTGCATGGCACTTCCCACTTTGGCCTACACTACACTAGGGGTTCTACTCAGTTGGTTGGGTATACAAATTCAGATTGGGCAGGTTCTATTGATGACAGGCGTTCCACTTCTGGCTATCTTTTCTGTCTTGGTTCTTCTCTAGTTGCTTGGGTGTGTAAAAAGCAACATGCTATTGCACTTTCATCTTCAGAGGCAGAGTACAAGGCAAAAGAGTTACAACGAGTCAACAGATTCTTTGGCTTCACCAATTATTGATAGAGTTTGGATTCCCACAAGATTCATCGACTATACTTTGGTGTGACAACCAAAGTGCAATTCACATTTCTCGCAACCCAGTTGAGCACTAGTGGACCAAGCATATTGAGATACACATCCACTTCATTCGGCAGCACATTCAGGATGGAGTTCTTTGCTTGGAGTACATTCCAACTCAACAGCAAGTTGTAGACATCTTTACGAATCCTTTTTCATCACCTTTCTACCTTGAGTTACGTGAAATGCTTGGGGTTTCGAAGTTGTTCTTGGGGGGTGTTCATGAGAACATCTTCCTTCTTCTTCTTATTCTTTCTCTTTCCTTCTAGCATGATTCTTTCCTTCTTTTGGTTTAATATTTCTTCATAGATATATTGTACATGAGTACCTCATCAGGCCTAGTTTATGGGACTCATACTATGGACATGCCACTTCTACTTTGGCCCCTAGCTTCACTTGAGGGGGTTGTTAGAGTAGGTATTTACCTTATCTCATGTTCACTTAGGTACATTATTGTATTTATCCTCACCCACTTATGTGTGTGGATATTTATTTTTATTTATTTAGATATTAGGAGATATTATCTAGTTGTTAGGTATATTTCTTTTCTTGATCTATGGTATTGACTAGATCCTTGATGTCTAGTTCTCTCATAAATCTATGGACTTGACTAGTTCTTTAATGACTAGTTCTTTCCATGATTTATGGCTTGATCTATGACCTTGACTGGTTCTTAGATTGTTATTCCTTGCCTATATAAGCAAGGCCCATTCTCATTGTATTTCATTGAGTTCCATAATAATATATGATATTGCTGCTCATTTGTTTGCAAAGGTTTATGTAAAGTTATTCTGGCAAATTAATTTCATCTTATTGATCATGATGTTTGATTAGTGTCTGTGTTCTTGGCTTGGCATGATCTGGTTATCATTCCTTTTACAAGCTTAGAATCGAGAATTGGTTAAGAAATGTGTGAGAAAATTAATGGGAAAATTTCAACACGCATACAAAAATGGGAGATTTAAGTCCTAGATAAAAGCACACAGAATTGACGTGGCGGTTGCATAACTCCCACTCTAGGAATACCGTGGTTACATAACAACCATTGTGGTTGTGTAACTTAAGAGAAAAGAACTAAGGAAAGGGGTGGAATTTTTTTGAAAAGGTAATAAAAACTAAGGACCTACTAAGAAAGGAAGAGTAAGCCACATAAACATGTCGAAAAAAAGGAAAAAGGACATGGATTTCATCGTTTAATTTTGGAAATGAAATTTATCATCAAGGTGTTTTTTACTATTCGATAATGTAGCATGTGAAATTTTGGGTGTGTACATATTGCCTCCTCGAGAAATCGTTTTAGCCATAAATGGGCATAAAACATGAAATCCGATTATGGTGCTCTCAAATGGCAAAGTTATAAATTATACCTGACGCATGCGTGTCAAAATAATGCCAATCCAAGCTTCCCGTCACCTATAAGAGAAAACAAGAATAAAGTGTAGATAAAAGATGTAATCGACAAAACATGCTATATAAAATGAAAGAATGCTTACCATGTCGGAAAAAGGATGAGAAATATACATGCGCCATTTCTCCAGCCTACATAAACATCCACTCAAAATGATATTAGAAAACACTATATACATAACTTTTAACTATTTACGTAAATCATTTGCACTTACACACTTGGCGAATTTTTAGCTTTGTACTACCTATGACCGTTTCGTGATAAAGTACATTTGAAACAAATAGAATATCGAGATGATGGCAACACAACCAAAGGTGACAGCGATAGAGGGTCATGACCATGCTAGTTATTTACAATTATTTGTTTTTTCCCCTAAGATGTATGAATTTTTCCAAACTAGCCATAGGGAAGGGGGTATTTTTGATAAATTTATAGTGAAAATGATCACAAGTGGGGCGTCATGTAGGATTTGTCTATTTTTGACTTTATTTGATGTCTTTTTGATATTTTTTAATTTTTGGCCCTTAGGTTACGGTCCAAGTTCTTCGGGCGAAACCATCGCGGTGGTTGCACAACCTCCACCCTACACGAGCGGCGGTTACGCAACCACCACGGTGGTTATGTAACCACCACTTAGGCAAGTGATTAATGTGTAACCGTACTCTACTATAAGTGGCAATTGCGTAACCATCAAGGAAATTTTCCAATTTGACTAAGTATGATTTTTTTTGTTTTTTCTTAGGTTTATACTATTTTGTAAGCTTGTTATATGCCTAAGAGGTTCTAACTTACTCTTTTCTTGTTGTTATATGGATGCAAGGGAGATATCTTAGATGGAGCATAGCTTATGAGTAGGATTAGTTTCCCCGGATCCTGGAGATTTTGACTTATCCAAAGAGGGATTTATTGCAGAGGGTGGGCATCTAAAGAATCTCATAGACATGGTTGGTCAGCAATCGCGAGTATTTTACTCTATGAATTGTTGAGCTACTTGGGGTGTAGACCATAACAATTTCTAGTTTCTTAGAGTCGGGGTGAGTGGAGTATCACCTTGGAGGATGTCTACCATAGTTTAGGAGTTCATGTCATTGGCGGGGAAGTTTGTGCTTGTAAGCGCTAGTGCTATAGTTGAGGCTCACAGTTGGGCCACCTATTTGGGATATGGACAAGAACCTAAAACTCGGTGCTAAGAAGGGAGTTAGGTTAGCTTCGGTTGATAACACACCTATACATGCTCTACATAAGGATATTAACGTATCTTGGCCTCACATTTGATCGGGGATAAGGGTAGGGAAAGGTTCTTGTATTGTTAGGCCCCCATAGTTAAGAGAATTAAGAAGTATGGTAGGGTATATGCTTGAGTAGTGGATATATTAGGCACCACTTATCATGATATGTACATGATTTCCAGATTGGGAGAGACTTCACTTATTCATCCTACTCTTTTCATGCATTGGGTTTACAAGAGGATGATACCCTCCCAGAGGGGAATTGGGATAACAGATCCTATGGCGATTAGAGAATCCAAATGGGTAGGAATGGCTCCACTTAGGGGATATCCATAGTTAGTTTTCATAGTGACATTGGAGGACATGATAATACATCCCTATCAAGATATTATAGGACGATGAGGTGAGAAGGCTATCATACATGCTGCTTGTGCGAGAAAGGTTTAGTTAGTAGATTGGAGTAGCGAGTAAAGACTCACCCATTAATTCAAGTTCTACAAAGAGTTTAGGATTCCTTACATAGATGCCCTCCCGGTGGTACCAATGGTTTATAGGAGGATTCAAGATTTTAGAGCTTCCCTCAAGGGAAAATTACAGGTGGAAAATCATAATCCGTGGGACTTTGATTGACACACCACGAGCTATACTAGACCCCGTAGCTAGGGCTGCGCTAGGCCCCAGCATAAGTGCTTCATATCTTGGCAAGTATGATTGTTATTGAGGTGGATGAGGAGGCTAATAAATGTTTGGAGGAGGAGGAGGAGTCATATTCGAGTGGTGGGCTACTGCGAGATGCCTCAATAGCTGCTAAATATGAGGTAGATGTGGAGGCAAAGACAATGCTTATAGAGGATACCCTGCATACTAAGATGAATCCTCCATGGATCTACAATGAGAGGATAGGATTACGGTAGAAGAGAAAAAAATGTACCCACTCTTGTACTGCCACCAACACTAGTCATCAATCTGAAATGGATGCTTAGAGATTCTAGTGAGTAAAACACTCTTTTCCCTATATTTTACTTTGTTATACTAGATGTTATTAAGCCAATCTAAATTTATTTCTACTTTTGAAATTTTTATAACTCACCATTATTTAAGTTTTGTAGCCATCATAGATGGATGGTGAGATCTTATCCTATGCACACTCTTTGATTTATTTGTGATTCCTACGAAGATGACCAAATCCAAACTACTTGTTGACACAGGGTACCCAATGACAATAGGCCATCGAATGATGTGTTTGCACCTTCCCGGCATGTCCCAAAGGTGATGAATCAAATGAGGCTAGACCTCAATCTTCATGTGGATTGGGAGAGGTGTGGGTGAGAGTGCACACACAATAAAACTACCACTACTAGTTGTTCGCATGGGAAGACAACTAGATAGATTCATGGTCATTCTCATAGGTCTCCACATGGAGGTTCGTAGGATTAACCAAGCCACTCTCATCATAGGAGTTACAAATGGAGCCCTTGACATGCCACTCCTATCCCATCTCGTGGATCCAAGAGGGAGGGATCTGCTTAGGGGCCGTATTGCTTTGGGATAATTTTTAGATACATATATAGATTTTTTTGTATTTTGAGCTCTTAGAGAGCATTTGTTTCCCACACTTACTATATAGTATGATGAAATTGGTCATGAGAAACTTGATACTATACTTACACACACACACACACACACACATATATATTATATATAGACATATTTTGGTTTGACGTTCTGGTAAGATTTGACTCTGTTATGGTTCATTTCATTTGTGTACTCTTAAATGCTTTGGAACTTCCAATGTTTTATGTTTTAGAATGTATGTTATGGATGATGATACAATGTGGTAACAAAATGTTTTTTTATGCATATGGTAATGAATTGTAACTTAGATACTTTGTTTATTAAGTAATATTTAGCATTTCTATTCCATTGGAAAAATATGTTGAATGTGGTATGATGAAATGATGAACTCACTCCATTCTTAGCTCCATGCAACCATTAAGATGCAAGGGCTCATCACTAAGAGTCAAGAAGAACGCGAGATGCATGAATTGAAGAATTTGAATATGAATGACAATAAAGAGACAAAAATACAACAAAGATCCAACCAAAATCTTAACTCAACCCTAATGAGGATCAACTAACCATCTCGAGAATGAATTTTGATTTTAAGTTCGTTAAGACTTAGATTCATGGATGGCCTATTGATTGAAAAAATGTGGTTTTGAGGTATAATTATCTCTTTGACATACACTTCTAGTTCATTTTCATGGGAATTTTGAAGAAAAACTTTTACTTGTCTATTTGTTTATAACTTGTGATTTACTATTGCAACCCCCTACGTTTTCCCCACAATAATAGTAAGAAGTAAGGGCTCATCACCGGGAAAAACATAGGAAAGTAAGGGCACTTCCATCCTTTCCTAGCCGAATGACACTAGTAAGAAGCATGAGCTCATCACCAAAGATTGGTAGGGCCGAGAAGTGTAGTTTTATTTACAAAAGAAAGAATTTTTTATTTATTGTTTATTTATCTTTTTTTTTTTTGAATAAAATTTGGATTGTGTTTTTGGGAGGGATCATTTTCCCTAGCCTCAACCCTACGCAACCAAGTAGGATGCGATGGCTCACCACCGAAGTTGGATAGGAAACAAATGCTCCAGTGAAATGTTTAGAATGTTTCTGTCATAGAGAGAGATTTTTAGGGAAATATTTTCCATCAAGAAGCTTCTAGAGAAAATATAGGCAAGAAACACCTAAAATGGAAGAAATTGTGAAGATAAATAAGCATACAATTCTTTATAGAATCAATGTCGATATTTTGTCTCATGAAATGAAATGATGAGATAGATATATTCGTTTGAAGAAGTGAAATGCATATTAAAGAGATATGATTTTGATATTTTTGCAATGTTTGAAAGATTTAAAAGTTACTTGAAAAGTAAGTTTCCAATTTACAATTTCATAAGATGATAATGAAAGTGACAAAGCGATATGAATGTAGTAGTGTACAATGTGGAAATGCAAATGATTATGTATAAACATGTTTAAGGTGAAGTGAGTTGATGGAATCACCAAAATCCTCACCCTCTAAAGTACACAAATGATACACATCATTCTTATAGTCTTCCATCACCTAGTGTAGGATGGACATTTTTCTCTAAGTTTTCTTACTTCACCAACCTTATTATCGATTCAACTGTTGAGTTGTAACACCAAGTCTCCTACCTGAATTTATCATTCATAAACTTTCTTATTGTATTGACGACACATCCTATCAACATATACCCGATGATGTTGTTTGGCTCTAAGTCACCTTTCATCTAGGATTTCTAAATTATCCAATCACATTTCTTGGTATGCATCTTTGTCAAGAATGCCTTGTAGAGACACACGAAGACTAGGTAATTCCACCTTGAGTGGAAGGAACACTTTAGAAATGAAAACTAAAGAAAAATGGGTTGCCCCGTAGGTGTTATTAATGATTTTTGTAAGACCACAAGGATGTACAAAACTTTAAATTCCAATCTCTCTCGTTCTCCTTAACCATCTTAAGGAGGATGTAATTAAAATTCTTATTCATAGCTTTAACTTATCTGTTGGCCTAAGGGTAATATAAAGAGGCTGTGTGGTGAGATATCTTAAACTACACATATAATTCACACACCTCTTCATTTTTCAATAGAGTGCCATTATCTGAGATAATGACCCATGGGACACCGTATCGACAAATGATTTAATTTAAGATTAATTTAGCAATAACCAATCCGGGTATAGTATTCGAGAGATATGGCCTCATACCACTTCGTGAAAGAATATTTGGCCGTAATAATGAAGTTATGGCCATCCGAGGATGAGGGAGAGAACTTACCTATCAAATAAAGGCCCTAAGTAGAGAAGGGCCAAGGTGTAACAATTGGTTACGATCCCGTGCTAGGATATGTATAGCATGTGAAAAATATTGACACTTACGAACGTATTCCAAAACATCATGCTCTAATGTGGGCCAAAATTAGCCCATTCGGTGAATATTTTGAGTGGTTTAAGGCCATCCAAAGTGACCATAAAAACTCCACCGTGAGGTTCAAAGATAAATTTTTCCGATTCTTGTTTGTTAACGCATCTTAACAACATGCCATTAAAATCTCTGCGATAGAGATTTTTATCTACAATCACATACTTTGTGGATATGATACACATTTTTCACTTCTATTGTTAATTATATCCTTCGAGATATGTGTTGAAAAGAGTATTCATCAATTTTTTGTATAATCCATAGAGTTAAAGGCATATCCGCCAAAATCAAGTATGTAGCCACGAAGGAAATAGGGAAGCCACAGATAAAGGAGAAATATGCAAAAGACTAAATAAAACAAAGGGGAAAAAGATGAAAGCCACATATAAAAGGAAGAATCCACACATAAATAAAGGAAACTGCTGAAGACTATGAAGCTTTGAGGGACTACAAAGCCGTGATACATGAAGGATGAATCATAAAGATTAAGAAAAGCCACGATACATGAAGAAATCCCTTGAACACTTGAAGAAGCCACGTAACACTAGGAAGAACTGTGGAAACTAAGAAAGGGCCAATATTGAAGACAAACTAAACTAGTACGGACAAAATACGACGAGGCACGAGTCAAAAGAAGTGTCTTTTGGAACATATTGTATTTTGTATATTTATTGTAACTAATGTATTGTATATGCGCACATCACAAGAAATATATGAGTACGTGTGAGTTTGAGAGATTCTGTACGAGAGTTGGAATGAATGAGATAGAATGAGAAGAATGTATGATGTAATTATTATTGATGAATAAATAAATATTGGAGTTTGGAGCTAAATTTGTTATTTTCTTTAATTTACATTTTTGTTCATAGAATAGATGTAGTGTGTTTCCTTTATACATCCTTAAATAAGTTTAATTATTCCTAATCCTCACAATGTTGTTGAGGCTTTAGGTCAACAATATGTTCAATCTATTATGTGATTTATGATGTCCATATACCATGAACAAGAGGTGATGGCGGGTATTTCCTCTATATAAAACATACAATCATCGAAAAATCTAGATCAACTATTTGTTCACAATCTATAGGGTTATCCACCAACCAATCTATAATAATTTTTCCCTTGAAGAACTTTTGATTGAAGAAGGCGAGTTTGAGTTCACCCATTAACATGATGAATCAGCCAACATTCCCGACAAGTATTCTTGAGTAATGAACGCCTACCACTACTCTTATTTAACAATTACCCACGTTTCTTGGTTAACCATGTAGTGCCTTAACCTCTTAGTTGCAAAAAGGTGATGGTAAAACACTCTTTCTCCACTTGATTATACCTTGTTTCATAATAAAGGAGAGTGTGAATAATGAAGTAGATGACCTGCTTGTTACCATCATCATCCTCTTGTGCCAACATGCACACTATCGAGACATCAGTGGCTTGAGAATACAATATTAGAGGGTGATCAACCTTGGGTGGCATGAGCATAGGTGGAGACATGAGAAAACACTTGACCGACTCAAACATGTTGTGACATTCATCACCTAATCCTTAGAATAATCCTTCCTTAGAAAGCCATTAATAGGGTGAATGGAATATGTCAAATTAGGGAAAAATCTATAAATTTCCCCAAGCTTTCCTAAGAAATATCTAATGCTTGACTCATCCGTTGGTGGGGTCATCTCTAAGGTTTCCCAACCACTTACCACTCAGAATCCGAAAATGCACTTTTCTAGATTTAGGGTTACACCATATTCAATTAGGCATGAGAGAATGATACAAATAACTTCAAGATGGTCACCCCATTTCTTAGATTTTTTCAAGAGGTCATCAACATACATCTCCACAATATTATGAATGAGATCATGAAATATATACGTCACTTCCAATTAATATGTGGCTCTAACAATTTTCGATCGATTTTCATGAAGGCATAACAAAAGGTCCCCCAAACAATCTGTCCATGAGGAAAAATAACTCATACCTAGATGTTGCATCAGCAATGATGTCAATAGAATACAATGGGAAGTCATCCTTGGGGCAATTTGTTAATGTCCCTAAATTCTATGAAAATTTTTATCTTCCTGTTCTTTTTAAGGACCAGAAGATGTTGATAACCACATGGAATAGTCCACTAGTTTGATAAACCATCCTGAAGAAACTTCATCAATTCTTATTTAACCATAAAAGAAACTTTAGTATTCATTGGTCTCAATTATTATTTAACAGGATTTGCATCAGGTTTAGTAACTAGATTTTGGACCACAACATCGAGAGCAATGCCCGTCATTTATTTGTAACTAAAAGTGAAGGCCTTAAAGTTTTCTTTGAGAAATTTGGTATGTGCTTCCACTTCCTCCTGGTGACAACGAAGAACCTAGTTTCAAGATTCTAGGCACCTATTCCATTCTGATGTTAGTGTCTATGGTGCCTTTGATTAAGGAAGCATGAACTTCTTCAAATTCAAGAGGAGCTATAGGTGATTCTAGTTCTTCTTCCTTAACTTCATATATTCCAAAGTCTTTTGATGAGGAAGGGTCCATCATTCTATCTCCAAAATAGGAAGAAGGATGAGGAGTAAGGGAAAAACCTTTCTTATGATGTGTGGGATGAAATTCAACATAAGCATGGAGGTATCCTAAGATTGCCTCATCATTCTACACAAAATATAATGTAACATGCTCGTTCTCGCCTCTATATATGCAAAAATTACATTACTAGGTATCTTATGAACCAAGGGTTCGATCAAACTAAACAATGAACTTTGTTTCTGTAAACCCTTGTTATGAAAAAAGCTCGGGAAGAAGAAGTAGTTATAAAATTAGTAAGTTGATTATGTTCTTGGGGAATAACTTCTATGGAAATAAAATCAAAACATTTACAAAGTTTGTGCACAATGGACTTGTAAAGTTTGAGGTGCTCATCTCTAGTCTAGTAAACTTCTCATACCCGGGTTGGAATGAGTTGTAAGTTTCCTAGGACTCTAACATTGTGGACAACTATCCTCTTAGCTAAAATGATACTAAGAAGTAGAGACTCATACTCGATCCGTTGTTCACACATTAAAAATTCAACTTGAACGTAAAGGACGTGCCCCTTACCTCTAGAGATGTAAAATAACCCCTACCACCACGCCATAGTGACACTCTACCCTGTTGTAGTTATGGGTGCATCAGTTATCAGGAAAGAAAGATGTTCAATCATTATTTGAATCTTCTTCCTGAATTTTTGAAACTTCAACTATGCACTCCTCTTCAAAACTATCTTATGAGAAAGAGGCTATCCAAAGAGTATGTCCTATTCCTAAAGAATCAAAAGTGAGAATAATCAATAGATCATTCTCTAAGATTTTCACAATTTCATTTGTAGTTTTCATTGAAATATTCTCTACTAAGGAAGCATTTTTCTCATTAACATCCACCCCTTAAATTTCCTTCGATGGCTCTAACTCATTAGTTGGAACAAGTTTGGACATGGGAACTAGCTCCCCAAAGTGAGAAAACCTTTTCAACTTATTTGTTGGAAGATAAAATTCCAAATGAACCCCAGCTTCTTCTTAAGAATAGCCGATAAAATTTGAACGGCTTTGATCACCTTGGGCCACAAAGACCTTCCCTAGATGAAGGAAATTTAATTCTTTAAACAAAGTAAAGGGAATGACCTTCATCCTATGAATCCAGGGTCTTCTCGAGAATCATATTATAGTTAGTTTCCTTGTCTATAATATAAAATTTGTTAAAAATGGTCTTAGGTCCAAGAGTGACCGAGATAACTACAATTTTTTTGGGTTTTAAAATTGTACATTAACAAACCACAGTCGGGGGACAGCAAGTCCCTCCTCTTTATGGGAGAGGTTCCCTTATTGAAAACAAGCAAAAAGATTATATACAACTGTACAAATTTCAAAGTGTGGATTCATGATATTTTGAAACGTTTTATGCCCAAAGATCATCGATACAAAAGAATGGAAGAACTAAGGAGATGAGACATGAAGAACATAACAATACTTTAAGGAAATATAGATAGCAAAGTATAACCTTATACGTATTGAGCAAGGAGATGCAGAATATAATCATTCACTTTCATAACAGATATAATTCCACAGACACAAAGTTTCATAAATCATATAAACAAGAACACAAAGTTTCTTATCATAAAATATTAATGATTCAAAAATTTGAAAAAGGAAAGAAGGAATAGTAGAGGAAGAAAGAAAATAACTTATGTATTGATTACTTTTGAATCTATTACATCTATAGAGTACCAGGATCCAACCCCGAACAATGGCATAGAGAACCTACTAAATAGATTCCAAAAATGGTTACATTCGGTTACAAAAAAATGATGAAACTGATTCAAGAAACCGATGTCTAAACTTCTCTAACACCTTAGCCATTTCCATGCCTGGTGGAAAACCAGATGCATCATATCACAGCCGTTCATCCTGCTTTCGCAAAATTTGAATTTGAGCCATCCACATGGGAGAGATTTGTTGAAGTGGGCCTGGGGGCGCCTTTTGCATTTTATGATTTTTATAGAGATTATGCATTTTAGACATTTTGGTCCGCCCATCCACTTTTGATATAGGTCTGACACGTGGCTTTACTTGAGTGGCAATGGAGTCACGGCTCACTTTTACAATTTTAACTCTTTTCAACAAAAAGCTCAAAAACTCAAAATGCTCACGCCGACCCGCCTCCCCGCTTTGAATTTTGATGCGGGCTCAACATTTGACTTTATCCCTTGGCATGAGTAGGGTTGTGGGTCACTTTATAACTTTAAGCCCTTTATGGAAACAAATCCAAAATTCCTAAAGTACTCTGACGGTCCGCCTCCTCGCTTTTGACTTTTCAACACATGCATCAACACATGGCTTCACCTAGGCATCAGCGGGGTTGCGCTTCACTTTATAACTTTACGCCCTTTCGGAAACAAAGGTAAAATTCCTAAAGTTTCCCGACAACCCACCTCTCTAATTTTGACTTAAAAATGGCCACATGTCCTAAAGTGTCCCGACAACACAAAAAGGACCCACCTTTCCGCCTTTGACCTTTCAAAGCATCAAAACACAAAAGGGCCCGCCTTTCCACCATCGCTTGTTTCACCAATCAGATTCTTCAGCCTTCTGACGAATTTGACACTTATGTAAAAAATAAAAAAGTGACAAGTTTAAAAGATAAACCCACCACGCCGCATCCAATCAAATATGTCCACGTATCCACGGACGTTAAGACAGAATTTGACGCCCATCATTCACGACTGTGGAAAAATAAAAATGAAAGGGAAAACCCCACCATTTACGCCCGAATTTCAAATTGTTCTCCATGGATAGAGAAACTGCAAACAATACTAAGCTCAACGTGATCCACAACCAAAGAGAAGGATTGACAACAACATTCGAATGAAGGAAAATATTTTCAAGCATCCAAATGGGGAAATAGAAAGGACTTCAAATCGTGAAGACCGAATGATTTTGAAGTGAAAAGGGTGAGATTAAAACCGAGCACCAACGACTTCAAAACATGAATTTTTTCAAGGCACCAACTCAAAATTCGTAAAAATTGACTTCAAAAAGAGGGGGATTTTGAGTTCAACAACAACTGCTCTTTTTTAGGGATGACTTGACCGAGGAACGAGGCAAGATCAAGAACCATAGAAATAATTTGGGAAAGCAGACTCAAAGGCCTTTTCCATTGGGAAAATAGAGTTAAAGGAAAAACCAATATAGAAGACAACACACACGCAACGGGAAAAGAAACAAACCAAAAAGGAAAGACCAAAAACAAAACAAAAAAGAATGACCAAAAACCAAAACACTGTACACAATACATAGAAGGACCGCTAATCACCTAGGATTTGAACAACTTTAAATATTGCCCACTATAAGGAAGTGGGAGAGAAGATCCATCCATATAATCCAAGTAGAAATAATTTTCCCCAGCAAAGTGTCTGATTTTGAAAGGACCAAGCCAAAGAGAATCAAACTTACAATGGCTTCCTTGAGGTTCATGCCTTTTTCCCATAGTAGAACAATGTCTCCCACTTGAAAATATTTGGGTCTAGCTTTCTTTTCGAACAAAGCTTTCACCTTCAGTTGATGAGCTGAGATTCTATCAAAAACTTGCAACCTATCTTCATTTAGCTTCTGGAGATACATGATTCTCTTTTCTAAGGAACTCGGTGAAACTTGAATCTTCAATAACCTTCATTAAGTGCAAGGTTCACAATTACACTATTACTGGAAGCTGAGCTTCAACACCATAGACCACATGGAGTGGAGACATCCCAATTACTCTTTTGGGTGTAATTCTATCTTCCCAGAGAGAATCATAGAGCTTCTTGTGCCAATTCCTTTGAGATTCATTGACAAGCTTCCAAACGATGGTTACTAGATTCTTATTTGTTGATTTTGCTTGTCCATTCCCTTGAGGATAATAATATGAAGAATGAGCAAGGGAAATTCCATAGCCATAGCAGAAATCCATCATCTCAGAAGAAGAAAAATTTGAAGCATTATCAGTCACAATCTTGTTTGGTACCCCAAACCTTATCAAGATGTTCTCTTTGATGAAATTACACACCACCTCAAAAGTAGTGCTTTTGAATGGAATAGCTTCTACCCACTTTGTGAAGTAATCTATAGTAGTTAGCACGTGAGTATGCCTAGCACTAGGAATGTGGATTAAGAGTTCCAATGAAATCCAATCCCCACTGTTGAAAAGGCTCATCAATCACTACTGGTTTTAGTGGTAAAACAACCAACTTAGGTCTCCCAACAAAATTCTGACATGCTTCACACTTACCTACCCATTTTGATGCATCTCTGAACAATGTAGGCCAATAGTACCCTACACGAAGGATTTTATGGGCAGTGAAAATAGAAGAGAAATGCCCTCCACAAGCCTAATCATGAAAATATGAAAACAACTTCTTATGTTGCTCTTTGTCCACACATTTAAGGAATCTTCCATCTATGCCTCACTTGAACAAAGCATTTTCCCATAATACATACTGTGCAGAACTTAGCTTAATAGCTCTCTTTTCCTTGGCACTCAAGTGGGATGGAAACTCTCCATAAGTAAGAAAATGTGCACTATCAACGATACCATTCATTTTTGAACTAAGGAAGAGGACAACAAGAACATCAACTGGCTTCTTTGGACAATTATGCATCAACTCCTTCAACAATAAGCTCACATAAGCCTTTACCCCGAATAGCTTAGTTGGCTTGATATCAAGGTCATATTCTTAGAATTTTTCTACCCAATTACCTCTCTTAGTTCCAAACTCCTGTTGTGTAAGAATAGACTTGATGGTTGTATCAGGTACAAGCACAACAGAGTGAGAATTAAGAATATAAAAAAATTCTTGAAAACTTTGACCACTGCAAAAGCATGTTTCTCCATCATAGTATATTTCAATTCATGAGATTTTAGAACATATCTCATGAATGCAATTGGAAGTTCATGATCCTTAGAATTTCTCTGAGTTAGCACAAAGAACCAAGGTACTCTCTGTAGCATAGCAATAGATGATAAAATCCTTGTTGAAATCAGGACATGCTAAGATGGGAGTTTTAGCAATGGATTTCTTGATACCTTCAAATGCTTCTTTACCTTTGGAAGTCCAACCAAATTTTTCTTTCCTTTCATCATGTGAGCAATACTCATAGTCAGTTCTGCAAAATCAGAATGAATCTCCTTAGGAATTTTATCTTACCAAAGAAAGAGTGAACACCCTTTTTGCTTGTGGGAAGAGGAATCTGTTGGATTTCTTGAACTCTTTCTGGATCTATCTTGATTCCTTCTTTGGAGACAATATGCCCCAGCAACTTGCCTTCAGTAACACAAAAGACATACTTCTTAGGATTGAGAGAAACTCCATGTTCTCTGCATTTTTGGAGGACTACTTCAAGATGCTAAAAGTGATTTGCCCTTGTTTTGGAGAAAACAATCAAATCATCAAGGTACACAACAATAAACTTTCCCTTTAGACTACCAAAATCCAATTCCATTTCCCCTCGAAAGGTGGCACCAACATTGATAATACCAAAAGGAATTCTCTTGTAGGAAAAGGTGCCCCAAGGAGTAGTAAAAGTAGTTTTGTGTTGATTTGGGGTACTGAATTCCACCTAATTATACCCAGAGAACCCATCTAGCATAGACAACATCTCAGAGCCTATGACAACTTGCAAAACTTGATCCATCATGGGGAGAGGATAGTTTTCCTTCAAAGAGGCCTGATTCAAATTCTTGAAATCCACACAGATGCGAATCTCACCATTCTTCTTCCTGACATGCACAATGTTGGCAATCCATGTTGAATGATGTATAGGGAAAATAATCTTTGCCTTTAGTAACTTCTGGATCTCTTGAAAAATAGTGCCAGCAACCTTGGGATTGTATTGCCTTTGTTTCTTCTTGAAAGGTTTGATCCCAAGTTTTAGAGGGATAAAGTGTTGCATTTCCTTTGGTTGGAAAGCCTTGAGATCATCATATGAATAGGAAAGAACATCAACATACCTTTTTAGTAGATTTACTACTTTCTTCTTCTCTTCTTGAGTGCAGCATTTTCCAATGTTCACCATCTTGGGTTCATCAAGACTCCCAATATTAACCTTTTCACATTCAACAGACTGCCGAGCTCCTTGGGAAGCTTTAGACTTAATGTACCTATCATGCTTATCAAACAGATCTTCCAAACTCACCAGCCCTTTAGGGATCTTGTTACCTTTCAATTTGATGTAGCCATCTTGATCCATCTCTTCCTTGATATCTCCTTCATTAGAGGATACACACTCTCTAGGAAAAGTCTCACTTCCTTCAAAATATAATTGGTTAAAGTTGTCCTTAAGCTCCAAGAATGAGAGCAAGTGTTGATCATCATTGAAAACCTGCCAATTGCTTGCATTATCTGGTACACTGGGCCTATGAATCATTTCAATGGTAAATTTCTCTTGAGAGAAATCTGGGTGAGGAATCAATAGAGATCCTGAGACAACTAGAGAATCAGCTCTAGTATTCTTCTCTCTTGGCACAACTTCAATGAAGAAAGCATCAAGAAACTCAATGGAATCCCAGACAAGATTTCTATAATGTTTCAATCTCCTATTCTTGACTTGGTAAAGATCCCTTACTTGTTTCACAATCAGCTCTACATCTCCATGAGCACAAAGATTCTTCACTCCCATTTCTTTTTCCATGTTCAATCCAAGTATGAGTGCCTCATATTCAGCTTGTATTGTTTGTATTTTCAAAACAAAGCTTGAATGAAAAAGGATGAATCTTCCCTTCTAGAGAGGTTAGCACCACACCAGCCCCAGCAACCGGCCTAAAGAATAACTTCCATTAAACTCCAGAGTCCAAATGCCATTGGGGTCATGAATCACTCCCTTATGATTTTTTTCCTCATCATGTTACATAATCATATAGTTACCATGCCCTATATCTTCATAGAGTTGTTTTTCTTTTGGATCATTAGTCTTTTGCACAATATACTCAGTTTGTCTCTTTGGTAGAAAATTCTTTATTTTTCCATTAATCGTGATCAAAGCATGCGACCAATCCATTTCAATTTCACCTCCCACCTCCTTACAAAAATTTCTACTCAGCAACATCCCATAGGAGGGAGGAATATTATCAACCAAAATAGTGGCTTTAACCATTTTCTCTAGAAAAGCAGTGAAGGCTACTTGTGCATCTTTAATCCTCCCAACCAAACGCACTTCTCTACTCTCCATCGAATAACAGGAACCAAAGGTACATGTTAGAGTCAGGCCCAAAGCATGAGCTACTTTTGTAGGAATTACATTGTCTGATGCTCTTGAGTCTATAACACAATTACTGAGTTTATGGCCAGATATGAGGAGAGTCACATAGAATGGTTTAATTTTCTCATTAGGGAAGTTATTACAGCCAAAAGGCTTAGTTGAGGTGAGGAAGAGGGAGTGGTAAAAATACCTTTAGAATTATTGGATGAGGCTTTGGATTTGGAATTAACAAATTTTACCATCTTAGCAAAAACTTTTGGATGAGTTTGGTAAAATTTTGCCTTTGAGATTTGGATTTTGGTCTTTTTGAGGTGATCAATGATATCAAAAGATCTAGAGGTGGATGAGGAATCATTGCTATGAACTTGAGAGACTTTTGATTTATCAGTTTTAGGATTTGAAGGACAAGAAGTTTTGGAAACAAAAGTAGAAGAAGGAGGAGGATTAGCATTACTCACCTTTTACGTGAAGACATTAGGAATATGAGCTCCTCTTCTTACAACTACTGGAATAGTTATAGGATACTCTTTGGATTTCTTAGCAGGCTTGTACCACTTTTTATTTTCTGTTTGCTTACTCCGAGTCATGACAACATATGACTCACTATTCATATCTGCCACTCTTTCATCATATTCATATTTGTCATCCATACCTTCAGTGGTAAGGAAATGAACTTGAGATCCACCAAGATCCTCTAGTTCTTCATCAACCTCTTCTTCTGGTTCTTCATATAGTTCATTAAACTCATCATCAGGTTCTTGAACTTCACAAGTTGAATGGATTGGAACCTTGATGGGTGGGCCTTCAATAGCCAATTTGGTCTAAGAAGGAGGTAACTGGTTCCTAGGCTGAAAATTCTTCCTTGGGATGTCTTGGTAAGGAGTATGTTGAGCCAATTGCTTTTTAATGGAAATGAGATCATTTGCCAACTTCTGCACTAACTGATCTGAGTTGGCTCTAGGAGAGGGAGAAGAAGATGCCTTAGACTTGGAAGGTTCTCTTTTTAATTTACCAGACATGATCCATTCATCCTCAACATTGATAGCTAACCATTGATCAACCTCCAGAGTTGAAAGGTTAGATCTCCTTAGTGCATAACTCACTTCAGGTAATTGAGCATTGAGGAAGAAGCATTTTTGGATTTGATCTACAGGATGAGTGTTCTATGGAATTTTATGAATGAGCTTGTTGAATTTGGCCACAAATTATCTCATGGGCTCGAATGGTTCCTTCTTGATATGAGAGATTTGAGCTAACATAGCATGCACATCTTCAAAGACGTTTGAAATGTTGCTCAAATTGAGTTATTGTGGTGTTCCAATTAGTGATCGACCCAACAGGAAGATGATAAAACCAATCAACAGCATTTTCCTGCAATGTCTCCATAAAAATCCTGACAGAGACATCTTCATGTTCAACCCCAAGAATCCCACATGCAACAATGAAGGCTACAATGTGTTCATCTGGGTGTACTTTCCCATCACCTTGGAATTTGGGAAAACTTTTCATGTTACCCCTAGGTAACTCATGCAATGGCTAAGGAAGAGCAAGAGGCCCAACCTGTTGTCCCCAAGGCAAAGGGGCTACCATCTTTGGAAAAATTACTGAAGGGGAATGAAACACCAAAGCAAGTATCAAAGCACGAAGATTAGGACTGATTTGTTCATGAGGAATGCTATTCTTGGAGTTTTGTCTTTAATAGGAGGTGTGCTTGTAGAATGAGTTCTTTTGTTCCTTCTTGCTAGAAGAAGAGAGAATTTTTGTTACTCTAGAAGTTGAAAATGGGAATATTCTATTCTCGAGAGCCTTTTTACCATGAGTATATCTTAGAGTCACCGATCAAAATGATCTTGAAGTTTTTATTTTATAAAAGGATACATTTGAAACAAAATCCCCAGTAGAATTGCCAAAAACTGTTGGGTTTTAAAATTTTACTTTAAAAAACCATAGTCAGGGGATAGTAAGTCCCTCCTCTTTATGGGAGAGGATTCCTTATTGAAAGCAAGAAAAAAGCTTATATACAAATGTACAACTTTCAAAGTGTGGATTCCTGATATTTTGAAATGTTTTATGCCCAAAGATCATCAATACGAAAGAATGGAAGAACTAAGGAGATGAGAGAGGAAGAACATAACAATACTTTTAGGAAATATAGATATCAAAGTATAACCTTATACGTATTGAGCAAGGGAGATGAAGAATAGAATCATTCACTTTTATAACAGATATAATTCCACAGACACAAAGTTCCAGAAATCATATAAAAAAGAACACAAAGTTTCTTATCATAAAATATTAATGATTCACAAATTTGAAAAAGGAAAGAAGGAATAGCAGAGGAAGAAAGGGAATTTTTTTGTATTGATTACTTTAGAATCTATTACATCTATAGAGTACCATGATCCAACCCCGAATAATGGCGTAGAGAATCTCGCAAAATAGATTCCAAAAACGGTTACATTTGCTTACAAAAAATGATGAATTTTTTCAAGAAACCGATGTCCAAACTTCTCTCGATTCCTCGGTCATTTCCATGCCTAGAGGAAAACTAGATGCATCATATCACAACCATTCATCCTGCTTTCACAAACTTTGAATTTGAGCCGTCCATGTGGGAGAGATTTGTTGAAGCAGGCCTGGGGCACCTTTTGCATTTTATGATTTTTATAGAGATTGTGCATTTTAGACATTTTTGTCCGCCCATCCACTTCTGATATAGGCCTGACACATGGCTTTACTTGAGTGGCGATGAAGTCACGACTCACTTTTACAATTTTAACTCTTTTCAACAAAAAGCTCAAAAACTCAAAGTGCTCCGCCAACCCACCTCCTTGCTTTGACTTTCGATGTGGGATCAACATTTGACTTTATCCCTTGGCATGAGTGGGGCCAGGTCACTTTATAACTTTAAGCCCTTTATGGAAACAAATCCAAAATTCCTAAAGTACTCCGACAGTCCACCTCCCCAATTTTGAATTTTCAACGTAGGCATCAACACGTGGCTTCACCTAAGCGTCAACGGGGTTGTGCTTCACTTTATAACTTTACGCCCTTTTAGAAACAAAGGTAAAATTCCTAAAGTGTCCCGACAACCCACCTCTCTGATTTTGACTTAAAAAATGGCCACGTGTCCCTTTGCGGGCCTTAGGCATTATTTTTACATTTTACGCCTTTCACCATAATGCCTCAAAACAATAAAGGGACCCACCTTTCTACCTTTGACATTTCAAAGCATCAAAACACAAAAAGGGCCCGCCTTTCTGCCACCGCTTGTTTTAGACAATCAAGATCCTTCGGGCCACAGGGCCAATTTGACACTTCTATAAAAATAAAAAAGTGAAAAGTTTAAAAGATAAACCTACCACGCCACATCCAATCAGAGATGTCCACGTATCCATGGACATCGGGACAAAATTTGATGCCCGTCATTCATGATTGTGGAAAAATAAAAATGAAAGAAAAACCCCACCGTTTACATCCGAATTTCAAATTGTTCTCCATGGATAGAGAAACTAAAAATAATACCAGTGCTCGATGTGATCCAAAAACAAAGAGATGGATTGAAAACAACATTTGAATGAAATAAAATATTTTCAAATATCCGGATGGGGAAATAGAAAAGACTTCAAACTGCGAAGACTGAAGAACTTTCAAGTGAAAAGGGTGAGATTAAAACCGAGCACCAATTATTTCCAAACATGAATTTTTTTCAAGGCACCAACTCAAAATTCACAAAACTTGAATTCAAAAAGAGGGGGATTTTGAGGGTGACAAAAAGTTCTAATGGAATTTTGCTTAAGAATTTCATAGCCTCTCAACATATTTCAGGTTGAAGAGAAATTCATTTCGCCATAACCTAGTTTTTTTGCAAGAACGAAAATGGGATAATTTTAATTGCTACATCATCATCACTCATGGCTCTCTTGACATAATTCCTATAGATCCATACCTATAAATACAAAGCAGATCACCTCTCTCGTGCTAACTTGAAATCAGTGGGCATCTTACTGATATAAAAAAAAACCCAATGTCTCTCTCATGTTGGCACGATGGATAGACATAAAAGTCTATATGATTGATTTGGGCCTTTGGGGGGAGTAACATCAATTAAATGGCCAAGATCTAACAATTCTAACAAAGCGGATCGATGAATTGGGGAATTTTTCAAAACATGCAAAAAGGATATGTGAGAAAAGGTAATTGTTATGTCTATAATGAAATCATACTCCCCTACTATTATAAGGTCTGCTAATATGTCATCTTGCATTTAAGGATAGACAGGGAGAGACTGCGATGTGTAGTCATGAGTGTGGGTATGGTTTTTTGGTTCATTTTCTAACTTGACTAAACCCAAAATCTTAATATGGTTTGTTGTTCCAAAGGAGGAGCAACTCATGGGTCGAAGTAGACGTGGAGGCTTTGTGATAATGTTTCCCTATGGGAGTCCCCTTGTTCATTCCCTAAGGATTAAATTTCTCATTTTTAGGGCATCTTTAGAAAGGGACACTATAAATCCCAAGGGTAGCATTTTGCAGAGAAATAGGCCTCGTGTGGGTATTTTACGTAGGTTTCATGGGGTTGGCCAATATCATCTCAATGAAGAGTTGTCTTTGGTCCTACGTAAGACGTTGTAGGAATATTTTATAGTCCCTACACGTATGAGTATCATGACCTATAAATCTATGGAAACCAAAATACAAATTAGTATCATAATCTTGAGGTATTTGGATGTGATTTTGTTGTGGTCCATACTTTCTGTATTGTTCGATTATGGTTGTTGTACTTATAGTTTGAGGGTCTTTGAACATAGCTCTAGTATTGATTTGGAAATTATTTTGGGTATGGATTTTGGCCTTGAGTTTGAACCTACTGAATGGGAAGATGACTAAATTAAATTGTATTGATGGGAGTAAGGTTTATTGGTCCTTTTATTACTCACATTGCAGTTGTTGGTGTTTGTGACATTGGCTTCTTGGGATGACCAATCACACCATCCATTGTGGCACCATGGTTTCAATTAAGGACCTTGGGTCCTTGATTTTTTTGAACCATTTTGATAGTTAGAATTATTCTAAGTGGGAGTGACTAGCTTCCTATTTTGACCATAGGTCTTGCGTCCACCGTCTATTACATCTTGGTCAACACGAAGAGATCCCTCTCATAATTATTAGTAGCCATAAAGAGGAAAATTTTGGACTTCCTCCTTGGTTTCTCGTTAATAGAATGAAGGAACAAATCAAAAAGATCCATCTGGTCCATCCGGTTCATGTTGGGAGCACTAGCAGATGAATAGAGGACCTTTCACCACCTCTAAATGAAGTGGGCAATGAAATCATTATGCTCTTGTTTGATATACATGAACTCTTGAATCCCTATTGTCAACAACTTGAACATGTTAAAAGCCTTAATGAACTTGGATACGAGTGTTTTAAAGGAATGTAGAGAGGCTCTCAGGATTCTATAGTACCAATCAAGAACAATCCCCCCAAGAGTCTTATGAATTTTTTTTTCAACGATTGTATCCCAAGGGAGTACCTCTCTAATGGAAATAACATATGCCTTTATATGGGCATTTGGATCTCCCTCCCCCTTGAACTTGAGGAGGTTGAGTAATGGCTGTGGGAGGATGCCACCTCATATAGTGAAATCTAGAGGTTCCTTTAGGTACTCAGAGTATGTTCCCAATGCATATGATTTAACCATGGATGATCCTTGATGGGGAGGTGGAGGAGGAACTAGTGTTTGGTATGACAAAACATAAGCATTGGTAGGGGTATAAGGAACCCCTTTTTGATGTGTGTAAGTACCAGAAAAGAGTACATATCCATATTAGGATATTTGGAATACATATGTACATATGGAGGGATGGTACTAGGGTATGGACCCACAGTGCAAAACTAGGCAATGTTGTGTTTCCCGAGGGAGCAAAGATTCAACACCGCACTTCTGGTTGGACCTTGTGTGGGGTAAGTGTATGATAAATGAGAGGGCATCCCTAGTGTTCTTGACCCTATAAGGAGGTCACCGGGGCAAGGATAACCTAAGTAATCTTGAGATGGTAGTTGTTGATAAGCACTCATGGAAGGCATGTAGCCTTGCTTTGGAATATGATGGGAAATATTTTTGGACCCACAAATTGTATGGGTTATAAGGCTTGGGAAATGTATTATTCCATAATCCTACCCACAAATAATGAGATCACATCACCATGTGGAGATGATGCATTTTATTTAGGTATTTGGTAGGTCTTACTGGGTTGTAAAGGTACATAATGCCATTATATAAATTGGTCCTTTATAGACAACCCTCTTTTAGGTATGTTTTCTATTTTGGGAGGAGGGGTGGAAGCGTTGTTCAAGGAGAACATTAGTATATCCTTACATCCTCACACAGGATTCATCTATAGTGTTAAGATGATCACCGCTTTGGGTGAGTCGTACTAGAAAATCATCATTTGGTGATAGATAAGAAGAGAAGAAATCAAATTGCATGCTAATTTGAGGTATAGAAAAGAACCATGGATAAAACCCTTGTTCTCCCATGAATTTCATGTTATTAGAGTTGGAGAACTTCGGTTGTGCATTGTGGTTAGGTTGTTCTATCTCCTCAATCCTAACCATTGAACTAGTGTTAAACCCTTGAGGAAAGGGTGTGTAAGGAGATAGTAGATTTTGTGAATAATTATGAGCCCACCCGTAAAAAGAGGGCAACTCACATACCCACTTGGTTATAATAGGATTTAAGACCCAAGATGGGCCTGCCATATTCCTGACCTGACATATTCGGGGCGTATAAACACCTACCTAATAACGGGAGAGGGAATGATGGATGAAAGAGAGGAATTGAAAAGAAACAAGTCCTTCTCATCGGGTTCACAAATTTTGTATGCCTGAGAATCAACACTGACTCCTAGGCGCATGCGACCTCTTTAGGTCGTGACAAGACAACCTGAATAGAATGGATGGGATGGGAATAAGATGGGTAAATGGAATGTAGATATAATAGGTGGAAGTAGCAAAAATAAATCAAGGGAAACTAATGTCTTCAACTAGTAAAATGGGTATTTTCTCGTTGAGGGAAATAAATGCATGTCTCACTTGTTCGGGGGTGATAGTATGATCAAGAATTAACATCATACGCAAGTCACAATCAATATCGTAGAACCAAATAAAAATCTACTTGGTTACATAACACATGGGAATTTTCCTTCATTATCTCAAAATCCCTCTCCAAAGAGGGTCATGAATATATGATGAATGATTAGGTAAGGAAAATTCTAATCCCTACCTAGTTGGTTTTCCCAGAAATCTTTAGTAGTGTCTACCTTTTCAATTAAAGAAATCAGTTGTAAGATGATGGTAGGTTGGATTGGTGTGGTCTCGAAATATAAATAAATCTAGGGCCTTGGTCAATATCAGTCAATCATGTGACGATGTTCGGTTGTGGCATGGTTAGATTAAAAACTCTTTGTCTTGGTTGACGTGGACCTTGAATGGTCATGTGGGTAAAAAGTAGGAAACTACAAAAATAAACAAAACACGCAAGAAACCAAAGGGGTTAGAAGTTAGGGTCGGGTAACCTAGGTCACTATGGAAATGTGGGGGTGTTTGTTTATTCACAATCTAATTAATCTAGATTCCTATTTTAAACAAACAATGCAAGTAAATTTAATCTAAACAAAAGTTGATTACTCTCCTTTTAATTTAATTAAATTTGAATGCAAATAATTAATTAAACAAGTGTAAAACAAATTAATCTACTTGTTTTTGGTATTTTAAATGAATATAAATAAACAAAGCTAAAATACTTCTAAACTATGTTTTTGGATTTTCTTATTTTCTAGAAATAAATAAATTAAAGCTACAAACAAAAGGAAATTGATTCTAATTAAAATAAAACTACTTCTATGCTAAAATAAAATAAATAGGAATAGCCAGATGTGGCTATTCCTCTATTGTTGAGAGTAAATATTAATCTTACTAACACCGCATTCTTTCCAATTTTTAGTTGTGGATTATTTACTATTTCTTCTAAATCCTCACCTCATAATCACAGGAAGAAATGAATCCTCTGAGAATTAATTTATTTCCCTGAAAATTCTTGGGTAAAACAATGGATTACATAGATAATTGATTTGTGAATAAATACAACAAAGTGTAAAGATGCAGAAACTTCCTCAAGATCCTTTCCCTTGCATATCCAAAGGGATAAGAAGGGAGGAAAATATCAATGAAATCTTCACTTGTGTGCATATTTAAATCTAACTAATAAATGAAATGAAAGATATAGGTGCATTAATGTGAATAAATGAAGAAGTATGTGCACAAAATATTCCTCTAAATCCTTTCCTAGGAAAATCCACAAGGATAAGCTGAGAAGGAGATATCAACAAAAGCTACTTACAATAAATACCTGCTAATTCTACTCTCCTACAACAATCTCTTGATTTGAAAAAGAAATGTGAAATCTAAATTAAAAGAAATATCAAAAGAATTGAATTACACCCCCAACTTGGAAATGTAGAATTGTGACAATATCTAGAGGTGGTTGTGATTTTCTTGATCCCCTCATCTTATTTTCTAGTGATGAATCCAAATGGCCAAGGGAAATTTGTTGGTTGGTATACAGAAAAAGTTGTGTAGATGTTGGAAAAGACTAGTTGCAGGCTAGTTGGTCTCAAATGTAGGAAAGTAAGTAATAAGGAAAATCTCTGAGTTGTTTGTGTGCTTCTTGGAAATATTTTGGCAGAGTAACGGTGCAATCAAATTCAATGGACTCCAAACCAATGCTTTGGGAAAAAGCTTGGTTTTTATATAAAGTTGGCAGGGAAATGGTCCAACACACTTGGCAATCAAGAAGTGCCAAATCATCCACAAAAGGGGTAGTCAACTTACTAAGAATAGTAAGTAAAGAAGAATAAATTCATACACATCTAACAAACTCAGAATCAAGAGAATTGGCTAAGAAACGTGCAAGAAAATAAATAGGGAAACTTGTAACACATGTTCAAAACTAGGAGTATTAAGTCCCGTGATAAAGTGCATGAAACCACCAATCAAGCATGCATTGGCGCTACACAACTTCCACGTTTGTTGCATAACCACCACTCTAGGTAGACTAGAGGTTATGTAACCACCACAATGGTTTCATAACCACCGTGGTGGTTATGTAAGCTAAGAAAAATGAACTAAGGAAAGGGGGCAGTAAAACATTTGAAAAGTAAAGAAAACTAAGGAACTTATAAGTAAGGAAGAGTAAACCACATAGACATGCTCGAAACTAGGAAAAGGGACTGGATTTCATCATTTACTTCGAAATGAAATTTATCATCATTGGGGAATATTAGTGTTCTCGATAATGTAACACGTACAAGTTTGGGTGTGTAAAATACCTAAATTGATTATATTCAAGTGCCCTACATTTTCCTAAATGGATAATACATATGATGTAAATGTTTCTTCTTCTATGGACACTCATATTAATACATATAATATTGTTTTATGTCAATGGTGATGTTATATTTTAAAACTTAGATATGGTTATCGGTGAGATTATGTATGACCATAAGGGAGACCGATATGATATAAATTAAGACCAAGTTCCTATCATTAAAAAATTCCCATGTAATATTCTAATTGAGCTATTTATTCATGTTCTTAAGGAACGCCTTGATAAAATAGATGGAGTACTAACATTATACTAGTTAAATCACATAAGCACTAGTTATCGATAAATTCAAGATTAAGGAAGCTCATATCGACCCTATAACTTATCTTAATCTATCTTCTAGAGGTTCTCATTCCCTTTAAGGATCAACACCCATATGTATACCCACATGTTTCCCACATTTAGTGTTCCTACTATGGTGTCATCACATGCTGCTTGTCAAGGTACCGTGTCTATTCCTACACAACATATGGATTTTATCAGAATAACTACACTAAACATGTTGTTACAAATCATCTTCCTAATCCTTATGCTTGATAGATACATGATATGTAAACAAAATCAACCCTTTTGATAAAAATAAAATCCCATGTTACTACAAGCTCTATTGGTTAGTTGATAATTCATTAGCCCATGAGGTACATACTTTTCCTTCACCACCAAGATTTTTCCTACCAAGGTTTTCCTAATATGATGAAAATACCAATCCATAACATCTTTGTGCCTTTATCATTTCATTCATAGAATACATAGGTAATAACACATTATTAGCCTAGATTGTCCTACATAACCTCAAGGAGTATGTGCTAGATTGTCTCTATACCCTTCCATAAGGTTTGATTCATGCATTTTATCCTTTTGTGCATTGGTTGATCATAACCATTATATTTACCATTATTCCCTTACTTTTATTCTATGTTTAAATTTCACAATTGTTATCATCCTTCACCCTATACACTTTTGTTGAAACACCCCGATCCATAATCCAAGTGGATATCCCATAATAGACTTAACCAACATACACCTCAATAATTCCTAGCTTACAACGAGACTAAACAATAACTCATTTGCAAGTAAAAAAGGTATAGAGTGCTGAAATGAATGTGTAATGTAATTAAGACATACATAATGAGAAGAAAGGATGGAAAAATCACAAATGAAAACTATAATTTATCCTAGAGAAATTCATGAAGGGAAAAAATCCAATGGGTGATGCAACTATAATCCCCACTAATTGTTTAATTCATAAACATGTACAAGTTACGCCATTAATGGCCTTTGTGGAGCTCAGCCACTCTCCCTCCCTCTCTCTCTCTCTCCAAAGATTGTAAAAACATGATTATAAACTTTGTGAGACTTCTCTAATAGTAAAACCCTTAAGAAACAACCTCTCACTACTAAGGAATCATTGGTTAATCATGGAAAAATATTCTAACTTTCTTGTAACAATAATTGCAATCTAAATCCCATAGCTCCTCTTATATTATTGATGATTCTTGACATCCATAAAACCCATAAAATGTTCTTTACCTTAGATTACAACTGAAAAGTCCAATAATAACATTGAGAAGTTGAAATGTTTACAATTTATTCAAACTTAATTTTTTTGGACATGAAACAAAACCACTTCCTTTTGCAGGAGGGGGTTACACAACTACGCTGTCAAACATGCATTCAATAGTGATGAACATGCAACCTCCTTTGATGGAAATTCAAGAATTAATGATGCGCATTCAACCTCCTTAAATGAATATTTAACCACATATGATGACCATGTAACCACCATTGAAAAAAGTGCAACCATTGGGAGGTTATGTCTAGGAAAATTCTTTTAACTTCTAGAGGCCATAAGCATATAAGCCTAAAATCCGGTATTCATTTTTGTGAAAATGTGTATTTTTAAAGAGGATCCAAAATATTTCATCAAATATATTTTTAATAAATTCCATACATGGTAAGATCCTTGAAATCCATAAGATCTGATGTATTTTACAAGAACTATCTTCTACAAGTGGTAGCACTATGAATTACATGAATCAGGGTTACTCAAGATCCTATTTTAGATCACACCCCACCAAATTTTGGACTTTAATTACATATAAAAGATTTTATATCTCATTAAATGAGGAAAACCCATCCCCAAACCACCACCCTATCTTTTAGGTTTAGTGTATGAACTCAATGTTCACCTTTTCGAGAAGAAGGTCTACCAATTGGAATTTTCACTTGTGAAGCCTTCTAATAGAGGTGATTTGCAACTCCGTATTTTATACATGCAATTTCGATATTCATATAAGTTTTGTTTCATTCCAAATCTCATCCACATTCTCTCTTCTTCTTAACACTCTTTCCTTCAACTACGCCACAACAACTTTATCCAACTAATTTTGGCCATTAGGAGAGAAACTTTTTACTTCGATGTTGAGCATAGAAAGATTTAAAAGAAACTTAACCTTGCAATATTTAAAAATATAATATTATTCTATAAATAGGAGACATATCTAGTTTAATAGCATACCCTAAGAGGATTAATCTCTTAGTTTTACCTTTAAATATTCCTTTGCTCAAGTACAACCATACCTTTTCCTTAATAAGGAAACTATTCTCAAATTTGTGTTGTCATTTCTTCCTATGCACTTTTCTGGAGACTCTTTTGACCCCTCTTTCATGGATGTGTATAAACCAATATGAATTTTAAATTTCATGAAATTATGTTCACCTTTACATGTGCCTAATGTGGTTTTCTCATCCATCAAATACTGCTAGTCATGATCATAAAACATCATGGCCAAATAATGCCTTATACCATACTTTTTATTCATAGGAATAACAATGGTGTCTTTAACCCCAACTTATTGCCAAGGAAGCAAGACAAAATATCCACTAAATTTTTATATCTAGGTAATGGGACTCAATATGTAAATCATCCACTTAAAGTATGCACCACAAAAAGACAAACTAACACAAATTACAAAAAGTGTTAGAAAAACCTTTTCAGGAAAAAGGATAACTTGATTTTATACCAATATGATCCAAAAGATAGATGGATATCCCACATTAGTATTCACCAAAATAGAACCCAATGATTCCTAGATTATAAATAGATTGAAACATAAATCATTTATATGTAAAATAGAGTTATGGAGTGCAAAAATGAATGAGTAACATAATTAAAACATAAAAATGAGAAACACGAAAGGAAAATCACAAGTGAACATCCTATTTGATCCTATAGAAACCAATGAAGAGAAAAATATAGTGGGTGAGGAAAATACACTCTCCATTAACTATGTTGTGCTCATGTTTTACTTAGTTATGTAAAGAGAAATGAAACTAACACCTAGTAGTTTAAAAACAAATCTAAACTAAACAAGAACCATCATGCTAAGAGCTAAACAAGAGATAAACATCAACATTATGCATTAGAACCTTGAAAGAACTTCAAACTAACATGCTAACATTCATTCCTCTACTCTTTTGAAAGCTAAACAAGGATATGGACCTATGTAGATCCTTAGCTATCAAAGGGTTGATAGTTGTTGCTTGATCCAAGGGGATTAAGGATGGAGGTTCATCAAGCCATGGCTACAAGGCCTTCTTGATTAACTCCATGTTCTTCACAAAAATCTTGGATGGATGAATGCAAATGAATGATGCTTAGCTCCACTCTAATGGAAGATTGCTCTAAGATGAAATGCCTATAGTTTAGGCTATAAGCTTGTAAAGGTGTAAGTAGAAATGTTAGAGGAGGGTTCCTTTTATAACCCAATGGGTAAAAGAGGCTTTACATCCTATTACATGTGGGATAAAATCCCAAAAGTAACTTTAGTTAAGTTAACCAAAGCTAGGTGAGTTAACATGTGGGTTAGTGCTTTAGTTAGCACTTTATGGGAATTAGGTGTGCATATAATTAATACAAGGTGATTAATTAATAGGGGATAGGCCTATTAGGAATTTGAGAAGAAAGTTAGTCTAATCTATGCTATGAGAGGATTTTAATCAAATAAATGACGATTTATTGATTAAATAGAAGGGATTATTAATTAATTAAGAATAATTAATTAATTTAGCTAGAAAGGGGGATAAATTAATGGAAGGTCGTTAATCATTATTTTGAGCGATAGAAGGGCTAATTAATTGTTGTTATGTAATTAATTAATGGTGATAGAGGAGAAATGGTGTGTTATGATATATTGTCAATTTGTGTGGAAAGCGTATGCTTAGTACAATTTAGTGTTTAAATTGTTTGATCTAAATCACAGTGTGTTTACATATGTAATTCACAAACATGTACAAGTTACTGCCATTAATGGACTTCACGGAGCTGAGTTTCTCTCGCTCTCTCTCTACAAAGCTTGCACAAAACATGCTTAGAACCTTCTAAAACTCCTATAATAAAAAAACCTCAAGAAATAACTTCTCATTTTTGGGAAATATTTGGCTAACCATGGAAAAAGACTCCAACTTGCTTATAACAATAATGGGAATCCAAATTCCATAGCTCCTCTTACATTCTTGATGATTTTTGACATCCATTAGACCTATACAGATTCCTTTTGTACTAGATAACCACCTAAAAATTAAAAAAATTGGGAAGTTGAAATGTTTGCAAATATTTTAAGTTCACCTTCTTCTAAACTCAAAATGGAATCACCACCTTCGTAAGGAGGCAAGGCTTGTGTAACTACATGTTATTGAATGCACATTCGATAGTGGCAAACACGCACTTTTCACAATAAACATACAATAATCACTAATGAGAACAAAAATTCCAATGATGAACATGTAACTTCCATTGATGAACAAAAACCATTGTTGATGAATGCATAACTCTTGGGGTGGTTCAATGTCCGGAAAAGTTCTCTAACTTTCATAGGCCATAACTTTTATATAAGAATTCAAATTGGGTCTTGTTTTTTAAAGTATGTATTTTTAAAGAGAAACCAAAATATACCATAAAAATATTTTATAAAGTAAACATATAGTAAAATTATTAGAAGCCATATGATCTGATGTGTTTTACAAGAACTATATTCTATAAGTGTTAATACCGAGAATTACATGAATTTGGTTTATTTGATATCCTATTTTGGATCAAATCCCCTTAAGATACATATCAAATTTTTTTGTTCATATCCACATCCCACTCTTTGACACATATTTAGCTATTGGTTAGTGGATTTATTCCTTTTCCCCATGTTATTTTTTATAGTTGTGCATTCCATTAGATTTTTTTTTCCATTTCTTTAGATTAAGATTCCTATTGTTTATATATAGCCCCACAATAGAGGAATGTATTTTATTTTTTATTCATCTACGGTACTTGTCTTAAAATTTGAATGTATAAATAAATTTATCTTAGACACACCTTCAATTGCATTTTTCTTTTCTTCTCTCTTGGCATGTACCAAACCTTTGGTAAAGAGTTGAGCATTTTAGGGATGATATGAACCGATGATTTTAGATCAATTTTTTTAATTTACATACATATAACCCCAAACACTAGATTGCATAATATCATGGCCATGTATTAGTTTATAAAGTGGTGTAAATATTACATGCATCATCCCTACTACATTTTTCCATCCAAGGTTCTTCTTTACGTGTATTGTCCACTGCTTTTTTGGACACTTATCTTAGTACGTAATCTAGCATGATTATTTTCATCTCCTCATGTAACACATTCTATTAGTATTTGGTTATAAAATTATCCAAGTTAAAGGTTCCAAAATATTACAAAATTTGACTTTCCTCCACCTAGACCATCCTCATTGGTCTGATATCATGTTATCTATGTATCCAATGATTTATATATACATCTAAATCCCCACTAACATATGAATAATACTCTAATGGAATACAAATTTCCCTATTAATATTATTGTACAAGTATGATATAAGTACACAAATTCATAGAATCTTCATATATCTTACTTAGTGGGAGACCTTATACCATATTGTGAGTCTTCCTCTAAGAATTATTTTTTTAATTGTGCAATATATGGGATCACTTAATTTTTCTTAAATGATTTATCAAAGCTATGGTAGTCCATTTTAATTAGCATTTCTCTTGGGATTTATCTTTCTTGATGATCCACATTGAACCAATTTTCAATATCATGCACATTAGGGGAAAATGTGCTTTTGGGATGTTTTAGGGACTTTTTCTAACCTATTCATAGGAATTCTGATAATTAAATCCTCCAAGTGTGCTTCCATTTTATTTTTTACTATGTTAAATGTCATACTTTTTTCATATACGCATTTATTTTCAATTAAAATTAAATAGTGGGTTTCATTCGTATTCATGTCAATGACTTCAAAATTTCCTTTCAAACTAATATCCACTAGATTTATATACATATCCTCTAGTCACACACTTGGATATAGTCTACCATAATTAGTTAGAGTTAAAGTCAAAGAACTATATCCTAATGAAGGTATACTTATAACTTCTCGTGTGGATTTATGAATCATGTTTATAGTCCACCCAAAATAAAATAATTCATTCATAACCTCTTAGAAATATAGCTAAGACGTATCTACACCCCATGGTCTCTTGGTCTTCACATATTAAATTGTCTTATTGGGGTGCGCAGCTCCACTAGTTGCACTTTTCAACAAGGTTTTCAGCAAGGTAGATAAATGAAGAGAGATATATTCATTACACAATACATTAACTATTATAATAAAATTGGTGAGTGGAAGTAATACTCCTTCATGCTTCAATATCCTTACTACTTTCTCATAGACCTACGCTTCAACCTCTCCATTATTCTAACTTCCTATATTCTTGTTATATAGAAAATACAAAAACCCTTTTGCATATTCCAAAATCTCCTTTCCATTTTTTTGGGTATGAGTACTTGTTTTCATGTGCATGTCAAATCTAGGGTTCCACAAGTTTCTCCATAGTCCTAAGTATTGTTTTTCTTTCGCAACATATTCACAATTGGAGACTCTTAGTTTCCTTGGGAATCACATTCTTCATCTCAACATTTCCTTGTTAGTTCTCGAGGGAAAGAAAATATTATTTAGGATATTATACACGAACTCTACGATATGAACAATATGTTTCCCAAGATGGATTTGAAAGTTAATTTTGAGCAATATAATTTGGCTCTTTACAAAGATAATAAATGATTGATTTCCTTTGGAGCTGAAGTCACAACATCCATTTGTAATAACCCTAGATATGCATTAACTGTATCCTATGCAGATAATTCTAACCATTATAATGATTATTGTATCCCCGTATGGATCTTGAGGTGGAGGGGAATTCCATTATGGTTGGTTTTACAAAAAGGAGGTGCCCAACACATTGTACTTTTTTAGAGAAGGAAGATCTCAACTTGGAATTTACTTTGAGGATGGTGGGACCCATTATATATTATGTCGAGGGAAAGGAGGATCACAAATTTATATTGAGACATCTCTATTTTTGGTGTAGCCATTTTTTCTTTTAGAGCTAATTGCACTTGTACTAAAAACATATTCATTATTACTTCCTTTGTTATTATAGGTTGTTTACCTTAGATCATGTTCACCTAGGAACTTTATTTACCTTCTCTCGTTATTTATCCTCACCCACTTATGTGTGGATATTTTATTTATCTTATTTAGATATTAGGACTATATTATCTAGTTGTTAGGTATAGTTCTTTCCGATCTAAAGTTTTGACTAGTTCTTGATGACTAGTTCTTTCCTAGATCTATATTATTGATTAGCCCTTTTTTTCTAGTTCTTTCCTTGATTTATGGATTGATCTATGGATTTTAATAGTTATTACATTGATCTTCCTTGCGTATATAATCAAGGCCCATTCTCATTATACTTCATAGAGTTTCATTATAATATATGATATTGATGTTCATTTTTTTGGAAAGGATTTTGTAAATTTATTCTAAATAAACTACTTTCAACTTATTAAGTGTGATGTTTTATTAGAATTTGAATTATTTTTGGCTTGGAACGATCTATTTATTGTTCTTTTTGGTATCGTAGTAGTAGATAGTTGTTGACACCCATCTGTAAGTTTTATTTTGTAAACAAGGGTTTTTAATATTCATGTTGTTTGTAATTTCTCCTTATTATGATGTGTAGTTCATTTTTATTCAAAAGAAAGGGATCCATTGGATTTGGAAGGTGAAAAACCGTTAAAATGAATGTAAACTTGTCTAGAAACCGAGACAATTATTTTTGAGTTTTTGGTTTTGTAGAGGTGGATGCACGTATAGATCCATTTGGGAACCCATGTCGGTGTGACAAAAGGTCCAAGAAAATGGTTTCGGGTATTTTCAAGTTCGGTAAAGGGATATTTTCTCCTATTTTATAGAGTTTGTGTTTGGTAATAATTTGATATTTTCTAGATGGGGTGATTTTCCTTATTTGGTTACTCACAAAATTCATGTGTTCAAGCTTTATTTTGGGTGTTGAAAGTCATTTTCACAACAATATAGAAATGGAAGTGTTTCCATAAGAGGTAATATGATTCTAATTTCTTGGGAATGAGAAACAAATCCTAAAATAGAAATAAGTGCACATAAAATTTAGAAGCGTAAGAACCCATATAAATCCTTAACCCTTGGCTATATGGTATGGTCATATGAGGGCTTAAGATTGTGATTCCTATAAGTAGGTACTTAACTCCAACCCACTTAGTAAGTAGTTCCATTTTTTTTTTCAAAAGTTCTTATTTTTTCATGCTTGTTCCATTGGAACTATTTATTTTCATAAAAATACTAAAATTATAAAATTTCATATTGTAACACACACTCAATTATAAAGTGCTAAATCTAGGGGGTCTTTTTGCATTCCTTAATTCTTGATTTTTTGGTGAATTTGAGAATGAAATCTTTATATACTTCTATATTAGATCAAATTGAGCCATTAAAAACACATAATTAACACACATGGAAACCAATGATGGAAATAATCATTAAATGCAAAGGATTATGGGCTTTAACTTATACAGAATAAATAATGTTCATTAGAGAATATGAGAAATTTTAGTACAAAGGTAAATGTAATGAGTTTATGGGTTTGATAGGAACTTATGTAAGTGATAGTATTTTGTTTCATTTAGAAAACTTGACTCTCCTTTCAAAATATGGGATAAATTGGATGGCTTATTCAAGAGGTGGATCACATGAGAGCCATGCAATTTTAAATTGATATCACCTCTCTTAATACTAAATATTTTCCATCAATTATAGACTATCTTACTAAGCTCAATAACTTTTGAAACAATTGAAGGGGAGTAGAAGAGATAAGAAATATGAAGAGTGTGTTTACCTAATTCTATCTAAGTTGGGATGTCCATTCCAAATATTTTCTTCTAACTTTTTCTCTAGTATGGATGCATTAGTTGACACATTCCAAATGTCTAACTTAGAAAAAAATTGTGAAAGACTTACTAGAAAAGAATCCAAACTATCTAACCTTGATTCTTCCACCTCTCAAAAGGCATTAGTAGAATCTAATCCTAAGGGAAAGGGAACACCAAAAGGTAAATCCAAATTAACCCCTTATCCATCTCAAAGTGCTCCTAAACCTAAATAAAGAAACTCTAAACCCAAAAACTCTTCTAAATCCAAATATAAGTCTATCCTTTCATGCTCTTTTTGTGGGGGTAGTGCTCATGAAGAACATAGGTGTTACAAGATAATTCAATCATTAGAGGATGCAATCAAGAAATAAAAAATATATATCTCCACTCCATCTGCTTCTAATCATCATGGAAAATCCCTTAATGTTGTTGGGAGATCTCATTAAACAATTGCAGATAGTTGGGTTATAGATTCTGGTGCTTCTCATCACATGACTTCTTCGAAGGAGTCTTTTGTATCTCTAGGTTTAAGTTTTACTTCCAAAATTGAGGTTGGAGATTCTTCCTTTCTTTCATTAAGGGGAAATGTGGCATACACCTTGATGGTGGAAGTATCCAAGATGCACTATGTATTCTTAACATCATTACAAATTTCCTTTACGAATATCAAAATTTTCATTCTTATTAAGAAAAAATAGTGACTTTTACACCACAAGGGTACAAACCTTGTTGGAGCCTCATTCACATTTTTCTCAAGATATTGTTGATCATGGTTCTAGACTATATCACTTTGATGGTTTTGATGATACTTCCTTTATAGGGATAGGACTGGTTTCTTATGCAGATTTAGAGAGAAGCTTTGGCACAAGATATTTGGACATCTCAATTACAGATATTTGAAGGATTTGAGAACTCGTGCTATTGTTGATGGTATTCCTAGAGTTTCTTATCTTGAGAAAGTTTTTCATGGCTACGCATTAGGGAAAGAACACCAAGATTTATTCCCTAATAATTTTTCCAAAAGAGCTTCTCACCACTTGAGCGTTTGCATAATAACTTAGTGGTTTTTTTGCCCCCTCTTTCAATGGATATAAGTATGCACGTACCTTTATTGATAATTTATGGAGGCGTACTTTGATTTATTTTATCAAGTACAAAAGTGATGTTTTTTCACACTTCAAATTCTTTAAGGCTTTGGCTTAGAAAAAATCTTCTAGTTGCATAAAGAACCTTTACATTGATAATGGGGGAGTACTTCAATAAAGCGCTTTTATGATTTTTGGCAATTCATGTGGCATTATTCACTAATATTTTGTTCCTTATACTCCATAACAAAATGGATTAGCATAGTGGAAGAATAGAACTTTGCAGAAATGGCTAACTACATGATGCATTCTAGAGATTTACTTCCTATATACAAGGCAAAACCCCTTAATTATGTTAACTACATTAAGAATTTTACACCACACATAGCACTTGGGCATCTGACTCCAGAGGAATCTTGGCACAAAAGTAAGCCTAATGTCTCATTTTTTTGAGTCTTTAGGATCCATGTTCGGCCTTTGTGCCAAATAAGAAAAGGAAATCCTTTGATAAGAAGAGAATCCTTTTGATCTTTGAAGGGAATTGTGAGGACACGAGAGCTTTTCAACTTTTATATCCCGATACTCATGAGGTTATTTTTCAAACACATGAACTCGCTTTAATGAGCACTTCTCTCCTCACGATTTTATTCTTCCATACCTAATTCTTATTTATCTAATCTTGATTATCCCTTCTTTGAGGATGTTATGGATGCCGACGAGGATCCTATTCCCATTGATGTTATCTTTATAGTTAAGTGGGCTCGTAGTATAGTTTCTAAGGCAACACCTTTCATAAAATATCTTCCACCCAATAGGCATCATCATGCACATTATATAGGTTTTGGACTTTTGTGTCGAGAGTTTTTATGATCCATAATATTTCTCACACGTTCATGGGATAGATGAGTGGGATGGTGTGATGACAATTGAGTATTTTTATTTGATGAATAACAATACTTGGGGTTTGGTATCTCTTCATAAACTAAGAAATATGGTTAGGTGTGAGTGAGTATACTAAACCAAATATGATGTTGATGGGTCCATTGACAAGTATAAGGATCGCCTTGTTGCAAAGGGTTTTTCACAAGTTAAAGGTATTGATTACTCTAAGAAATTTTCACCCGTTTCCAAGATAGATTTTTACACCTTGTACTTACTATAGGTGCAACACATGGGTGTCCCATATAATAGATGGACATGAATATTTCCTTCTTACATGGATATTTATAGGAGGAAATATATGTAGTTCCCACTCCTCTTCGACCCCTATTTTGTAATGATCATGTTTATTAGTTGCTTAATGATATGGAAATTATTATTATATTTTGGATAGCATGTTGTTAGACACTATGGACATTGTGATTATCATTATGTTTTGGCTCTTATTATGGATTGTATGGGTATATAGAAGAAATTGATGGACCTTACAATACATTTTGATTTAGCATTTTTTACTTATATGTTGACACTTTGGACTCTTGACAATGGTGATTATGTTTAGATGATTGGACTAGCCATGTGATCTCATTGATGTTGTGAATTATTAATAATGTGATGTTAATAGGTGATCAATAATATGTTGTTGAATGCATCTAGATAGATATAAGTTATAATGGATGTATGAATTGCATGGTTTTCGTAAAATATGAATTGTGATAAATGGTTATGCATAGATGTAGGGTGATAATAAATGTTAATGGATATAGTAAAATTGTGATGATTAGTAATTGTAAATAATTGATTTAGAATAGAATTTATTAACTATGAAAATGATGGTTACATTGTATGATGGTGTTATTTGATAAATGATATATGTGTTTTGATTTCTTGATGTATTGATATGGCCTTGAGACCGAAGGTGGTATTTCCTTTGTTGTTGTAGGAAACAAAATCACAATATACAAAAAACAATGGACTAGGAGACTAATTGTGGAATAATACTAGATGTTTACAACATGGTCACCTTAGCAACCGTGTGTGTGTTTTTTATTATTGTCATATTGCTTGTTATGTTTTTTAGGAGGTCTCCATGGGGAGTAACCTCACAAGTGACCATGGGTGTGAATGTTGTATTATGCTATTTGATTTTATTTGCCTTAGTTGTGTATGTGATTTTATTGATTTGTAATGTCTCCTCATTTTATCGTATATAATTAGTGTGCTCTTGATTTAGTTAATTAACCATGTGGATAATGCTAATTTAGAGATGTGACAAAGGGGGAAATGAATGTGGTAGATAGTCCTTGTTCTCTTCATAATTTTAGATGGATTTTATTTGATTTTGATTTGTGTACTCTTCCCCATCTCTCAAATCTCGTATTTGGGCTTTGAGCCCATTTTTGGAGGCTTGTGGGACAAGTTATACTTGTCCCATACTCCTTAAAATCTCCCACCAACCTAACCTATGATATGAGGGGTCAAATTTAGCCCCTATTATGTATTTTTGAAGGAAAATAAGAAATTAATGCCACCTTTTTACTTACCCTCTTAATTGTGTCCTTGAAAGTATGGAGTGGTGGATTGTGTGCAAGAATGAAAGTTTCATACCCTCACCTTACTCATTTATGGATTCTTGATTTATGTGTTTAACTTGTGAGGTGGATTGGAGGAAATGATGTGGCATCCTACATGGAGCCACCTCACCATCCTCTCCACCATTTTCTATTTATTGAGTCTTTTAGTTGTTTTGGGGGTTACTTCTAGGGAATTTGAAGGAGCTTGCATAGGAATTTGGCTTCGACTTGGAAGAAGCTTGAATTTTTGTGCTTAAAGATTGAAGGAGCTTTCAATGGCAAGGTAGGGTCTTATACCTTGTATTTTATTTCTTGTTTTGTGTATTGTGTTGTTAGTTGTATGAATGCATGTGATTTTGTATGGGATTGGGTAGATTTGGCCATATGATGGTGTAGGGAGAGGAAAATGGGGCCATTTTGTGGAGGTAAAAGGGAGTGTGTGAGGATTTTGTGGAGGGAGTGTGGGAAGGGTAATCCACCTATGTGGAGTTAAAAGGAAACTATATCATTTTGTATCTTTTAAAATGGAGAGATAAGAGTACTTTGGATAAGAGACTTGTGTGTGTGTGTGTTAGTGCACTTGGAGGTTTTGGGTGGATCCCTATCCCACTTGGGAGGCATAAGGAGATGGCCACCATATTTCTCTTCTCCTTTGGCTTAATTTTTAAGCCTATGTGTTTGGAAAGTTTATATTTTTATTATTAGTGTTATTTTTCTTGTATGTGTGTGGTTTTTTGTGTGTATGTATGTATTGTTGAATCCATTTTGTGAAGAGCTCATGGTTGTGAACACCCCCTTATTTCTCCATTGTTGGGGCTCGGGGCCAATGAGAAGGTAGGCTTCACCTTCTCATTGGATTAAGGTTGGGAGGTGAGTGTTTCCTATGTTCCCTTCCTTTTCTGTTGTGTTGAAGATGGAGAGAAAGAATGAGTTACAAGTTTTTTCTTGGGATGAATATACATGTGTTTGAGGAAAAAGGAAAGATTTTATTGTAAAATTTAACATGTTGTCTCCACCTTTGAGTGGAGGGCTTTTGATACTTGTATTTTAAAGTTGAGCTCTTGTAAATGAATTATTCAAGCTTATTATGAGTTACTACGAAATGTGTAAATGTGTAAAAGAAGGCATTTGAAAGTTGCATTTCATTGAAAATTGAATCTCTATTAAATTATGCTTTTAAATCAAAGTTCTAAATCCACAAATTAATTTAAAATTGAAATTATTATTTCTTTGATTAGAAATATACATTGAAATTTATAATTTGTTTCCTTTTGAATGTTCTTGCTTTATTTTTATACAAAAAAATAAACATATATTTGGTTGTTGTTTCTAATTGTTTCCCTCTCCACATATGTTTGTTATAAAGGGTAGGATTTTATTATTGTTATTATATTTTAAACAATATTAAAAAAAGCACATAATTAGTTATTTTTTGATCAAAAAAAAATTTGTTTCTTCCATTTTCTCTCTACCTTTGTATAATTTAAATGAAAACTATATATATATATATATATATTTATTATATAAATATAAGTTTACCAATAATAATATATTTAAATTTATATATACATACACACACACACACACACATACACATATATATATATATATCAAAAAATATAGTAATGGGTTTTGTATTAAACAAAATTTATATTAGAGAATATATATATATATATAGGTTTGAACCCCCCAGACTGTAACTAGAAAATATTAAAAAAAGTTTGGCAAAGGTGGAGGGAGCGGGATGGGCAGTGGCACCCCCCAACATTCAAAATATTGGGGAAGGGGGTGGAGGATGCTTCCCATGTCATGGTCCCCCACTTAAACACACATAGATGCGGCCATATATATATATATACCCCATTCTAACCTACGCAATTTACAACAAACACACACACACACACACATATATACATACACACACACTAGGGTATACCTATGTTTCTAAAAAAAAAATAAAGCAATAAGGGTACAAACCCTAGGGATATTAATAAAATAGATGCAAAAAAAAAATGAGAAAATAGACCTTCCTCATTATATCTCAGAAAATATCCTCCCATGGCCTCCATTCTTCCTTTACCTACAAAACCCAAATGTGAAAATGAGAGGAATTAGGAAAATCAAATGAATAAAAGAGAAAGTAAATAAGGATTTTAGGGATTTTTGAGAAAACCTAGAATCTAAGGGCTCTCATTGATCTAATCTAAGGGTGGAGATTAGATCCTATGCCTTTAAGTTGTAGGCATTTTGATGGGAATAGATGTTTTATTAATTGCATGGGTATTTAATTAATGGGGTCACCTAGGGTATTCTAACTATGGTAATAGTGGGTTAGGTTATGTTGTGACTTTTGATTATGGATTAATTAAAAAATATTGTGCATGGACATTTAAGTAAAATAAACTAAAGTGGTTAAAATGATTAAAGGTAGATGTGTAAATAAATAAATGAGGGACATGGGCAATTATCCACCTTAGGAAATAAAAAATAAAATTAAATTTGGAAACATTTTAAATAAAATTAAATGTAACTAGGAAGTTTTTTAAAAAAATAGGAATTCATATAAAACCAAAAATGAAACTATTACTAAATGTAGAGTTTATTATTATAAACTTAATGGGATACATATAAAGAAGGGATTTTAAACCCATAATGAATTTTGGAAAATAAATTAATATTAATTATTAAATGTATTTGTTTTAAACGGCTAAGTGTAATATTATACAATACAAGTAATTAAATAAATTCTCTCGTAATTTGACTATGTGATTGATAAAGCTTTGTCATGGTTTTGTTGCAAAAAATCCAAATTTTTCCTAAGTGGGCGTACACTTTGGTATCAGTAGATTCGTGGGTTCCACAGTTGGACCGTGGGAAAACATGGGAACACAACAACCTTTGGAAACCTAAACCTAGGAAACTTGAACCTCTGGGATTAAAATAATAATAATGATAATAAAATTTGTTTGGATTATTGTACTTGCCTTAAGTGGGTCATGTCGATTCTTCGATTATTAGAAATGTGAATTCATTTTGGTATTCTTATGAACTTCCTGAGTGATAGAAATTTGGTTCCTTGCAAAGATGTTGGTTAATGGGTTCCTAGCTCTTGGTTATGGTCGTGTGATGGTGTTGACCCCATAGAGACCCTCCCTTATCTTGGATTTTTATTTTGTTTGGTGCAAATCTTGGGAATTAGTGCTAGAAGTAATGTTTAGGGGCCATTATGGAGGAGATCTAGAAATTGATTAGTTTTTTAGAACTCCCTTTTTTTTTTTCAGTGGATAGGCAAGTTGGGTATGGTTTGTCGATGTAGCTATAGACTTGGGTGATGTTCATCACTTTGAGGACTTAATCCCCATATGGGAGAGTAGATATCATGACATGATGTCATATTAGATCTAGTTTTGTATGTATATTCTTAGATGTGAGCTTGATGTAGAGTACCCCTACTACGGAGGCCCATGAAGGGTTGCGAAGTGATTGTGATGTGGATATTTCATGTGTTTTATATTTGTAAACTTAAATTTTTATCAAGGACCAAAATTTTATTTTAATGATTTGTTGAGAAGCTCTGAGGCTCTTCTTATTATTTTTTATTATGAGATTTTTTTAAGGATTGAAATGTGGCTACTTAGCCATTTCTTTTGATTACTATGATTTCTTAGATTTTACCTTTTTTTGTGACTCGAGATTGTTTTTTTCTCAAAGGCCACTTGGCTAAATGTCATCAAGAATGTTACATGGTTTTCTTCTTGTCTACTTTGATGAGATGGTTCTATTTTGTTTGTATTATGTTCTCTCATATGGGGGTACACCTAGGTGTGTCATGACTATTTTCTTAGGTGCTTTTAGGTCATGCCTTTGGTTTTGGGGTGATGGGACCTTGTGGTGTCTAGGACCTTGGAGTGACCCTCTTTCGATACTCAACATTTCCTAGGGAGAGGTTCTCTGTGTCCGTGCAATATAGTTGGCAATTTTGATGGTGATTATGTTTCTTCTTGCACCTTAGTATGATTTTTATTCATCATCAAGATAGATGTGATACTCACTATGAACTTATGGATTATGTCAAGGATGATTAACTCTTGGATAATTATAGGTTTCTGGTGGATAGTGTACTTGTTGGGATATGATGGTCCACCGATGGGCATACGGAGTCCTAACTTTATTCTTTGTGTTATTTAAGAAAATATCGACATTTTGGATTATAAATACCATGGAAATATTTAACTCAAGCTCCTTTGATTTGCTTAAATAAGTATGCTTTTTTGATCTCGAGGACCCATAGATAGATATACCCTTGTCTTAATCTCTTGAATTGTTTAGCATATACCACTATAATCCATTAGTATTGAGTTATGTTTTAAGGAAGATATGGGATGTTTGGGATCTTTTTGAACTTTTTGCTTAAAGATTTTGTTTTAGGTCTTAAGTTTCGACCTTGGTTGTGTTTATGTCATGTTATTTCATCCAAGGCTATAACTCTTGGCCTTAGAGGCTATGTTTTGAGGTAAATCATTTTGACTTCCCTCTTGATATTTTGATGTCCTCTTGGTGAGGAAGTGTGGTGTCTATGGGGTAAAACCCCCTTTTTATCATCTTGGTTGCTTGGTTGAAGGTATCTTGTGGAGGTATAAGTTTTTTTTGGAAACTCTCTCTTATCTAGTGAACCTATTTTGAGTTTAAATCATAAACATTTTTTCCCTCATACTAATCTAAAATCTCCTTGAACTCGTAAAAGAAAACTTATAACTTCTTAATGTACACTTCATCATAGCTCTTATTGATACTTGTGGAGACTCACTTGGAATGCATCGGTGATGTATGTAACTCTTGGGAAAACTCTTATAAACTTGGTGTGTGTTTCATTTTGGTTAATGACCTCTTGTTTTATATGAACTTATTAATGTGATAAGTTTGGCTCTTTCTACTCATTAAAATTTAATTGGTGTTGTGATAAACCTGAGCATATTAGAACTCTAATTGGGAGGCTTGGATTTTTAAAACTTAATAAGAAATTTGGGACATTAGGAAGATGGTTCCTTACTCTAACCTTGTAGTTTAATAGAAATAAAACTATGTGAAAAATAGAAAAGAATCCTCTCATACTCTCCCTAGAAGTAAAATGAATAATTTTTCCACCTATATAGAATGGTGAGATATCATGCCAACATTGGTGATGACCCTTAATGACACAAGATATGGATATCATAATATAAGGAATGCATTAATTAGAAAACTTATAAGAAATATGCTTAGCAAACGTAACTATAACTTGTGTTTTATAATTTGGAATATGGAATGGATAATTTTATGGGATTGAACACAAGTAGAATGTACAAATAAACAACCTTGATTATATAAATTGCTATTATTACATGCCCTAAAATTTATAGAGGACACAATTTAATGGTTGAGCTAATTGAAAGGTTCCTTGAGCTACTATGTGAGTATCTAATCTCTTTTGCATCCTGTTCCCTAAGATTTTGGGTTGTGAAATGGTTGAGTATTTCCCATACCTCCTTTGTTATATCAAACAAAAAACATATGTATAATGTTTATAACACAAGTTACATGCTAGGTCATTTTTGGACCTCTCACTGGTTAGTATGAAATTTTTAAGTATGCATAAGGATATTATCACCTTGTTAGAATGGATTAATTTGTTATGTTCATATTTGTGGGCCCTACATCCATCATGCCAACGATGAAAACTATTTGAACCTTTAAATTTGTCCACCTACCATGAATAATGGAGTACCTTATTGATAGTGATGTGTTCTAGCCTATGTTTTACTCCTTTGAACATAAATGTGTGTAATCCTCCTTGATGGAACCTTTTCAGGACCATCATCCCTTTTCCTCTTAGCTCGATAGGTGTATGATTTGTGGTCTTTTAGGAGTGAGTCTATATCTCTAGTTTTAAGAGAGGCACCCTTCTTGTGTTTGAATAGGTCATTGGTGACCTAGGCTTATTGAAAGCTTAGGAAACATATGTTAAGGATATGGAGGAATTTTGAATCCTCCTTCCTTTTGGGGAACCATGATGTTGTCCCCCTTGTCCTTTAGGGAGGAGAAGGGGCATAGGTTTTTTCATAAGTTTCTACAAGAATGTTTAGTGTGTTGCTCTAGTAAATTACTAGTTGGACCTCTCTTGTTGCCTATTTTCTCCTAGCTCGCTTGAGTGTTCCTATGTGTTATAATATTAAGCTTGTGTTCATTTTAAGATTCTTTTGAGCTAGGGAAGGCCTAAAATTAATAAATTTCATTTGTTATATAGAGTGAATGGTATCTCTTGTGTTGATATGATAGTATGGGAAAAGATTGCCTATCACCAAAAATGGAAATGTTATCTAATTGATTGGGTATTCTAAATCAGGATTAGTGGTTGTGTGTTATGATATTTGGGTACAAATTCAAGTTATGAGAAACCTTGTGGCCAAGATCATGCTTAGTGTTACCATGAAAATTAAGGAGTTCTTCTAAATTATATAAAGTACTTCCAATGAATAATCTACATCCTTGTAAACATTTTTGTTAAAATTAGGTGTTTTCTTTGTTGTTAAGCCCCATTTTGTGTGGCCCTAAAGTTGTTGGGTGGCCCTATAAAAGGTGTGGTTCTTGTGAAAAATTGAAGGTCATGGTTGGTAGTTGTTAATTTTTTCTAAATTAATGAACCTTGAAGTGTAATTAAACCTAAGTGGAAGTCTTATCCTTCCTTTTTACTGTGTGTTGCACCCATGTGTGGCTACGTGGACACCTTGTGTACATAAATTTTTCCTATTCTTCATGAACCTTAGTTGTCATTCATTGGGGTCCCATTGATAATTTCCTATTTAAATTTGTAGGATTGGATGCTAACAATATTGTTTGGAAGGGGTTAGTATCCATACTTAATAGTCTCCTTATCTTTTTTTCAATAGTGTTGACTAGACTTGGGATCCGAGGGAAACACTTTTTCTACGAAGTAAATGTTAGGAAATAAGGGATAAAATACGTGGAACAATCCCTCACAGAATCGCAATGTTATAGAAAACTAATATGCAAAAATCATTATAGATTTGAAATAAAATTGTAGAATAAAAAGAACACAACACAAAGACACGGTATTTAACGTGGTTCACCCAATTTGGGATACATCCAATAAGAATCACTTGCTCGTATTTTATTATAAGCCACCTCTTCTCTTAATATAATACTCAAATCTATTTGGAGTTATGCTCAACAAACTCTACAGAATTCACACACATCTATAATGTTACATCAACCCTACCATATGCACAAAACCACATAAATAGGCAACCGATTAAGCATTTTTACAATACCATGGGTACCAAAACCATGGGCCAAAAATGTCCCATAAACCTATGGGTCAAAAATCATGCCCATATGAGAAGAGCACACTTCTTAAAATATTGGGCATGTTTTCCAAGGCCAAATGTTTTTTGTGTATACCCAAATTGGGTATACCTGTGTTTCTTAACCAAATAGAAATGACTGTAGTATAATACCCATAACCCTAGATGCTAAAAAAATAGAAATAGACCTCCATTTCTCTCCAATTTCTCCCATGACCTCCATTCTTCTCTACCTACAAAACCCAAACGTGCAAATGATAGGAATTAGAGAAACCAATGAATAAAAGAGAATGTAAAATAAGATTAGGGATTTTTGAGAAAACCTTGTATCCAAGGGTTCTCATTAATCTAATCCAAGGGTGGGAATTAGATCCTACACCTTTTAAGTGGTAGGAACTTTGTGGGAAGAGATGATTTATTAATTGCATGGGTATTTAATTAATGGGGTCACTAGGGTATTCTAACTAGAGGTTAGGTCATGTGTTGTGACTTTTGATTATGAGTTGATTAAATAAATATTGTGCATGGGCATTTAAGTAAATAAACTATTTTAAGGGGATAAAATGACTAAAGGTAGATGTGTACATAAATAAATGGTGGGGGGATGGGTAATATCCACCTTAGGAAATACACTTAAAATAAAATTTGGGAGGTATTTTAAATAAAATTAAATGTAACATAGAAGCGTTTATTAATAAATTTTAATAAGAATTCATATAGACACAAAATAAATGAAATTATTAATAAATTTCGAGTTAATTTAATAAACTTAATATAGATATAAAGAAGGTATTTTAAACCCATATCGATTTGTGGAAAATAAATTAATATTAACTAGCGAAGTATAGCATTAAACGACTAAGGAATTGTTAAGCGCAATACAAGTATTTAAATGAAATCTCCCATAATTTGACTATGTGATTGATGGAGCTTTGTCATAGTTTTGGTGCATCAAAATGTGGGCGTCACAATATACATAGAAAAACCTTCTAGATTTGTTCATAAATCTTCTCTTGTTTGTATATTTTGAAGGTCTCCTACGCCTCTCAAACAACCCCCTCGATCTTAGTATGAGAATATGGATTCTTTTCTTCTATCTATTAGTTTTGTTCACTATCACTTTGATCCTACAATATATCTCTAGCATGTTGGTGAGGATATTGTGATACTTGTCTTGTATGTTGATGATCTACTACTTACTAAAGCTCTTCTTGCCACATTCAAACTATTCGTAGGGCTCTTTACATGTAGTTTTACATGACAGATCTCAAGTTATTGCATTATTTCCTTGGTTTGTAGAATTCTTAGAAAAAATTAGGGATTCAATTGAGTCAACAAAAGTAAACCCATGATCTTCTTCAACATTTTGATATGGCTAATTACAAGCGAAGTCCATCTCCTTTTTAGTCTAGGTTTATTCTTACTTCCACATGTAGCAATCCACTTTGTGATCCTATATAGTATAGGTAGTTGGTTGTAATTCTCATGTACTTTGACCCATAATCACCCTAATATTTCATTTACATTAGTGCTTGTATCTTAGTTTGCACATTCTCCATCATAGCATGATCATTGAAAGGTGCTAAAAGGATTTTGTGCTATTTGTAGGGCACTTCCCACTTTGGAATACAATACACTAGGGGTTCTACTCACTTGGTTGGATATAAAAATTCAGATTGGGAAGGTTTTATTGATAATTGGTGTTCCACTTTTGGCTACCTTTTTAGTCTTGGTTCTTCTCGCATTGATTAGGAATGTAAAAAGTAACATGTTATTGCAATTTTATCTTCGAGGCGGTGTATAGGGAAAAAATTATAACAATTCAAGAGATCCCTTGGCTTTGAAAGTTATTAATAGAGTTTATATTCCCACAGGATTTACCGATCACTGTACTTTTGTGTGATAACGAAAGTAAAATTCACATTTCTTGCAACCCCATGTGAGCACTAGCGGACCAAGCATATTGAGATTTACATACACTTCATTTGTTAGCAAATTCGTGGATGGAGTTATTTTCTTGGAGTATATTTCGACTCAATAAAGAGGTTGTCGACATCTTCATGACTACTTTTGCATCACCTCGCTACCTTGAGTTGTATGACATGCTTGGGGTTTCGTAAGTTTCTCTTAGGGAGTGTTCATGAGAACATCTCGCCTTATTTTTCTTTCTCTTTCCTTCTAAAGAAGTTTCTTTCCTACTTTTAATTTGATATTTATTTATGAATATAGTATACATGAGTACTGATCACAACCACGTTGTTTTTCCATCTTAATTACATCATGCAAAACCATGTTGCCATGTTTCCCATGGTCCAAGCGTTGAACCCATTACTCGATACCAAGCATAACACCCACGATTTTGACACTCAAAACCATATCAAAAACCCATTAACTTTTTAGGGGAAAATTTGATTTTTTTTATTAGAAGGTCATAAGGGTAAAACATTAGTCACGATTCAATTAATTCCCAATAAAAATATACACAATTATATGGTAGTTGGAATTAAATTAATAACTAATTATTATTAATTTATTCCCTAATTAATATTACAATTTAATTATTCTTACTAAGTTCCATTACTTCATTTAAATATTTCCTATCTTAATTCCATTTCTTAGCCCCCCTTAGTTTTCCTTTAAATTTATTTACTTAAAAGTTCCCATATGCAATTTAAAATTTAATTAGAAAAGTCTAAATACTCTATAGTTTAAAACCATGTTCTAACCCCTAGGTGGCCCCATTAGTTAGAGCCCCCTACTCATTATTTTAAAAACCCATTCCCACAAAAGCCACAACTTAAAAAGTTGTAGGATTCATTCTCCACCATTAGATCAAAACAACATGAGCCCTTAGATCTAGGTTTCCCTAAAAATCCTTATGAGTTTTCTTTTATTCACTTTTTCTTTCCCTAATCTCTCATTTGCACCATTTTGTTTTGCAGGTTTGGGAGAAAGAGAAGGAGTGGAAACCATGGAAGCCATTAAAGCTTAGGAGGGTTTGCAACTCTATTTTTGTAATATTTTAGTGTTAAGTTGAAATATACCCTATTTCTATTATGGGTATTGTTTTCCCCATTTTATGTCATCATTTTTTTAAATTCTAGTTGTAGATTTGAGTATATATACATTGTATATATACTATTTGAGTGTATATATATGTTGTAGTTGTTTTAAATTTATTTTAAAATAATAGGTTAAAAATGATGATTTATATAATGCAGCTAGATTTACACACACACACATATAAAATAGTATTTATAATGATGGTTTGGCCGATTATATGCAAAAACAACGTAGAGTTTAACCCTTGGCCATGACAATATTTGTAGGGTTTGTATTATATGGGTGCCCATATGGGCCCGAACACTAAAAAAAAAAGTAATAAATTTTTCTTTACATACTCCTTTTCTTTATTAAATCCATACCTATGTGGGGGCGGGGTTCGGCCCTCCCAAATATAATTTTTTATTTTTATACCATAGGCATTTTTACTCGTGGAGGTACTCGCACCATTTTCATCGTCTGCTTCTCCAACACCGTTGTTGTGGATCCCATTTTGCGTTGCACAAACCCGCTTTCACTTTGTTTTTCTATTTTTCCTCCGTTTTCCCTACATGGTGGACACGCATGGTTGGCTGCATGTGATATCTCCAAGATTCAGCAGTGGTGAGAGAGTGAAGTTGTTAATGGCAAGGCATTTGATAGGAAGGAAGAGAGGGAGGGGAGTACTCAATTTTTTTTTTTCCATAATTTGCAATTCATTTCTTTATCAAAATGTTTCATGCTTTGTAAGTTATCAAAGTGTTTTGTTATTTTTTTTTTTAGTTTGCCTACATTGTTTTTTAGTCTATTGGATTTCAAGTAGGGTCTATGCTGCATATTTTATCTCTGCCCATTTATTTGATGCGCCAGGATTATTATCTTCCTCCCGCTTAGGGTGAAGATTGTTTTGGGTTTTGGTCTTCTCCGGTATCTATATTCACCTTGACTATTAGCACATGCAAAGTGGGATTATTTTATGAGGAGGAAGTAACGGGAGTAGGGGCTATCTTTGTTGAAGCCGCCCGTGGGTTATCCCATAAAGAATACCAAACAGAGCTACCAAAAAGTTGGAATCATACCAAGAAACTTTTTGGTGATAGGCTTTGATTAGCAATACTTATGCGGATGTGTAATATTTTTGGCTAGGGTTTAAAGATCATCTCTCTTAGCTCTTTTACATGTTAATTTGAGGGATCATCAAGCCCTCCTTCCCATTTTAACTGATTTTTTTCTATTATGATAGAGCTTCCTTGCATGTGAAATACAAGTTGTGCTTTTCCCGTTGATTCACCCTCCTAAGTTATCTGCTCATTTTGCCTTGATTCTCATAAATCCATTCCCTAAATCTGCTCTATCATTTTCTCGAGAGGGAGCTGATGTGTCGTCCGTTGTATGCTTGGGGAAGAAGCATCTACTCAATATTTTTTTCATGGCACTCTTTGTGTTTTAGTTTTTCTCCTCTCATCTACTCCTTGCTACGGTATGCTCTTAGGACATGTGGGAAAGCTTATGGGGTTTTTATACCTCTTTCTTTGAGGTGGTAATTTTATTTTGGTAGCTTCCTTCTTCCATAGTGATTTCCCCAGAAAATGTGAGGAATGTTTGTTTTACTAGATGTCTTGAGATGTGGCTAGAGAAGACATCTTTCTTATATTGGTTGTGATACATTGTGGGAATGTTCTCCTAATTTTCTACTCTTCCTTGAGGGTTTTCTTCTCAACTTGCTGTGTAGAAAGATATATTTTTAAAACATGTCTAGAAGAAATTTTGGCTCAATGTTGGGTGCCCGGCTTTGAGATGTTTTTGTAACATATATTTTACTCTCAATGTTGAATCTATAGACACAACGAATAGACTCAGCAGTTAGCCCTTTCCTTTGAGGATGCCACAATGTGAATGTGGTTGTGCCTTATCCCCAATTAGGGCCTCTATTCAAGTAATGCCGAATGTGAATGTGGTTGTGCCTTATCCCCCTGTTGGGGCCTCTATTCAAGTAATCACATAGAATTTCTCTTCATATTTAAATGTTTATCTCGTATGTTTTAATATTTTTTTGTGCGTGGAGGGAAGTTACATTTACATGGTGTGACTCAACATAGGTAATATATGGAAGGGCAGAAAATATTCAAACATCAACTGTCTCTCATGGTTTCCTTGGGTGAGGAGGTAAACATGAAATAGAGAGGGGCCTAGGGAACTGTCATGGTACCATGGTACAGCTTAGAGAGAGGAAACATTTATATTTTAAGTAGTAGGGCCTCTATTTCCAGTAAGAATTTCACTTGTGATAGTATTTTACTATCATGTACTAGTTTCACAAATTTCTCTCGAAATGGGTAAGCATATTTATGAAGATATAACAAAAAGTAGGTTTGTTGTTTAGATCTTTACGTTGGTAATGATTTTGTTAAAATGTATGTTGAATGTGGGTATATAGGGTATGCATGCAAAATGTTTGACAAAATGCCTAATGAGAAACAACTTCATGGAATGTAATGATTTTTTGATATGCAAATGAAGTGTTGGACCTGTTTAGACAAATACCTGAATAGAATGTGCTTTCATGGACTATAATGATTGCAAGATATGCTCAGAATGGTTGTGGAAGAGGCACTAAATCTATTTGAGGAAATGCTAGATCATAATAATGTGTCATGGAATTGCAAATACTTGTAGGAGTGTTCCACTTCCAAGTTTGCAAAATGTATCTAGAGAAATCAAGCTTGCAAAACCTGTAGCAAAGGTGAGAGGTACTTTATGGTATTCCTGTAAACATTTAGTAGTTCTGGTGTTCTGCATGCAATGTTTTTCATATTTGTGTTTCAAATGATTTGAATCAAGTATGGATATTGAGTCAAAATTTCACATATAGTAAGTAGTTCATTCATTTAGTCTCCTTTTTCATTCACTTATTTATTTTCCAATTCAGACAATTTGTGCATGGAAATAATGGCGAGTGGGTGCATAGGCTAAGATGAATGCTTCGATCAAACAAATCCCCCTTCCTAAATAGATGTAAATTCCAATCTGATTCTTTCCTTATTATGTGTTCTGTTATGGTTATGAAGGAAGCTTCTAAAAATGCCTAATGCTGCAAATCTGTAATGTATTATAGAGCTTACTTTGCTACCAATTTTGAAATTGTAAAAACAATAAACAAAAATGACTCCTTGTACAATAGAAAATGTTGGGATGCAATGAATTTTATTATATCATTGTGAGGATAGTAGCAGTTCATCAACTCCAGTCAACTAAGAGATGTCTTTGAATTCTGTCCATCTCCATTCTCACAAAAAGAGGAAAGTCAGGAAATGGAGCATACCATGTTAAGATGCCCAATTGTTTGATTGACATATTGGGGTGAACAAACAGTACTCCTAAATTCTAGGTGAAAGTTTCTTGTATACTGATAGTATTTTGATATGAGAGCACGAATCAGAGGTAGACAATGGTGGAAAATATTTTCAATAAAATATTTCATGGTTAGTTATATCAAAAATCATATAAAAGAGAGCTTTCAGTTTGGCTAGTATTAGCTAATTTATAGGTATTTTGTAATTGGTTTTAGATGCATTTACAAATGATTTCAAAGTCGTGATTGACATTTTAAAGCTCCAACTGAAACTTTAAGAAAATATGAATTGACAAATGGAGAATTGCTCATATTTGTAGAGCAAAGAGAAGGGGCATTTGATACTGCTGAAAGGTGTGAACTGAGAGGTTCAAGAGATATCAGATGAAGAAACAAATACCTTTGAGTGAATGAAGGGACTATATACATACAAAATAAGGTTTGGATGGTTATGTTAAAGTGAAACAATTCAGACAACAACGAGAATGTGTAATAGTAGTTCTTCAATAAAAAGAGCAAGTTGTTACATGGCTTCACGATTGGACTTTATCATGGAGTATTTCTTGTTGACATTTTCATCTTTCCTTACTTTGCCTCTCGATGTAATGAATTTTCTAACAAATTATTACTTTTTTCACAACCTTCAACTTGCCTTTGTTTGCATCTATTGAAATTTCAACAACCACTTGGATCATTCTCTCCATTTCTAATAGTGCCAAACAATGAGGGGATTTTGATTACTATTCTCACCCGAACTATCTTTAGGCTTGTTTAATGTTCCTCCTTGTTAGTATATATTTATTGTTATAACACTTTACATCTTAGCACACCAGTAACTTATTATTGGTTTGGAAAATTCTATGAGCAGAAATATAGGCTATATTTGAAAAGATTAAGTGGAGTAACACAACATCAAACTAGAGTAAATAATTTCCAGCTTATGTTCAAAATTTACTTGAGTTGACATCCCTTAACCTTGTTGTTAATCCATTCAGTCCTGGAAAAATACCACAACTCATGAATTTGAAGAAACTCAAAGTTCTCTACTTGGCTTACTACAATTTGGTGGGAGAAATTCCAAGTTTTCTTTTTAGTTTCACAGATCTGGGTCTTCTTGATCTCTCTGCCAACAACCTGAATGGATCTATTTCAAAGGAGATTTCAAAACTAGGTAAGCTCTAACCACTAAATTTGTATCGAAACAATCTCTAGAGTTTTCATAGGCTGCTCTTGTAAAAGATCCTACTGCATCTGTGAACAATTGTATCTACTTTTATAAACTAGAGTAAATAATTTCCGCTTATGTTCAAAATTTACTTGAGATGAAATCCCTTAACCTTGATGTTAATCCATTCAAATCTGAAAAAATACCACACTCATGAATTTGAAGAAACTCATAGTTTTTACTTGGCTTACTACAATTTGGTGGGAGAAATTCATGTTTTCTTTTTAGTTTCACGAGATCTTGGTCTTCTTGATCTCTCCACAACAACCCGAATAGATCTATTTCAAAGGATATTTCACAACTAGGTAAGCTCTAACCACTAAATTTGTATCGAAACAATCTCTAGAGTTTTCATAGGCTGCTCTTGTAAAAGATCCTCCGTATCGTGAAACAATTGTATCTACTTTTATAAACTAGAGTAAATAATTTCCAATTATGTTCAAAATTTACTTGAGATGAAATCCCTTAACCTTGATGTTAATCCATTCACCCTGAAAAATACCACAACTCATGAATTTGAAGAAACTCATAGTTTTTTACTTGGCTTACTACAATTTGGTGGGAGAAATTCATGTTTTCTTTTTAGTTTCACAGATCTCGGTCTTCTTGATCTCACAACAACCCGAATAGATCTATTTCAAAGGAGATTTCACAACTAGGTAAGCTCTAACCACTAAATTTGTATCGAAACAATCTCTAGAGTTTTCATAGGCTACTCTTGTAAAAGATCCTACTGTATCTCGTGAACAATTGTATCTACTTTTATAAACTAGAGTAAATAATTTCTAGTTATGTTCAAAATTTACTTGAGATGAAATCCCTTAACCTTGATGTTAATCCATTCACCCTGAAAAAATACCACAACTCATGAATTTGAAGAAACTCATAGTTTTGTTTAGCATGATGAAGAATTTAATCATTTATATCTATGGCTAATATATCTTCCTTCAGTGCATATTTAGATCTAGATCTAGAACATAATAGACTTAATAGATAACCATAATGGAATCAAGCATGCAATACTAAAATATAACCATGATAACACCTTGTTTCAGTCCATAATCTCCATTATATTAATTCATAAGTAAATACACATAAAGCTTCCTTACAATCACAATAGTATATACGCTCATGCACATAACATATTTAATAACATAATCTCACTATAACCTAGTTCTCACACGTATATCTATGCTCTCTCTCTCTACTACACAGTTTCAATATATATTTATAAGGGTGGGGAATTTCCCTTCACCACTTATCTAATCCCAAAATAGGTCACATGCTATTATTAGCCATGCATCGTTACAAAAATAGGCTTACATGCAAGAATGCTAACAATAGATCTCTCTTAGTCAACTATCAGTTCACAATTCTATCTTTATCCTACATCCATGCAAAGTGCTTTGTAGCTGATCATCCAAAAATAGCCAATGCATGACATGCAAGTCTCCAATCGGTTTGAGTGCTCCACACATGCTATCTCCAAAAATAGATCCTCATCATGAAAATGGCTAAGTCCCAAACCTTTTTTTTCTTTGTGTTCATCCTTTTTTTATACTTTGCACGCCTTTTGAATGCACTCTTCTTTCCTATGCAAAACCTTCTATATTTTCTTCACTAAGTGCCAAATTCTGACTGATCAACATTACCCCACACTAGTTGTATTTCCTTGCCCCAAAATGGTTGTCTCCAAAACAAATCAAAGAATATGAATAGAAGAATAGAAATAATTTTGATGAATAAAATAATGTCTTTACCTACAATCTTCTTACAAACCTGAATAATCAATTCAGGATATTCTTCTTTTATCTCCACCTCTAAGGTCTTCACTATCATTGAGCACAACCTCTACTTTCTCTGGAATATCCACTACAATTGACTCTAATTCATCCCTTGCAATCTCTCCTTTTTCATTCATAAGACCAACACAATGCTAGACATGCCAGTCATTCTCCCTTCCAACAAGTCCATCTTTTGAGCGATGAGTTTTCCAAGCTCATCCAACCTTTCCCTATGTGGTTCTTGAGCTGCTATAAGGGCCTCACGCTTCTACTTAACAAGTGCTAATCATTCTACGCATGGCCCAATGTCTCATCCTTCATGGCCTTCAGACTTCATTGTCTTCCAAAATAGTCCTAGTCCTTATAATGGCCTCTGAGCGCTATACAAATATTTAGCGCTTGATCTACCTTCTTGAGTTCCTCCTGCAAGCTCTAAAGCAATCCTTCATATGATGCAATCTTCCACATCACCAAAGCCTTTTCTCACTCTGCTTCTTGTGTTGGATCCTTTGGTTCTGCATGCGAGGGTTCATCTTCAAGCACTAAGTCCACCAATGTACTTACATAATGTATTACCGAAGGAAACGTCTTGGGTACCTTTGGCTCTAAGTGTGGCCTAGCCTTCATGACATTGTCACCAATCTCCTCTTCCATGCTGATAAACACAACGTTCTTCTTCTAGGCCAAGTCTCTTTCCTTCTTTAGGCATGTGCTATTTCCTCATCCTTAGTCTTAATCTCCTCCCTTAGTGCCCTAATTGTTGCAGCTTTATCCATATTCCATCGTGTGACCTCTGTCGAGACCTTCACCAAAGCATTGCTTATTTTCTCATCGACACATAACAATAGGCTTTACTATTATGTGTCTAGCTTGAGGTGTCTTTTTCAACCTCCTCGACACACATGACTCCTCACACACATCAAATTTTGGTTCATCCATGTGTGTGTGCATCGACCATGACAATTGCTTCCTTGTGCACATTGTTTCCATATCTTCATCCATTAACTCCCATCCATACAACTCCTTTTGTGCCATTGTGCTTTGAAACGGGCATGTAAAAATTTTACTTGTGTCCTCGGCATAGCCCATGGCTGGTGGAATATACTCCCCACTTGTTCTTCTTGATCTAGGCTGCTTAGGAACTTGGGCTTCAAGATTTGGAACTTGTGTACTATGTCCTGAGAAGTCTCGTTGTTGTCTCTATCTTATCCCTTTTTCTCCCTCTTCTCCATCCTTCATTTCCTCATCTTTTTGTTCTTCCACATTCTCTGAGGTGTAGGAGAATTGGGCACACTTTCCTCCAACTCTTCCACTTCCTCATTCAAATTTAATTTCCTTCTCCTTTTCTTAGTTGTCTCCTTCTATGGAGAGAGTCGAGGTGATTTGCACACTATTTACGGAGTAGCACCTTGGGTCCTTGTCCTCCTAAATACTCTCTAAAAGGCTCTCTCTTGAATGCATCCAAGTCCTCATCATCTTCCTCTTGTGGCTGAGGTGGTGTAGTTAGTGCACTCAACTTCATCCTTATTTGGAGGTTGTCTTCTACCTCTGTGTTCCAAACCACCACTATCTTCATGCTCTTCCTCTTCATCATCTACTTGAATTGTTTTTGTGGGCTTAGGTGCTTGGAATATTTTCCATTATATGCTTACCTTTTGGTGGCCCTAGGAGCGTGAACTCATTCTCCACATACTTAGTGTTCTCCAGCTTGGGTTTGAGTTATAGGTACACAAGTGCTACTCTGTGTCCCCAACTACCAAGCTTACAAGTTTCATGCTTATAATATCTAAAATAAGTCTTTCAATGTATGCATTGCACCCTAGATATACATACTTCTTCCTCAGAGTGTGGTAGTCACAATCTACCTTGTCTGCATTGAAGGTTAGGCGGCATGCATCTGAGAACCGTGAACTGATGCCTAGAAATATCTCACTTGTGAAGGCATATGAAATTTTTTCACCATGGGCTCCAAGCCCCATCCTTCATCACAAATCACGTGATGCAAAAATGTTGGTATACGGAAAACTGAACTACCTTACCCACCACCGAAGGAAAATCCTTGGGTATGCACCACTCTTCCTCAAATGTCACACTGGAGTCTATCATACCACATCTCCACCCTCTACTTGAATGGTCCACTCATTGATCCATCACACAAGTACTTGCCAAATCTTTCCGTAGGTGACTTGTGTTCCATGGGGTACTTCCCAAATCTTCTCCTTTGGCCCATCAGGTACCCCAATTTCCATGAATACTAAAGACAATAATACAACGCCAAAACTTATTTTGTCACTTGTTCCACTTCTTCTTCAATGATTGTCTTTGCTATGTGATCTACAATATTGTAGACCACTCCTTGAGACATTTTCTTGGTGACGTGTAACCACATTGTGTTTACTTGCGACCACCTTCCTTGGTCATTCAACTTTGTCACAAGATGTGCAACTACCTGCACTACTAGGTACTTTTTCAATTTTTCAATGTCCATGCCACTGGACCCTTTAGTATACCCCAACTCCTTCCTCATCTCCAAGATTGTGGCTTTATCAGTTAAATCACTATCCAGATCCAACCCTGAGGCCCTTAGTCCTGTCACTATTGAAATCAAAGCAGCTGTGATTCTTACCCTCCATCCGACAAAGTAAAAGAAGTCCTCATGGACTCTCTCATCAACCACCGATACAATGGTTCATACTTTCCAAAATATGGCAGCTCATATAACTGGTAGACTCCATTCTACTTCAATAACTTCTCACCAACATCATCATATACCGACATATCCTCTGTCGTGCTGCTTGTTTTTTTTTGTGCTCAACAACACATCAAGCTCCTTCTTATTATCTATGTTCAATGGTTGTAGTCATTGATTTTACATTGGTGGATATGGGAATCCCATTCTTGTCCCACAATCATGCCCTCTGAGATACTGCATTTCTAAAAAATTACTCTTGGGAGAAATTTCTTCTTCCACTTCAACCTTCTTCTTCCCTTTATCTCTATTGCGGGTGCTTTCTTTGGTGCCATTTGAAAAAATCTCTCTTTTCTTCTCCTCGTAATTCAAGCAAGTCAAAACCCTAGCTTTAAATCTCCATGCCCTAGTGGAAATCACGTGCCCTAGCTCATTTGTAATGTGTCTTCTTCACTCAAACCCTTCTCCTATGGGAACACAAGCTTCTCCTGCACAACCCTTCTCTCCACATCTAGTTTCACACTCTTCACACCTCAACTGATTTCTCAGCTCATTCACACTTAACCCTTTTCAAATTCTCTCAATTGCAATGGTAAAAATGAACTCACATCCCATCCTTATATAGAATTTCAAAAAGTTAGTGCATTTATTGCTCCTCCACCTACCAACAATCCTCTCATTAAGTGACCATTTTCATTATTTCCATGTGTACACATCTTCGCGCCCAAGCTATAACCTTCTAGCATGCCCTTCTACCTTTTGGCTGCAGACTTCTCTTCAACATGCTTCCATACACTTGAGTACCTCATCATTGTGCCTTCCATTGGTAGTCTTTTCAGCCCTCTTCTTACCTCATGTTATACTTGTTTCTTCATTCCTCTCTCTCTATGGTCCCTGTGTCTAGAAGCAATCTCTCTTGTTTTTCAATTCTCCACCCTTGAATAACACCCATAGATAGTTCCTTTCATGTGTACTTATTTTCAATAGTCTGTACCTGGATATCAACAACCTACCCCACACTAAGGGTATGTGCAATCCTCTCGCATATAAAAATTCTTCAAATAGTAATTAGCTTCTAGTGCGTAAACACACTTATTACACAAACACACCAAATAAATTGAAAAAGCATAGAAAAAGAAGGAAACACATTAAGGGAATGTAGAATTGAAAACCTAATCTAAATGGCAATACTACCTTATTACAAACACCAAGAAGACTTATTTATAGTAGGGCTTCCTACTCCTTGAAGTAACTGGGTAACCGTATTCCATCAAGTGCCTCTAACTGACAAGCACTTGATTCAGTATGTGAGTGATAACATACAACCCCAACCAATGTACCTTGAGTTTACCTAGATGGCACAAAAACTTAGAATCATAAAGGAGCACCATCTTGTCCTATCTCCAACTTTTTATCCTTGATGTGCCTATCATGCCATGCTTTCTACCTGCCTTCTCTTGTTTTTGACTCCAACGTGTTATGGCTCATCACTCATCCAACTTGATTAACTTTTCAATGCATTCTTCTAATGCTTTCTCATCAACAAGACCTCCAATGCACAATACACAAAGAAGGTAACATAAATTCCATAGGAAGAACTACTTCTACACCAAACACTAACTGAAATGGTGTGGCTTTGTTCAACCTTTTATATGTTGTCTGATATGCCCAAAGTACTACAGATACTTTATCATCCCAATCCTTTCTTCCAACATCACATATTTTTTTTCAATGTCTGGCTCAAAATTTTGTTGAAAGCCTCAATAGTCCCATTTTCCTGAGGATGATAGGGTGTAGTCTTATGGTGTGCAATCATGAATTCATCCAATAAAATTCTTGATTGTCTCATTAAGAAAATGTGTGCCCCTATCACTGGTCAAACTTAAAGGACATCCATACCTTGTAATAATATTTTCCCAAAGAAACCTGGCTATTGTAGCCACTATACAATCCTTTGTAGGTGCTTTTTTCCCCACCTTGTCAGATAATCTGTGCAAGTTATGATGTAACGCAATCCAGTTTCTATGCACAACTGGTGAAATAGGACCCACAAAATCTATAGCCCATTTCTCAAATGGTTTTGTACTAGTAATGGGTCTTAGAGGCATTTCATCTCATTGACCTAGTTTTCCAAGACATTGACAATGATCACAAGCCTTACAAAATTCCTTACAATCTTTATACAGGGTCTCCCACCATAATCCAACAGTAGAATCTTGCACACATAGTGGCATCACCGACATAGTGGCCACCTGCAATACCACCATGAGCTTCTTCCATAATACCCATATGCTCATGTTCCAATACACAATGATGCAATACTTCATCTCAGCCTAATTTTTACAGTCACACCACTAATTAACATATAGGGGTCATGCGTATAGCAAGTTGTTTCTTCTCCAAGGATTTCATTCCTTCTGGTGCCATCCCTATTCATAGAAAGACAACAATGTCCTCTAGTTCTGATGGCACTCATTGTAACCTATATAACTATGCATCTGGCATGGTATCTTCAATTTCCTGTGCTTCTTCTCCTGACTATATTCTTGATAGATGGTCTGTCCAGAATTACTTTTCCCTAGTTTTACCACAACTGTGAAATCAAATTCTTGAAATAAGAGCACCCATCGACATATGCGCCCTTGTAGAATGGGCTTGTTTACCAAATACTTCAATGCCATGTGATCTGTATAAAAGATGAATGGTGTAGCTAGTAGGTACTAGCAGAATTTATGTAGCACATAGATCATTGAAAAAGCTTCACGCTATGTAGTTGTGTAATTCTGTTCTGTAGGAGTCAACTTTCTACTAGAAAAATATAGGATGATCTACAATACCTTCTCCAGGTTGAGCCAACACCATGCCAATGGTCATGCCAGAGAGGCATCAACATGTACATGAAATGGTTGGTCCCATGAAGGAAAATGTAGAATAGGCATGGTAGTAAGTTTTTCCTTTAATGTCTCAAATGCATGTTGTTGTGGTTCTCCCCAGTAGAACGTACCTTTCCCTTTCAATAACTCTTCCAATGGTGTGGAAAATTTGGCATATCCTTTGATAAACTTCTGTAATATCCTATATGACCCAAAAATCCACACACCTCACTCTGAATGGTAGGCTCTCTTAGGCCTATAATGACTTACAACCTTGGCTTGGATCAACCAACAAACCTTCCTTGCAGATTATGTGTCCTAACAATATCCCAAATGGTGTAGAAAATATGCACTTCTTGATGTTTAATGAGATACTCAACTATCTACATCTTTCAAACATTAAGCACAGATTGTCACAATGATCCTTAACTAATCCATACACCATCCAATCATCTAAATAGACCTGTAAGAAGTTGTGAATAAATTCCTTGAATGCTTGAACAACTATGCGCAAAAATACAACAGTGCACATTTTTCAGACCAAAAGGCATTACAGTATAGGTGAAGCTACCCCATTCAGTAGTAAACGTAGTCTTTTCTGATCCTCCTGGGAAATCCAACCTAATGATGATACCTAGAGAACCCATCTATAAATGAATAGATTTCACACCTACAACACCTTCTAGTATTTCCTCAGTGAATGGCATGGGAAAGGGATCAGTCACACATGCAACATTCAGCTCCCTGTAGTCCACAAAATCCTGATCCATCCATCCTTCTTGATACTGATCACCATTGGACTAACCCATTCTGACTCATCAAGGGGCTTGATAATTCCATACTTCAACATTTTGTCAATCTCTTCTTTGACCTTTTCACACAAGTTGGGGTTCATCCTAGGGTCTCTTTCTAACTGGGTGTGCACCCTCTTTAAGCTTTATCTTCATCTCCCTAATGATTCATGCATGCCTTTAAGTTCATGGTACCCCCTAGGGAATAAGTCCTGATAATCCCTTAGTAACTCTATGATTTTTTCCACTTCAGAGTCTGACCAATAGTCCCCAATTATGGCTTCCTTAGGCTCAGCATCTAATCCAATATTCACCTTCTTTGTCTTCATAGGTTCATGATAGGCACGCGTGGTCTTATCTACACTATCCAATACCTCACACCTACCTATTGAATGGTTTACATCTAGATTTTCTACTTCTTCGTCATCCACTAAGTAGACCATTTTTCCTTTTTCTTTCTCAAGGAAAGCACATTGAAGTAGTGTTGCATCGGCCTCTATTTCTTCAACAAGACATGCTCTCTTGAGTCTCCTTCATCCAATAACTCCTAAAGGAGTTCTTCAGCCTTGGCACTATCTCCCATAGTTAAGTGCTTTATGACTTTCAATGCTTCTTCCACCGAGGCTTTGTAGAGAAGAAGTCAAACATCTAGGCCATTCCTGTAATTAAATCCTACCAATTTCTAGTCTCTCTATGGAGTTCTACATATACATACCAAGCACGTGCACATCCTTGTAAAGTGGAATAAAACTTGTGCACCCATAACAAAGGTGGTAAAGCTTCCTCCCTTCTGTCCAGAGTCTCTCACACTTCTAAACGTGGTGCTGAACAGGTTGATTACCATGATAAGTACATATTTGAGTAGGTGCATTTCTCCTAAAGAACCTAGTAGCAAGAGCAATCCTAATTTCATTCCATCCTACAAGATTATCCTTGTGGGCCACCCACCAACGTGTTGTTGTCCCACATAGTGTATATGCTAGCATATTTCTTCTTTCCAATGGGTCTATCCATTGTTCTTCCATGGCACGCAGAATACCATAGGATCTCCTTCTCTCGGTGTAATAAGGTACCGAGTTGTTACCTATCCTCCTAACATAACATGGTTTTCTACCTCTAGGAAATATGCTCTTTACTTCACACCCTACCAACTCATAAGTGCTATGAGCCCAATTATCACAAGAAACACTTGTAGTATCACTAATAGACTATGCATCCTCCCACTGAATTATTCCTTCTTTAGTTGGCTCAAGTATCTTTGGATCTCGGATGGCACATACATAAATCCTATTCAGATCTTCTTCACTTAAGGGCTCAACATAGGGTGCATATTTTCCATCTGTTAAAGGGATAATAACTCTCTCCTCCTTGTTTTCAAAACTGATATAACCTTTGTTGAACCAAGATCAACATTATTTGCATAGCACCAAGGATGCCCCAATAGAGCTGGGAAGCTATCTAACTCTTCCAACGCTAAAACCTCAAAGTCTCCAATGAACTTGGCTCCTTGTATGGTAATGGATGCATCCTTTCAAAACTCCGATGGGAGTGGCCTTAGTCCGATTAGCCATGAACAATACATTAGAGGATGGCTGCAATGGGGTCTCCCATTTGTACCCATGCATCTAAGGTAAGAACATTGACTTCCACACCTATATCAATCAATATATTACTCAATAGCCACCCATCCACAACAACATTCAGAGTGATTTCCTTGTCATAATCTAGGCTATGAGGGGGAAGATTCACATGCAGATCTATCATCTAGTCTCAATACTTACACACGAGAGTGTTTCCTTTAACCAATCCCCTAACAATGGAATGATATTTTCCTAGTGCAACATTTTACACACTTCCCTTAAGTCATCTATATCAGTTTGGACCATCTCTGATACTTTATTTTGCTCCATCTTCCGTGATTTCTCTTTTAAGTATTATATCTCACCTTGAAGATTCCTAAGAACTTCCATGGTTTCCTGATAAACCTCCTTTTGATGGGCAGGATCTGGTACCATGCATGTAGAACCTCCTCCTTAGTGATGGTAGGCTTCTGTGTAATGCTTCTCTGGCGTGTGCCCACCTCAGCATGGGTCATGATCTTCACTTGCAATGCCTCGACTCTACTTCCAACTTAGGCATCCATTGATTTTCAACAATGTTGTATCCTAACCATCCCTATGCACCTTTTTTTTCTTGTTTATGTTGCTTACTAAGATGCTCATACAAGTCCTGGGAACTCCTCATAGCTATGGTTCTTTCCACAAAAAGAACATGTAATATTCTGAGGACATTCACACTGTAGTGGTCAGGAGATCCACATGTATAACATGTTCCATGAGGGAACTCACTTCTTCCACTACCACGGCCTCATCCTCCAAATCCACCATGGTATCCTCGACCTCTACCACGACCACCTTCAAAACCCTTCATTCCATCATAGCATGCCCCGATTGTGATCCCAGTCCTGATGCTCATTCTTTTCCTTTAGAGTTATCTGAAACTCCTGTCTATCATACACCAATATCTATAGCATCATGGATCTAACCAATCAACCAATCTTCCATGTCATGAGTCATGGACCTACAGATTTTACAGTAGCTTGAAACATTCTTCCTTATCACGCATTGTAATAATGGGCAAGTGATAAGCATCATGGTTTAAATGGCATATCTCACAATCCAACAACAATGAGCAGCACTCGATCTATGAGGAAACTATCCTTTGTGTGACCTTCTACTTCACAATCACACCAAATCCCTGTGCATGTCTCATGTGCTGAATTTGCTGATAGTTTCTCCAACTATTTTTCCATAGCTATGATCTTGTGCTTCTAAAAATGGGCTCACCCAATATCTATGCTTCCAACTGCCTCAATGCATAAGGTTGCTTCAAGTGCTTCACATGGATCAGTGTATGTCTTATGTGATAATGCCCTCCTAAAAGGGGTAATCAGGCCCCAACAAACCATTGTGCATGTTGGCTTGCATGTATGTCATAAGAAAGCTTAGATAACAATGTTTTAAAATGGGCATCATACTCTCTAACACTCTCAGTAGTGCCTTGCTTAATATCCTTGAGTGCACTTATACTCTTCTTCTCAAACTCAGGGATGTGAAACTCTTTAAGGAATGCATCTTTTAAAGTTGTATAGTCTATGCAAGTCTGATCAAGGTCAAAATTTTATACTAGCTGTGTGTGTGCCCTTGTAACGTAGTAGTAAAAATTGGCTTTCCCTACGCTCAGAAGCCATGATTCCTTTTGTGTGCCACAATATTTCACACATATGCACATGTTCAACAACATCTTCTATGCCTCTATATTATGGAAGATGAAGAGACATCTCCATGTAAATATTCTAGGGTTGGTGCGGACCTTGCCCACCTGATCCGAACCTCCTGTGTTTCCCCTGCCTCCAGATCCACCAAATCCACCGAGCTAGAGCTACCTAAGCCTCCTGATCCCAAACCTATGGCTGGGGTCAGACCAGAAGATGTACTTCCCTACATCCCAATAGTAGAACTAAATTGTACCCCGATAGTCTACGATGAATTACTACTACTCCTGAAGATAGTCAAAAATCTATGCACCTAAATTCTATGTGTAGATGATACACCTAAAAGGTACTCCCATATAACAATGAATCATTTTTTACTACCATCATTGTGCCTCTTATAAGACTTTCTCTCCTACTCTCCCACTACTTGAATTATCTTGTTGATTGAGTGTTGTACTAGATGCTGGAAAACCAAGTGCAAGGGAAAGGTTTCCAGGTGGATTCAGATGTGCACCCACGGCCCAGGTCATCTCTACTAGGCGCACTTCTACATGAGGCCGAGGAGGGTTCCTATCATGTTTTCCCAAATGGGGGAGTTCCCGAGGCTCAGGTTCCACATCTTCTTACATGAACTTCAACTCCTTCCCGAACTATCTTTCTCCACAATGCCATTTGCTTTCTACAACCTCCCACTGCTTCTCTATCTCCCTCTCACACACCTCATTATACTTAAGCCACCTTTCCTCTCTCTCCTTTCTTACCACTAGGTCTACCATCTTTCACCAAACTTCTCTACCCCCCCATGCGTGGTGGGGTTTAGTTAGCCATCGGTTTACTCTCCAAATTCAAAGTTACCATCAAGATCTTGATCGCTAGTGGAATGCCTCTGCAGTAAGTTCCCCTTGGATATCATAAAAACTAGAATTCAGCTACCTCTCGGGCACGAATAAGTGGAAATTGAGTACTCCAAGATATAACTATCCAAAACACCACGGAACCACATGTATCCACAGCTCGAGTCCAAATCAGATCAACATCATAAAGGGCCTAAAATTCTTCCTGCATCTAGAAAAGTGCGATACCTCCAATTCCACTTAGATGCATAAGCAATCAGCCACTCATACAATTCTACTAGAAAGATAACAAAGAAGCTCTCATATAAACTATCATATATGTTTGTTCCACCCACACACATGCATTAAACTCAGATCCAGTGCTGAAACCATCATGTGTATTCTTCTTCCAGATCATGTATCCACTCCTCAACACTTGCTAAGGTCAACCGATATGTCTTCATCGTGAACCATCCTTGAAAAAAATGAAAAAGAGGTCCCAAATGGAACCAATGATGCAGCCTAGAATTCAACAATACAAGCCTAGGCACACTGGCACATCACTCAACCTAGACTGAGTGCTCACCCAAGCATGCAAAGGTACCAGGCCCTCTTTAGGGTTTTTGTTACATGATGTTTAGCATGATGAAGACTTTAATCATTCAGATCTATGGCTAATATATCTTCCTACAGTGCATATTCAGATCTAGATCTAGAACATAACAAACTTAACAAGATAACCATAATGGAATCAAGCATGCAATACTAAAATATAACCATGATAACACCTTGTTTCAATCCATAATCTCCATTATATTAATTATAGTAAATACACAAAAGCTTCCTTACAATCACAGTAGTATACGCTCATGCATGTAACAAATTTGATAACATAATCTCACTATAACCTAGTTCTCACACGTATATCTATGCTCTCTCTCTCTCTCTCTCTCTTCTCTACTACATAGTTCAATATATATTTATAAGGGTGGGGACTTTCCCTTCACCACTTATCTAATCCCAAAATAGGTCGCATGCTATTATTAGCCACGTGCCATTACAAAAATAGGATTACATGCAAGAATGCTAATAATAGATCTCTCTTAGTCAACTATCAGTTCACAATTCTATCTTTAGCTTGCATCCATACAAAGCGCATCCATGCAAAATAGCCAATGTGTTCAAGTAGCTTTGATCATCCAAAAATAGTTGACAAGGAAGTTGAGGGGCTTCCATCTAGTCATTCTATTGGTGATCTGCCACCTGAATTGCATTTCCCCTTATGTAAAGAAGTAATGAAGGATGTTGTACTCACCAGTAAATGTTGTTTCAAGAGCTATTGCAACAAATGTATGACAATTGAAGAATGTTGCAAATACATTGGTCTTGTGTCATTTTAGCATGTGATACATAGCCTATAGCATATGTTTGTTTTTGGTAGCACATGGATAAATAGTATGTAATATTTTAGTTATTTTCATTTTAATTAGGCATTAGGGACCATATTTTATCAAAATCAAAGTGCGTATGCAAGGAAGAAAATATCCTTGCAGATGATCTCTTACCAAATATGACTCTTCACAATACCACAAACCAAATTTTGGAGACCAATTCTAGTAGTGTAGAAAATTCTAGCAGCTGGCTAGAAGTTCAAGGTATATCAGTTGAGACTCTTGTGTACAGGAGTAGAAGAGAAGCCAAGAGTTTACTTGTGGTTATCTAATAAGAAAATTACTTTCTATCATAGATATGGATTCAGATCACTACCCCAGGCCCCATGTTCTATTACCTTCTCTTTCAAGATGTGCAAAAGAGGCACAAACAACACCTTCAAAGCCAGATGTGCCAGATTTGAAGGAAGAAAACATCAGTGAAAAAAGACAGCTGTCAATGTGCCACAACAATCTTCAGAAATGAATTGTTCCACAAATATTACAGAGCAATTGGAGGAAACACCAGAGTATATGAGCACAAAAGATATTTTTCACAGGAAAGTTCCCTTATGGTTTGGGAAAAATAATGAAACTCCAATTCAATTAAGCCTCGTGTTATCCTCTTCACGGTGCATCCTTTCTCCCCCAAAGTGGAGCAATTGCTAGTTTTTATTTACCTAAAACCATGGTGGGAAATATGGTTGCTCAGCCATGTGAAAGGGTAGTAATAAATATTTGTTATATTATTTTATATAATGAACTTTTTAAAAGGCTATACCCAGCCCAAATTTAATATTAGTTTATTTTATATTATTTTATATATACTACATACTTTTTGTTTTTGTATTTATTTTAAAAAAGATCCATACTCAATCGTATATAATAGATTTTCCATATATATATATATATATATATATATATATATATATATATATATATATATATATATATATATATATATATATATATATATATATATATATATATATATATATATATATAGTATATATTTTAAATATTTCATTTAAAACATATAATTATAATTTATATAATTATGTATATTTATATACTATTCACATTTTATTTTTGGTTTTAATCTCCAAATATAAGTTGGGGTAAATTTTATTTGTATAAGATATATATCTATATACATATGAATATATATGTAATTTGTATAAACATGTATGCATAATTTTATGGGTCTAATTGTTTGATAGATTTATTTGTTTTTGAGAGAGTTTCACTAATAGAGGGAAGAATATTTACTTCTTAATTAAGGAGTCGGTTAAGTTATATATATATATATATATATATATATATATATATATATATATATATATATATATATATATATATATATATATATATATATGCCTAAATGTTTTCCATTTATGAAACCCAAACAAGATGCACCTAATAATAAGATTTTCTCAAATTTAAAAAAAAAAAAATAGAAAGGAATATAGTGATATTATTGAGAAGAAAAATCTTTCAAACTTCTTTCTCCTTTCAAATTAGAGTTTTCCAACCATACAAAAAGGAAACAACATTCACTTTCCACACAAGAACACCATTCCTTTCAAATTAAAATCATAATACAACTTTTAAATAAAAGTCCAGATTTGAAAGAACTTCATTTCAATTACAATACTACTTCAAATTCCTTCTTCCAACTATAATAATACAAAGTTTAACAATTACATTTTACAAGAAACTACTTCATTAAAATGCAAGAGTTACAAGCCTTCCACTTTAAGTGGAAACAACATGGCCAAATTTACAAAATAGGATCTTCCATAGGCTCAATAAAAAATCTTCATATCAATGTCATCCTCTAACTTCATAGCTTCAACTTTGCATTCTTCCATCTCTTCAAATTTAAATCACAAAACAAAGAAAGGGGAGTAGGCAACGCTTTTACGCCCAACCTTTAATTTAATAAGAGGAGAATATATCCTCCTTAATGGCCACCGAGTCCCAACCAAAGAATAATAAAGTGTGTTTGAAACTTTGACAAATTTCAAAATATAATGGATTACTCAAAGCAACACTCATACAACATTACAAGCAATGTATTCAAACACCAAAACACAACACAAATCACAATCCCCAACACATAAGCTTACAATCTAAGCCAAGGGAGAATAGAATAATGGGAACCACCTCCTTTTAGCTCCCAAATGAGTTAGGGGTTCCACCCAAAATACCTCCATGTGCACATCAAATATACTCAACATATCCCTTTTCCCTCCCAATGCAAAATACACAAAGTATAGCAATTTTACCCTTTTCACTCCCCATAGGTGGAACTCCCTACTCATGCTCCCTCCAAAATGCCTACAAATTTCCCTTTTCCCTCCCAAAGTGGTCCCATTTTTTTCTCCCACACATCTTAAGGCCATACTACACCAAACCACATACAAAAACACATACACACACTCATTTGTAAAACACATAAACAAGTAAATGAAAACAAGGGCATAGACCCTACCTTTCCATTTTAGCTTCCACAATATTCAATCCACAAGCTTCAATCCCTTCCCAAAATCAAGAAAGTCACCAAAATAAATCCTCCAAAAGCTCCAAGTAAGAAATCCAAGCCAATTCAAAAGAGCAAGTGTGCAAATGAAAATGAGTAACCCCAAAACTTCAACACAACATCAATAAATAGAAAATGAGGGGAGGAGGTGAGGTGGCTCCATGTAGGATGCCACATCCCCTCTCCTCCACTCCACCTCACTTGGTCAAACATCAAAACCAAGGCCAATCAATAGGTAAGGTAAGGATATGACAAGTTTCCTTCCACACACAAACACTTCTTTTTTCTCCCCCAAAACACATAATGAGGCCTAAAATCAACCCCCACATCATAGGTATAGTTGGTGGGTGACTTTAAGAGGCATGGGACAAGCTTAACTTGTCCCACAAGCCTCTAAAATTGGCTCCAAAGTCAAATTTCGGGATTTGAGGGATGGGTTGAGTGCACACATCAAAATAAATTAAAATCAAACTCAAATCCAAAATATTCCAAGGACTATCTACCCCAATAAATGCCCCAAAATTCACATCCCAAAATTACTTTAATCACAAGATTAATTAATTAACAAATCACATTATCAAAAGTAATACAAGGTGAGATCACATTACAAAAGAAGACATCACATACACAACAATTAAATAAAATCAAAAAGGAAAAAGGCCACACATTCTCCCATGGTCACATTTTGAGGTCACCCCCATGGGAAACCTCCTAACCAAGCATTATAATTACACAACACACATATATAACACAAGTTTTCAAATTGGCCTTTTTGCAAACACCCAACATTCTTCTAGGGTTGGTCCCCTATCCTCTTTCGGTGTATAGTGATATCATTTTCCTACAATCATAAACAACAATGCCCCTTTTGGCCTCAGGGCCATATCAATATGTCATGGAAATAAGACGCATATAAGACATACATCATACAATCCTCAGCATATATCAAGAAATACACACATATACATCTCTATTAACCACGTCATACACGAAGCCATATCATCATCATTAGAATTAGGAAGTTCTATCAATTATTTGAAATCACATAACATCTCAATTTGATAAATCATAACATCAATAAGGTCATAAGGTTAGTCCAAAATCCAAACATAGGCAATGCGTCACAAATATGATGTGTCAGTATAAAATCATAACAATGCAAACCAACATGTATAAAATTGTCCACAAGTGTCAGCTAGCACACCATAATCCAAAATATGAATCATGACATATCAATAATATAAATGTGTATGTACTCTATCACCTACTAATCATAACTTAACAATAGTTTCCATGTATCTATTGTCACAAATAATAAAATCATAGACAAATAAATGTCAAGGAGGAGTGGGCATTACATCCCCTCCCCTTAGATTTGACTTCCTCCTAGAAGTCACGAAAAGAGGTAGGGAAACAAGCATAAAATTAGAATTCACAACTTTCATGGGGTTTCTTTACTTGAAAAAAGTATGTCCATCGGAATCCCCAGTTTGGTCCAACTTTATTATAAAAATAGAAGGGAGACTATTAGGCATAGATACTAAACCTCCTTCAAACAAGATTTCTAGCATTAAATCCTTAAGAATAATCTCTACGGGGTTACCCCACATAAAATACAAAACATTTAAACATGAAATTGTTGATGGAATCCCATTGAATGACAACTAAGGTCCAATAATATTATGAATATTCACGTATAGAAGGTGTCCACGTAGCCACACATGGTTACAACACATGGTAACAAGGAAGGATAAGACTTCCACTTAGGTTGAATTACACTTCAATGTTTGTTATTTTAGACAAGGTTAACAACTACCAATAATGACCTTCAATTTTGCACGAGAAACCAAACCTACTCATACTTCTAAAAATTTAGGACCACATAAGACGAGGTTTAACAACAAGGAATACACCTAATTTAACAAAAGTGTTTAAAAGGATGCATATTATTTATTGGAAGTACTTAAATAATTTAGAAGAACACACTTAAGCTTTCCTAGTGACACAAGCATGCTCTTGACCACAAGTTTCCATTACTTTTATTTTGTACCCAAATATCATAACATACAATCATTGATCATAATTTTAGAAAGCCCAATAAATTAGACAACATTTCCATTTTAGCGATAGGAAATCATGTCCAAACTATCATATCAATGCAAGGGATACCATCCATTCCATATAAACAACAAAAATTATTAATTTTAGACTCTCCCTAGCTCTGAAAATAATTCTTAAAAACTATCTCAACTAAATATTATAAAACATAAGAACATTCAAATGAGCTAGGAGAAAATAAGCAACATGTGGGGTCTATCTAACAATTTACGGAGAGCATCACACAAAACTTTCTTGTTAAAACTTACAAAAACATATTGTACCTTCTCTTCCCAAAGGACAAGGGGAGACAACATCATGGTTTCCCAAAGGAAGGAGGATTCCAAAATTCCTCCATATCCTTAACATATGTTGCCTAAGCTTTCCAATAAGCCTAGGTCACCAATGACCTATTCCAAACACAAGAAAGATGCCTCCTTAAGAACTAGAGATATAGAATCACTCATAAAAGACCACAAATCATAAACCCATCGAGCTAAGAGGCGAAAAGGGTATGACGACCCAAAAGGCTCCAACAAGGGGAAAATACACACATTTATGTTCAAGGGAGTAAAACACAACTAGAACACATCACTATCAACAAGGTACTTCATTAATCAAGGTAGGCGGACAAACCTAAAGGTTCAAATATTTTCCATCATTGAAAAGATGGATGTAGGGCCCACCAACATGAACATAACAATTATTCCATTCTAACAAGGTGATAAAATCCCTATGCATACTTCTAATTTTTCATACTATCCAAAGTGAGAATTCCAAAGTGACCTAGCATGAAACTTGATTTACAACCATTATACATATGTTTTTGTTTGGTAAAACAAGGAGGTATACTCATTCTATTATCATGGTTTCAACTTTGGTGATCGCTACAAGATTCACACTAATTTTTATACTAGTCTAGCATTGGAATGGCTAATTCTTTCATGATTTATAATTATGGTCTCATATCGCATGCTAATTTCCATGAAAGATCATGATAATTTTACAATAAGAACATAATATATGCTATATTAAGGATATATATATATATATATATATATATATATATATATATTTATATATTTGATACATTTTATAATATTTCAATATTATTTGCAACCCCCAAAATCTTAGGGCACAATTGCGATTAGGCACTCATACAATAGCTCAAGGGAACTTTTTAATTAGTTCTATCATTTAGATTATATCCTTTACAAATTCTAGGGCATGTAATAACAATTTATATAATTAAGGTTGTTTATTTATACATTCTACTTGTGCTCCATCCCATGAAATTATCTTTTCCATATTCCAACTTATTAAAATTAAAGTTATAGTTATGTTTTCCAAGCATATTTCTTATAATTTTTCTAATTAATGCATTTGTTATATTATGATATTCCATATCTTGTGTCATTTAGGGTCATCACCATTGTTAGCATGATGATGTCTCACCACTCAAATGGCAACAATTTATTCATTTTACTTTTAGGGGGAGTAAGAAAGGATTCTTTGCTATTTTTCACATAGTTTTATTTCTTCTATTAATCACCAAGTTAAAGTAAGGAACCATCTTCCTAATGTACCAATTTACTTATTAAGTTTTGAAATTCCAAGCCTCCCAATTAGAGTTCTAATATGCTCAGGTTTTGTCACATTACCCATTTGAATTTAATGCGTAGGAAGAGCCAAGCTTATCACAATATTATTGAAACAAGAGGTCATTAGCTAAAATGGAACTCACCAAGTTTACAAGAATTTTCTCAAAGTTACATGCATCACCGATGCATTCCAGGTGAGTCTCTCCAAGTGTCGAGATAAGAGATATATTGAATATATACCTTTTGAAGTTATAATTTTTCTTTTATGATTTTGAGTTTAGATAATTGTGAGGTAGAAACAATGTTTTCAGCTTATACTCAAAATAGGTTTACTATAAATTTTTTCATTATGGCTGCAAAGGTGAGCCCTAACCCTAGCAGAGAAGGCACATGTAATAGCAACCAATATGTTTGATCGGCTAGCTCTCCCGGCTCACGAGAAGGAGGGTGGTCCTTTTGGGGAAAACTTTGGTGGTATAGTGGCCATGTTTCTTTTATAAACGATGAAGGCAAGGGTGTTGGAGGAGGTTTGATAAGAAGGGCAAGTGGATCCGCCTTGAATAGTGGTGGTAAAATAAGTGGAGCCTGTAATGGTCAATCATTTACGGCTATTATTCATATCGGAGATATGAATGGGGATAGAGGTGAAAGGAAACCCCTCAAACCCTCAATGAATATTCTTGTTCTTAAGTTTGAAGAGGACCTTCTCCTTCAATTTCAGGGATGGGAGGAAGATATTTGTAATCATGGGCTCATTTTTCATTTCCAGCATTTATGGCCAAAGCTTTCTCATCTGCATGAGTGGATTTCTCAATCTTGAGCCACAAAATATTGGGTAAAGTGGAACTTTATCCTTTTTGAAAGCATTTTTATTATTGTTTTTGAATCTAGCCAAAATAGGGATGTTATCAATAAGACCTATTAGAGATGGGGTGATCATGGTCTAATGACTAAACCATGGTTCCCTGCATTTGATCTATTGAGAGATTCTTTCGACTGGATGCTTGTTTAGGTTAGGCTTCTAGGTCTACCCTTACAAATTTAGTCTGAATCATGTCTCAATGTTATTGGATATGCTTTAGGATGTCATGTTTCTACAAATGAGGATTTAAATCAAATGTTACATCCCTCTTACGCTCGTATTCTCTTAGACATGGATGTCCCCCTTGATCTACCAGACAAGATTGAGTTGCAAATTGGTGAAAGGGTTTGGATTCAAAGATTGGATTATGAGAGATTTTCCTTTCATTGCCATAGATGTTTCTAGCCAGGGAATTTGAGTGTGAGTATGGGTAACCCAAACAAAAAAATAGAGCAAGTTCATCTTGGTGCAAGGATTCACTCCCTTCTCACCGTATTGTTGAAGCCCCTATTGATTGTGAGGAAGATTCATCTTCTCGTGAAGATCATTTCTAAGGTCGAGTCTACTCTTGTAGTTGAGAAATCTTCTTAGGATCCTCAACACGACTCTTTTATGGTATTTTCACAGATTTCTGAACTAGAGGCAAGGGAGAGGGCCCCTTCTTCCCCTCCCAAATTGATGTATCAGCTTATTTCTTCTATTAATGTTATTATCTCATGTGGAAAAAATGAAGATGATTCAAATTAGGGTGAATGGACTTTGTTCCAGAATAAGAAGAAAATCTCTTCTATGCAGGTTTTAGCTCCTTCACATATGACCTTGAGATCTCAATCCTCTACTAAGCACTAAGTTGTGTTCTTGTTTGGAGGGTTGCTTTTGTTTCACCATTTTCTTTAAGGATTTAGATGAAACAGATAAGGGTATGGGCCAAGGAGGACTACCTATTGTGATGGTCAATTTAAGGGTCATTGCGTGCATTCTAACTTCTTCATCCAATGCTAACTGTGAGAGATTCCTTTTGACTAGGAGGAACTACCTGAAATACAAAACAAGACCACAAAAAGAGAGTTAAATAGTATATGACAGTGGACTGCCTAGCATATGCTAGATCCAAGAAGTATGATACTTTCTAGAAGGTTGTCAATCCATTGTTTATATATCAATATAAAACAACTTAAACATGTAAGCAAAATAATCTAGTGCTAGCGTTCTGATTTGGGTGCCTCATATTACTATCATCATGGATCTAATTAAATAATAAAATGCTATGCGGGTAAAAGGTTTTGGGATTGGGTCATGCAGTGTATGTAGGTGGTCCGTAGGTCACGATGAGTATTGGTAGGTTTGGGTGAGATTTTGAGTTGTTTTGGGTGTGATACTTAGGTTGTTGATCTAGAGCAGTATTATCAGACACAGAGACCAACACCGGTTAAGGTGACCGATGTTGGTTTAGGTAGGACCGATACCGGTTTAGGGTAACTGATATCGGTAACTATGAAAAGTGGCAGGGAGTTAGGGGAAGGATGTTTGGGCTCTGTTTTATCTTGGAACAGAGAGTTGGAAGGGTCTTTGTGGGGGAGGGTGAGGTAACAGGTCTAAGATAGGTGTGGTAAGGTTTTGAGTGAGGTTTGGGGTAGGATAAGGGTTGAGTTTTTAGGTTGGGTTGAAAGTCATAGTGACCACTGACTATCAATTGAAGAGACCGACGTTGGTATAATATGAACCAATCACGGTTAGGGTTAACCGGTGTCAGTGACTATGGAGAACTGGGGAATATTGTAGAACAAGTTTTGGGTCCTCTTTGTGATTACACAAAGAGTTTGGAGGGTGTTTGTGAGGTCTACGTGAGGGAGACGATTTCAGATAGGTTTTTGTGAAGTTTAGGTGGGGTGTGATGGGGTGGTTGATAGAGAGAAAGTTGAGGGATAGATCCAAGTAAGGATAGTAATTAGATGAAGGAAAATAGAGAATACAACTACAAGTGATAGAGGAGAAATAAACTTACTTAGAGTTCGAGACGGGTTCTGAATGACTTTAATGGTGGAGAGATGGTTGAAGATGCTGGTGAAAGTTGATTTATGGAAAGGTACTCAAAGCTGATATGGCACTTCTTCTTGGAATGCTACTACGTGGATGCAAGCGTCTTCCGATCAATCTAGGTGTTGGCTATGGATGTCTAGACGTGTGAAAGGGGTTTGGTTCTTGCTTGCATGTAGATCTCCTTCATTCTCCCAAAAAACTCAAGAATGTGCCAACCTACCAAACAAGGTTACCAAAATGAGTTTAAGGTAACTACGGCGGTTTAGGGTGACCAGCATCGGTTCGGGTTGACCGACGTTAGTTAAGGTGAGAAATCCTATGTTTACTAAAAATACCGATCTTAGCAATCTTTTTGGTCCATCTCGCTATCTCATAGATCAAAATGGAATGTTACATTTTAATGAGTGGGAATGTGGTTAGAGGAAGAATAGGCATATGATTTTAGGCTTGCACTAAGTCTTAGTTCATTAAGGTAGGTATGACTAAGCCTTAGTTAGTTATGGTGAGTAAATGTTGAGTCTTAGTAAAGGGGAAATATGCTAAAAATAGGTTTGTGGTGAGGTGTCTAGGTGAGGTGGTGGGGTGAGGTGGAAATTAGTTTAATTAGGGTAATTAAATAATGAATATTGTGAGGATGAGTATCACTTTAATTATAAATAATTAAACTAATATTAATGTGGAGTAAAAGGGTCATGGTTAGGTGAGCATGTTTAAGTTGGTTATTCGAAAAGGGACCAAGAGGAGTGTAAACCAATTTTGGTGTCTACATTTTTCCCCTTTTTGTTTTGTAGATTGTATTGGTAAGCAACGCTGATAAAAATAGGAAGTGATTGCCCCATGTGTGGGTGAAGGTGATTCCCCTCATACCGGACATTGACGAGGTTTAACACGGAATCGGTGGTGGGTTGATAAATGTGTATGTTGTGAAGATAAGTGGGGAAGGGTTTGAGTATTGAGGGAAAGGGTGAAAATTAACTCGTAATAGATAGTAGGTTGGGGTCAAAATCAGGTCACATGTAAGGGAAATCAAATGTACACACATGTATAGATGCAACACGAACACGATCTGGGTTGAAGAGCTTGCCAACTCTACATCACCAAGGTTGATAGGTTTATCCGTAAAGGGTGAAGTGATTAAGCTATCTAAGGTATAGGATATGGTCCGAAACACAATGTAGGTCGTGTGTAGGAATGCTTAGGTGTATTCGGTACACTAAAGGCTTGATCAGGATAAACAACATGGAAATATGCAAGGTATGGTTGGTAGGCTAAAACAACATGGGTAACAACATTTTAAGGTATAGCAAGTGATTAAGGTCAATGGTCACACCAAGTAGGCCAGGGTTAAGGAAATAGGTCGTGGCATGGGTAAGGCCAAGGTAATCAAGCGGATGCGTATGCACAGATTTTGGTAAGGTAGCCAGGTGGGAGAGCTCATAGACTCCACATTGTCGACAAATCGATACAGTTATCCAAACAAGGGTTGTTGAGGTCTGGTATCTAGGGTAGAGGATACGGTCTGGACACACAATGAGGTAAGATGTAGGAACGTGTAGGTGTAGTTCTAGTACATCCAAAAGGTCAAGGTGTTGTTTGGGTAGACCACTTGATAGGTAGGCAAGGCAAGGTCATTGGGTTCACCAAAATGAGTAACAATGGCATAAGGTGCGGTGTGTATACAACGATCGGAAGGTACCAGAGGGTGCTAGTAGGTGGGATAGGGTTTTTTAGAGGTAGATATGAGGATGGGAGGGGAAAAAGGATGCCCCAAGGGTCAAGGGAAAGAATATAAGGTTGCATGGGTAATTGGTAGGGGTGAGGGAGGGGGATAAGTAATAAGGTCATGAGGGTGATGTGTAAGGTCAGGGTCAATGCGTTGGGTTGATTGGAAAAAGGTTACGACCAACTAGATGTGGTGCACTTTTTGGGCAATGGGGTCAAAAATGATAATCGACACCGCTTATGAAAAATCAATGTCGGTCTAGTGAAACCGACCATAGTAGATTAGGGCACATGTCAACCGATGTCCTTCAAGTTAAACTGACATCAATCAAGTCGGGGGGTAGGGTAAAAAGTAAAAACCGTATGTTATGGATTCATTTGAACTGCCCACTTTATAGAAAATGACAGAGTGAGTTAGTTTAAGATTTTTTGAAGAAAAAGATGAGGTGTGGTACTATCGAGTTGGAGGTATCTCGAGTGAGTAGAGGAGGTAGGTGCATGGGCCCGGAGATCTTTTAGAGTGATTATATTGGTTGGAGGACCGAGATTTTGATTAGATACATGGAATCAGCGGGTGGAGGTGCAAGAGATATAACAGCAACGAGGAGACCGGACATCCCGTGAGGAAGTGCTTTTGTGTAGAGGTAGGATTCAATCCATGTGTAGTTTTGAATTAAATTGTTTAGGTAAAAATGGAAAGAATGGGGGTTTAAATTTTTTTAAAATGTGAGTAAAATGAATGGATTTGGGTATGGGGAGAGGCCATAGAGGTCATTTAGGTAATAAAAATAATTTTGGGTGGGTTGGTTGGGTGTTGGGGTAGGTTTTAGGGTCTATTTTCAAATTTTAGAAAAGTTGGGGGCGTGGGGTTTTGGCTATGGAGCTGAAACAGAGACCGACATTAGTCAAGGATCACCGTGTTGGTCGATTAAGCCAACATCACCACGGTGAGGTGACTAATGTTAGGCGAGTGTAACCGATAACATCTAATAATGACTGATATCGGTCAACATAAATGGGGTGAGGCTAGATTGGGAGGGTAAAGAGTGGGTGGAAATAGGAATGGGTAGAAATGGGGTGTAAGAGGGACTAAAAGAGAGATAGGAGGAAAGGGGTTAGGTAAGGGATGTCCCAAGTAAGGTAATATGGGGTTGGGGTAAGCGGGCGCAGGTAGATGATAGGTCGTGAAGTAGGTATGGAATAGATAGGTGTGTGGAATTTTTGACATGGTTGATTTATATGGGTGCAGGCATGACATTAGGCCGATGATGCGGGATGATTACCACCACCGTTTAGGGGAGATACAACCTTGTGTCACCGTGGAGGAGTGGGGGCACATTCACATGGTTGGCCTAGTTGGCATCAAGATGTATAGGTGGATCCGATGGGATCATAGCCTCATGGTCATGCTCATCGATAAATGGGATGCCGTGACCAACACTTTCCTCTTATCTACCAAAGAAGATGACAATAACAATGAAGCATGTCTACCAAATATTCCAGCTTTTGATTTTTGGTGAGTTGGTGTATATAGTGTCAGCAAATGTGGCCTTCGAGGAGATGATCATAGTGTTTGAGGAGATGGTGACTGAGTTGACTAAGCACAATGTGAGCCTTGTATATGGGGTGATGTATGCATAACACACCCAGAGGAGACGTAATTGGCGGTATTGATGATGGTGGCGGTAGGGTGTTATTCTCTACTTGATTCAGAGGGCGGCTAGTTTCCCAAGGTTTGATGGGGGTGTTGCGGTTGATGGTGGAGGATCGGGTTTGGTTTACTTGGGTACCTACTTATTTGACGCAGATGACAAAGAGATCTAGTGTTACCAGAGGATGCACCGCTATGGCCTATGTTGTACATTCATATTGCATTGTTAGGCATATGAGCACATTATGATAGTGCGACTGTTTGGGATTTCCAATAGCATATTGACATAGAGGTGGGAAGAGAGTAGGAGTACAGAGGTGGGTGGTAGTAGCTGGGGATCGCCAACATGGTGAGGAGGTGACCTATTATGGCATGCATTATAGGTATAGGTTGGAGGGGTCAGTATGGGTTAGATATCATGTGGCGGCCGTATGTGAGCTACCCAAAGATTTAGAGGTATGAGGTGGGCCACGGGGTTGCCGCTAGTATGGTGGATATAGGGTATATGTGCTTGGTGAGCACGAGATGATTCCGATGGATAGATTATAATGAAATTTTGGACTAGTTCAAGATGTGCCCCCACCTATCGTATGGTATCGCCGAGAGGATGTGGAGAGGAATTTATCGATACCACACCCTATAGATCTAACAGTTAGATGGAGATGCAAGTGGATGACGAAATCGATGATGCGGGGGTGACTTATGGGTATAGATGATGGTGGGCTATAGAGTTATAGGAAACACCACCATGGTGGGAAACAAATTTAGCTATAGTGATAGTGTAAAGAGATGCATTACAGGAAAGATGATAGCATTGGGAGTGCATTTGGCCACCGCACAAGCATAGTAGTTACCTTAATGGGGAAGGTGAATATTTTAAAGGGAAAGTTGGTATAGGTATAGGCACAAGGGTCTGGACAGGATGGGGCATAGATTTCCACTCTATAGGCACATGTAAGGTTTATAGAGCTAACTAGTGACATCATAGGCATGGGTACCCACTTTACAGGCTATGTGACTATATTACATGGGCAATTGGCTCGCCAGTGACAGGTGGTGGTACATGTACCCGTATAGGGTCGTGATAGGAGTAACTAGCACAGAGGACCGAGGCTAATAGCAGTAGGTCTTAGTACATAGGTGGAAGTGAGGCCCATGGTGCCTCCACGAGATAGTATCTCTGGCACGGTTCGGGGATGTCCTAGGTGAGGTGCAAAGACTATAAGAATAACCTCGATGGATGTAGGGAGTAGAGCACATATCACAATAGGCTTCAAGTGAGAGAGAACAAGTCCCGCACTCACATTGTAGAGAGTAAAGGGGGTCGGACATCCCGAGACAAGGTCGTGGAAAGGCCACTAGTTTACTGGAGACTAATGCCAGGTAAGGGGCCATCAAATTTGAGACCGAGGCCTATGGAGGGTGGCAAGATGTTAGACTGGAAATGCCACACGGGAGAAGAGGAGGTGAAGGAGATGAGTGAGACAAGCGTGGAGGGTATCTAATGGGGAGGTGATTTATATCGGTGCGTTATTTCGCCTACATGCCGAAGAGAGCGAGGATGTATATGAGAGTTTTGATATTTTTGAGCATATATCGGCCTACGTGTCAAGATGGTGAGGTTGTATATGAGATTTTTGAGAGATTTATATTATTTGTATCAGTGTATATTGGATGGATACACATATTTTTATGATGAGATCAATGATTGTGTATGATGTACTTGTGTTGGTAGAATTTGATTGTTATTTGTAGATGGATGGAAACTAGGTGTATTAGGCATGGTGGAGACAGGTTGGTGTAGGCATGATTGAGTCAAGTCGTAGGCATGATGGAGTCAGGTCATAGGCATGATGGAGTCAGGTCATATGCATGATGGAGTTAGGTCATAGGCATGATGGAGTCTAGTCGTAGGCATGGTGGAGTCGGTCATAGGCATAATGGAGTCTTGTTGTTAATTTTGATTTAATGTCCAAGTTGTTAGGATCATGGGAGATAGATGCTGATATATATGCATGTTATGCTTTAAATTTCCAAATATTTTCTATAGTGGAAATGTGAAAACGATAAACGAATTATTTGATGATGTGGTAAAAATATTTATTAATTGGTGCTTGTTTGGTTTAATTTCCAATTGTTGATATAAAATGGAAACTAACTAAGGTAGAATGTAAATAGGAAGATGGGGGAAAATAGGCTAGGGTAAAGAGTGGCCGAGCTAACATCTCAGGGCCCCATGCCCTAGGAGTGCTACCTACATAGCCCCAATGAAAAGGGGCCTCAAGTCAATGTAGTTCTCCCATAAGCTAGGGAAGAATATGATGAATTAGAGGAATGGGTTGGTAGGTTTTAGGTATGATTGAGTGTAGGTCCTAAGCATAGTTGAGTCTTAGGTGATAGGCATGGTTGAGTCATTCAAAATGTAGGTGTCGATGATCTATTCCTGTATAGGATAATCAATTAGTAATGAGGAAGGTGAATGATAACATGTGGTAAAAGAGCCACTTAATTGATAAGAACCCTAATGAATCTACCACACCCAAGAGGGGCTTATGAATGTAAGACCCTAAAGGCATTGCAAAATGGACTATTTTAAGGGTGAAGAAAGTCACATGATCACAAAATGTCGCTATTACGGCAAGTCCCTTAAGTAGAGAGAAAATTAGGGTGAAAAAGGAAATGAGGTGAAAGTGGGTGGTTTAGCATAACTTAGTGTATGACAACATGTTTACCTAGAAAGAAACCCAAGATCAAAAATAGGCAAGTCCATGACGAAAAATTCATCATTTTCTTTACTTGTTTGTTGTTAATAAATTAATCGATGCAGGAAGTCTATATGGGATGAATATATTATCTCCTTGAGGTCTTCATGAATATGATCGATGTGGGAAGCTTATGGATATTTTTATTGTATTTTTGCAACTGACCGTATATAGCTATCATTCAAGGGAGCAGTCTATTTATAGTGGTGAGGTAGAAAGAAGAGATGTCCCTTTTGAGGGAGTCATATTTTGTTGGAATTTTGACTCAAGGAGTTGAATCCCATTTTATTTTTAGATGTTTAAGTCATGGACAAGACTATAGAGGAAGATTAGGTTCTTGTTTAGAAGAAAAAACCATAGCACATAGAGGTTAACTATGAAAGAGGTGGTTTTAAGTGATGAACAACCATGGGATTCCATCTTTTAAAAAGATGAAAAGTATCCATGAGAATCATGTTGTGAGTAGAGCCATGGTACTCATATTGAAGATAAGGCTAAAAGGTGATGGGTAATCACATGATTCTTGTTTAGTTGTTGATCCTAAAAAAGGTAATATGGAAGGTGAACATCGGTCAAGGGACGAGCGATCAATTGACGAAAGTGATATAGGACTTGATGTCAACAATAAATGGCTGAATATGCAAGGCATTAAGGGGATCACTTAGGTTTACCTTCAAGTGAAGACAAACGATAAACACCTAATCCATAGGCATGGGTAACAATATAGGGTCCAAGCCAATTAGGAGAAAATTTTCCCATTTAATTTTCTCCTCTTTAGTTACATGTTGATTTTCTTTCAGTGATGAGGTCACCGATTTGGAAGGTGTGTTCATGGACACATTTTTCATAGGCATGCTTGATACGTTTTTGGTAGAATTGGAGATGGTCGAGAGCATTAAGATAACGTTCATCTAATAGCTCAAGTTACGCTAAAGGATCCCGGCGAAATTCATCATTGTTGAGCATGTATTGTAGTGAGATGTGGAGAGATGGAATCTTGACTTCGAGAGGCAATACAACCTTGGTACCATAGACCGAGAAAAAGGGTGTGGTAGCAGTTTGTTATCCCGTAAAATTGACAAGGGCAATTTTACCGATAACCATACGGAAAATTTTGTTTCGATCCTCGTTAGGGATCCTCGCGTCAAACATTGTAAAATCCTTTCCTGAAATCTAGTTTTCGAACTTAGTCTTTCTGAGCCTTTTTTGGCTGGGCGCATGAAATATCCTTGTAACACTAGCTTTTGATGCGCCCCCTTAAAAGCCTTTGGTGCATGGTTTTCCATGTTAACACATCTTTCGGTGTGCCAAAGGATGTTGAGTCTCTTTTGCGTGCGCCAAGGCGCATGCGCTTGTGTTGATACAACTTGTGTTGCGCCACTCTTTGGTGCGCCAAAGGGCGCACATAATCCCGTGTCGACAATAGATTTGGTGCGCCAAGGGCGCGCTTTATCTCATGTTGGCAGATGCTTTGATGCGCCAAAGGGCGCATCCCTTCCCGTGTCGACAACAAATCTCATGCGCCTTTGAAAAAGTGGTTGGCGCATTTATGTCCAGTTTTTATATATATATATGGTTTGCGCGCCCAAATGTCATTTTCACTTTTGTTGAGCACGTGATCATTCTGAACTTGTCAGCCTCTGCTCCGTCATTTTCATCGTCCTGTGGACCCGTTGCAACTTTTGCTATATATCCAGGTAAGAGGTGTTATTTCTCTCTTGTGCGTTTTGTGCTTTCAGTTCCTGGTGTGTTCCTGGTTTGGTTCTTGCTTGTTGGGTGGTTGTTTATATATAAATGTGTTGGCCTAGCCTCCTCCGTTTGCTGTCTGCCCCCCATGCTATCCTTCCTCTTTCCAGATCTGCTGGAGAAGGTCATTTTCTTGAAACCGTGGTTGTAATCCTCTTGGTTTTAACCGTTTCGTTTGCCCACTGAGCATGTTAAAAAACAAAGAGGAGAAGAAATCTAAGAATCATGTATAACCCCCTTTAAGAGTTTGGTTTTCTGTTTTTCTCCTTGGCGCGTCTGTCACCCCTGCAACACTAAGAACAGTTGCGCCCCCATGGCGCATCTACCCGCCCTGTTACAAAAGCAAAATCTCATGCCAATGGCGCACCCTTTCGGCCTGCTGCATCATGAGCTCATGCGCCCTCAAGGCGCGCCTTTTCCGCGTGCTACAAGTGCTGAAACTGCGCCCCAATGGCGCACCATCCGTCCATGTTGCATCCTTTTCCATGCGCCCATGGCGCACCCAGCTTCCATGCAACAAAAGTTTTTTCCGCGCTAAGTATGAAGCTATAAAGGCGCAGGCGCATCCCCGATTGCAATAACACCATGTTGTGTGAGTTTTTCGTGCGCCGCGCCATATTCCCGGGCGCATCCCCGTCCCAATGTAACACGTGCTTCTCATGCGCCCTATATCAAATGCAATATGCAATATCCATGCGCCATGCGCCTTTGGCGCCAATTTAACCTCTCGAAGACTCCTTTTCAGCGCCTTATAAATTTAGCCTCGTTAGCTGCATAGCCTGCGCCCTACGCCCGAGCCTTAAAATCTCTAACTCTTTCTTCTGCTAACATTCCGATGGAAGATCAAATGGCTAATTCAACCTTTTTGGATTGGGTCTCGCTTCTTCTTCATGCAGATCAGCAACTGAATTCAAAAGAACATATGTCTACATCCAGCAAGAGACCCACCAAACCAAGAGGAAAGGCTAAGCTTACAGAGGAAGAGATGAAGTACAAATATCAAAGGGTCGATGCCCAATCATAGGTCAATGCGATGGATGTCGAGACTCGAGTTGGGTCACATTGACATGGAAGAATTCTGGGTTAGGACTCAGAAGGTTACAAGAAGTCCGTGGATGGACAAATTAATAGGCAAGGCCCCGTATTTTGCCGGAGGAATCCCACGTCAAGTGCCGCCAACAATGAATTCATGATGGTGATTGCACGCTTACAACAAGGACAAAAGATGTGTCGAAAACAAGCAAGGGCGAGGTAATCATAAACCTCACTGCCCGTCATTTTGAGATAATGCTCGGCATCCCTCACCACCGGCACTTTGTGGCCGTCAGCCAAGAAGAGTGCATCAAGGCCTGGGAAGACAATGAAGACCAATGCATGCAACTAATGAACAAAGTCTACTTGAAAAACAAGAAGGTGGTAACCCGGTGGCCCCAAATCATCCACCGCAGTGACTTCTCAGAAGAGCTCAGTGATACTATTACTTTCCTGAGCAGAGTCTTCGGGCTTTCTGATGCCCACTACTTCCATAAATGGATGCTGAGGTACTTGGAAACAATGAATAAGAATGTGCCTGAGCAACGCTTTTGCTGGGGAGAAATAATAAGCAGCACCATCTTCGAGCAACTACAACAATTCGCCACAACGGAGTGTTCCATATGAACTCCTACGTAGTCTACGCTGCAAAGCCGACGAGAGGGATTATCCAGTGGCTAAACCGAAGTGGAATTTGGCCTCGTGTCAAAATATATGAATATTATCCGTAATCGAGGCCGAGAATAGCATCCTCAATTTGCCAAAATTAATGATGCTTTCTTCTATCACATCATTTGCCTGTTAAGGCCAAATCTAACTCATGGTCGCACGACCAAAAACATTGTGTCAACCGTGGAGAAGTGGGGGGCCCTGTTCACCCAGTTTCCCACATTTACCTATCTGAGGGTGGTCAACTTCTTGGGCGAGCCAACCAGGCTACCGAGGTATGCTGGACCTAAGCTGATTCTACTAGAGTTATCAAGGCAGCTGGTCACATACCATGAGAAATGCCTCAAAAGAAAGAAGGGCGGAACTCCTTTCCCCCTCACAAGGGCTTCTGCACACATGCTCCTCTCATCACAAGGTGAAGGAAATGTTCGCAGAGCTGGAGTTGCTCAATTTGAAACATGACTTCCCAGCCAGGCCTACCTTTGACCCAAGGAGCTTCCTGCCAAGGGCTAAGCTTGATCCGATCCATGTCCCTCAAATTGAGGATATTTACATTGACGTCATCCACGAGGTGGAACTCAGAAGAAAGGATCATTCTCGCTTAGCATTGGCGGAAATTATCCAATACGGAGTGGCCATTGTCCCCAAAGGCTTCCAAACTACGGAAGATGAAGTAGACAAGGTGTATAATGACACGGAAGGGGATGATTGGCCCTTCCCGGCCATTGACAGAAGCAAGGCTCCTCAAACAATTGAGGAGAGGGTCAAGGAGACTATGCGCAGAACAGAGCACTGGTGCCGCATGAATGGGCTGATCTACCTCGGGGTAGATTTCACAACCTCCCCATTGGGCAATGCACCTCCAAGGTCCAAGAAGCAGCTAAAAGGCAAAGGTGTAGAAGGTGAACCTAGCACCATTCAGGAAGAAGCCCCTGGAAGTCCTCCTTCCACAGCGCCAGAACAGGTAATAACTCTGGATTCGCCAGAGAAAGAAGCAGCGGAGGATAGTCCCATACGCCCATCCACTCAGGATGTCGGCATTGCTACAACCACAGAGGTCCCTTCTGTCCCTTCTTCTTCTCTTTCTTCCCCTCCTCGAGTGACTCAAACGACCACCCCTTTGGTCGTGTCCTCCGCCCCTTCTTCTACTCTTTCCCCTGCCTCTTCGTCTATCTTCTCCTCCCTCGCTGATTTATCTTCTTCCATTTCTTCCCTCATTTCCGGGCTCCCTTCCCTTCCTTTGTCTTCTGCAGCTGCGGTTTCCCTTCCTCCCGTGGACACTTCTTCGGCTATGATTTCAATGCCACCGCCGCGTGTCTCCACGTTTTTCCCCTCTTCTACTTTGTTGCTCCTCCTCCTCCTGCCTCTCTGGTCCTTCTTCTATGGGACCAGCCCGATCTCTCAAAGAGCTTGATCCAACAAAAGAGGAAAGTTCCCATCGCTCCGATGGACTTTTCAGTGATTCCGGCCAAAGGGGCAAAGAAGCAAAAGCCTGTAACACGCTTCTCTCAAAGTGTTGCGGGTGAGAGAGTTATGGAAATAGCATACCCTGATCCCCTCAAGGAGAAAAAGATCTGGTTCTCCGACAGATTTTACTGTGACTCAAGTCACAATGGGGACGTCTTCTGAAAGTCTCCAGGGGGAAGCTCTTTCCGCAGTCGATGCCCTCTGCAAAAAGCTTCAAGAAATAAAAGAAGAGAAAAGGCTACTGAAGGAGCAGAACAAATATCTGCTTCAAGCCTTACAGAAGATGGGTAGTGCACCTCCCACGACTGCCGCCGAGACTTCTGAGCTTCTCAGCCAGGAGAAAATCAATGAATATTCAAAGATCGGCGAGCAGGGTATGGCCGTTTCTGCTTGGAGGAGCCAGATCCTCAAGGACAGTGAAAGAGTGATCGCCGAGTATGTCAATTCATATCTAAACATCAAAAAGGCGAACAAGGAACTCCAAGTATTAGCGGGTCCCATATCAGAAGAGCTAGATCATGCTAGACTCCAACATGAGACCTTTCAACAAATGTTCGACTGTTCAGTCGAAGATCTGGTCAAGTTCGGAGTTTTCGGCCATCCAAGGGCCCTCAACAAAACCATGTCCACTCTGGACTATCGGATAGATCAGCTGGAATTTGTTCTGGAAAAGATAGACAAGGTGAAGGAAGAGGCCCTGGATGCGATGCATCAAATGGAGCGAATTGTTCTTAACATGTCTCCAGGGCTGCTCACTCCTTCCTTTACCATGAGATCAGCTGATGAAACTATCCGGATCTTCAAGGAGATCGCTTCTCAAGGAACGGGGCCAGAGGTCACATTTGACACTGAATCTATCAACAACCTGCTGGCCTGTAGGGACTTCATCGGGTTCCTCATCGAGGCGGAGAAAGATTATTCTAAACTCCCAGAAAAGCTCATAAGCGAGCGGGAGACTTGCGAAGCAATCAGCGAACGGCACAAGGATCCATCACAGGATCAATTTGGGCCCATGATTAACAAGTTTTTGGAATACCGCGCTCAGTTCCACATATCATCTCCTGAGCAGCATCAGAAGCAGGCAACCCCCTTTCGGCCGCAGGATGACGATGACGAGTAGCTGCTTCTTCTTCTTCTTCTTCTCTTCTTCTCTCTATTCTCCGACTTTCTTGTTGAAATGTCTGAAGTAAGTTGATACAAACGATGACATCATCCATGTTGCATCATGGGATGATGTCATCCATCAAGTTGTCAAAAGTCAACATGACTTTTAGATATTTTGTAAATATCTTTGTAAATATTTGTTGGCTCCTTTTTGCTTTTCTTCTCCTCTCTTCTATAAATACTGGAATACTTGTTGTATTCGGGGTGAACATTTTTTAGATGAAAATAGAAGTGAGGAGAGAAAGACTTTGAGCTTTCTTGTAACAGAAGAAAACAATAATACAAATATTAAGACTTTGTGCTCAATAGCTGTGTTATGCATTAGATCTTCCTTACATTAGATCTGTATGTGTTTAATCTGTTGGATTCATATCTACTTTTCTGTCATTTGCTCATCAGTATTGCTTTGTTTATTTATGTAAGTAGGTTTGGCTCTGTTTACTACCAACCCAAAAACATAAATCTTCTGACCTTTCTGCTTTGGAATTCATTTCTTTTCTTCCTTCGGATCTGTTCTTTCTCTTTTCCCTCTTTCATTCCTTTCTTTTCGCAGCCTGAAACACTCTACTGGGATGAGATCCCAAACCCCCGAAGGTAGAATCTGTGAGACTTGCATAGATTCCTGCTGGTAGAATAGCAATAAACCAGTTTCGCTTTGCTGACTCAAAGAGGGGCTAAGCCCTGCACACTGTTGGCTCGTCTATCCATAGATCTGTCCAGGCGACAGATTTTCGGACCAACAGTTTTTGGCGACTCTACTGGGGATTGAATAGATCTGTCAGATCTATGAGGGTAGTAAGATATAAAAATCAGAAAAAATCAAAAGATTGCTGCCTGTTTGCAAATCTGAACTTTTTGTTAAAAATCCAAAAATTTGCAAAAGTGCTCAAACTGAAAAATTTTCTTCTGAGAGTCATAGATCTGGTCCAGTTAAAGATCTTTAGTTCGCTGAGTTTTTGAAAAAATTAGTATTTTGCCGTAGATCTGAGTTTTTGGCTGTTTGCAAAAAGTTTGAAACCCTCTGAAAAAAGTCAAAATCAGATCAGAAAATCAGCTTACTAATCTTCCCTGCCGTCTTATCCTCGTTGTAATTTGTCATTTAACCGCAATCCGGTTTTCAAGAGGATAGTTTTTAAATATCTAGAAAAGTGCTCCGCTGGTTTTCGGACAAAACCAGAAAATCAGCAAGTACAACCAAAAAGAAAGTTTGAATCTGCGCCATAACATTGCAGATCTGGAAGGAACACTGGTGAGTGAACCTTTTACGCGCAGCAGGAGAGCCCGTGGAGAAGCTGATCCCACTTTCGATCTGCTTCAAAGGCACAATTTCAGCGTAACACCGGCACGTTTTTTAGCACTAAGCTCGGCTAGCCGGTCATCCAGGAGTGTCTCACCTTCACGAAGAAAAAGTCTTTTACAAGGAGCATCCACATCCCTTTGTAGTGCCTTGCTACTCAACGGAACTACAATTCCAGCTCGTGTTCTCTTTCCGGCTTTTCAGATGGCGGTACCATGGGGAAACGCGATGGGTCCTTTGGCTTTACCACATCCAGTTCACGCTCTCCCTCACGGAAATCAAAAGAATTTTCCCAAATTCGACGGGAGCGGAAATCAAAGCACGGATTCCCACATATCTGCATTCATCATGTCATGCAGTATTTTGGATGTGACCCACGAAGATGTGTCGGTTCGCCTTTTTCTGGAAACCCTACAAGGACCTGCAGCTGAATGGTTTCAGCATTTGCCGGCCGGATCTATCACCAACTGGGCCACCTTACGGATGCTTTCAAGACAGACATACAAGCCTTCAGAGGATGCATTTGCATTATTATCACGAATCACTCACCTGAAGAAGGAGGCGAATGAGACCATGCGCGATTTTGTCGCCCGGTTCAATGCACTAATCAACCGTGTCCCTGTTGCCATGCTTCCAACGCCGGAAAATCAAAAGTGTTTCTTCGTAAACGCTATGAGCTCGAAAGTTAGTTTCTTGCTCCTTCAAGAATGAGTTGCCACCTTGGTTCTCACCCAAGCCGCTGCCATTCGCATAGAGGATAATCTGATAATATCCGGTGAATTAAAAAAGGAATCAGCCAAGCCTAAATCTTTGGGCCCTTCGCCCACCACTTCGTCTGATCCAGCATTCCAAAAGATGGCGAACGATTTGCTTGCATTAAAGAAGCAGTTGGCCCAGGCCTCTCCCAGTTCCTCATACCGGGATATTCCGCGGAGGAATTTCGTTCCTAACAATGTTTCACAAAGACCGCGCTTACCTACAGCTGCTCCGCGGTTGGCACTTGAGGCCCCTCCCACACCCAATGCTTCTGGCCGAGATTGAAGAAGAAGAGAGTAGTATTATGAAGAACCTTCGCCTCAAGGCAAGGATGATCAAGATGTCGCTGAACCGACCGGGCGACTCTACTATCGGGTATATGGAATTTGATGAGGAAGAATCGATGAAGAAGAGGGTACCCAAGTGGTACGCAAGCTGGCAAGCGATCATATGTCAGTTTTTACTCGTCGCAAGGAAAAGAAGCGGAAGTTGCTGCCCATGTCTAGCAGGAGAAGGCCGTGTCAAACGCGCCTCCGATCATTGCTAAAAGAGGTAATCCTCTTCCTACTCAACTCCCTGGCAAATCTTTTACAAAGAAATCTTTTCCCCCTATCTCTCCTCCAAATCAATCCTCTCACATTCCTACTAAGACCACCAATCCTATTCCATCATCGCGAGGTGAGGGACTCATTCCTTTACCAACGCAACCCTTGGCCGCGTTTGATATTATAGATCATGCAAAAAAGACCAAGATCCAAATGTCTGAAGCTGAGTATCTTCAGTCAAACCCCGAACAGCTTGTAAGATTAACTAAGTATATCCAAAGTCAAGTGTTATATCTAATCAGGTTTCCCCAAAAGGAATCCTTTCCACTCCCCCGAATCCCATATAAATGTTGCTTCAACATCTCACACAAAAAGATAGAGCCTTTCTATCTCTCTCTTCTGATCAATGGACACAAGCTGAGTAACTGCATAATTGATTCCGGGGCTTCTGATAATGTCATGCCGGCAAAAGTCGCCCATGCTTTGGGCCTCACTCTTACCAAGCCTTTCGGCAGATGTTATTCTTTGGAAACTAAGCAAGTTCCGTTGGTTGGCCAAATCAAAGACGCGCAATTTACATTTGCGGCTTTCCCGGATAAAAGAGTAAAAATGACAGTCTCGTTGCCGACATTCCCTGCGCAAAGATATGGAATATTGCTTTGGGAAGAAGTTTTGCAGCGAAGTTGGTGGAGAAATTCATATGGACCGGTCCAAAGCTAGAATTCCACCAAAGGCGTAATGTAGACTTTAGAGCCGTAATCACAAAAGAAATACTTGGTTACCAACTCTGAAGACCCCAAAGCTCAAATCCTTTTTGAATCATCAGGGATGGGGAATTACTTCTTATCTACTGAGACGGATAAAATAGGGGTTGTTCTCATTCAGGAAGGAGATCTTAATAAGATCTGGACATTGCAATTTGATGGGAGCTGTGCAACTAGTGGATGTGGCGCTGGGGTCGTGTTGATATCTCCTGAGGAAGAAGTCATTCCTCTCTCTTTCAAATTGCAGTTTTTCAACACTAACAATACTGCTGAGTATGAGTCTCTCTTACTCGGTATGCAGGCCGCAAAAGAAAGAGGAATTAAAAATCTAAAAGTGCAAGGTGATGCTTTGAGCTGGTCAGTAAATCAAGTCAAAAGGATTTATCAAGTAAAGAATGAAAGACTCGTGCACTACCATAATGCGGTATGGGACAAAGATCGAAGAATTTGATGCTTTTTCAATAGAGGCGATTCCAAGAGCCCAAAATGACATGGCTGATTCATTGGTTGTTTCAGCATCTCTCATGCTCCCACATCCAGGTTTGAAAATGAACAAGTACACCATTGAGGTGGTTTTCCGCCCGAGCGTGCCAGATAATTCTCAGCATTGGCAGGTGTTCAATGATGATAATCAACTCATTGCCTTTCTGGAGAAGGCAGAAAATTTTAAAGAATTGCATTTTGAAGGATCTACTTCCACTTGCCGTGAGTCAGTCACCGACCAAGGCAATGAATCTGAAGGTAACGATGGCATATGTCAGCTCAAGGGAAATAAAATTCCAAAGGGCCTGGTTTCTCTGGAACGCCTGTTTGACAGGCATGACCGTTTTGTAAGAAAGAAGAGGCGGGATGATCCTGACTCATCCCCAGAGACCGAACCAGTCAATTTAGGTTCGGAGGCACATCCGCAATTTGTGAACATCGGGAAATGTTGCACGCCAGAAGAAAAGTGAAAATTTGTCAAGTTGCTGAAAAAATATATGGATGTATTGGCATGGTCTTATGCCGATTTAAAGTCCTTCAAGCCAAAGGACGTTCAGCACGATATTCCGTTGAAAGACGATGCCAAAGCCTTCCGCCAGAAGCAGAGGCACTATAATCCCAAGATTTCGGGTACCATCCAGGCTGAAATTCAGAAGATGCTAGACGCAAGAATCATCTTCCCTATCCATCACAGCACTTGGGTAGCAAATATTGTGCCAGTACGCAAGAAAAACGGTGAGATACGCATATGCGTAGACTTTCGAAATTTGAATCAAGCTTCGCTGAAAGACAACTACCCTCTTCCGATAATGGATCAAGTTCTGCAAGCAGTAACTGGATCAGAGATGCTGTCCATGCTTGATGGTTTTTCAGGTTACAATCAGATTGAGGTTTCACCTGAAGATCAATTCAAAATAGCATTCACTACTCCCTGGGGTACATTTGCCTACAGCAGGATGCCTTTCGGCCTAACTAATGCTGGTGCCACTTTTCAGCGGGCCATGGACTTTGCATTCAAAGGTATGATGGGAAAAGTCATCGTGGTTTACCTAGATGACTTAACCGTGTTCTCTAAACAGCGAAATGATCATTGTGATCATTTGGAGCAAGTGTTGGCCAGGTGCCGAGAACATGGGATTTCCCTAAACCCAAAAAAGTCTGTTTTTGGAGTCACAGAAGGGAAGTTGCTAGGCCATGTGGTCAGCAAAGAAGGAACAAAGATAGATACTGAAAGAGTTAAGGCTATTCAAAGCCTTACTCTGCCTACAAGCAAGACTGGTGTTCATTCTTTCTTTGGAAAGGTGAACTTTCTCAGGCGTTTTGTTCCTGACTTTGCTGAAAAGACCCGTCACATATTGAACATGATGAAGGGGTCACCAACTTTCAGATGGAGTGAGGAGGGGAAAAGGTCATTTGAAGAAATAAAAGCTTCTGTTGCTCATGCACCAGTCCTGGTATGTCCCGATTTCTCCAAAGACTTCATCATGTATAGTTATGCATCTGAGCATACTGTGTCCACAATCTTAATGCAAAAGAACTCGGAGGACATTGAGTCCCCGATTGCATTCATGAGTTCCCCCTCAAGCTTCACGAACTAAAGATGACTCAATTGGAAAAGCACACCTTTTCCGTTGTCAAAGCAGTGAAGAATTTTAGGTATTACATTCTAAACTCGCATACGGTGGTGTTGGTCCCTGACACGGCGGTGAAATCAATTCTAACTCAGCAGGAGTTAGGAAGTTTGCGGGGAAATTGGATCGCAAAGGTCTAGGAGTATGACCTGGATATTAAACCAACCAAGCTAGTAAGGGGCAAGGGCCTGTGTCAGCTAATGGCTGAAAACAAAGATTCAGAAAACCCTGGTGAAAGGGGTGACTATACCGATGAAACACGGGACCGGCAGGAAGAGCCTGATTCTCTGCCTCTGGTTCTATTTGTTGCAACTAGTGATGAGTGGTACTCCGACATCGCTTTCTTCCTTACCTACGGCGAATGCCCGATGCACCTAACTGCAAAGGAGAAGCGCACTATAAAGCTCAGGGTGGCTAAATATGTCATCTGGGATGATGGCTTATATAAGCGCGGGATAGATGGCATCTTCCTGCGATGTGTCGACAAGCCCCAGCAAGTAAAACTACTGGAAAGTTTTCACAATTCAGCTTGTGGAGGGCATTTCTCTTCCTCTGTGATGGCACACAAGATCATTCGGGCCAGGTACTATTGGCCGACGCTCTTTCAAGATACAGCCACCTGGGTGGCGAAATGTGAACCCTGCCAACAATTTGTTGGCAAGCCCAAGCTGGCTGCCCTTCCCCTAAGGCCGATCATTATCAATGAACCATTCAGACAATGGGGAATTGATTTTATTGGCGCACTCAATCCTCAATCGAGTGCTAGACATAGCTATGTCCTTACAAAGAATGGACTACTTCACCAAGTGGGTGGAAGCCATACCGCACAAGCATGCCACTTCGAGGTGGTTTGTAATTTCATTAAAGAAAATATCATTGTCGTTCGCGCCCAAACAAAATCGTCTGGCCGATAATGCTTCTAACTTCTCCTCATGAGAAGTTATTAGTTTTTGCTATGAATATGGGATAACTTTGGCTCATGCCTCAGATTATTACCCTCAAGGAAATGGTCAGGCAGAATCCAGTAACAAGAACTTGGTGACCATCATACGGAAGTTAGTAGATGAGAATCAGTGGATGTGGCACAAGTCTTTGTATGACGCTTTGTGGGCGGATCGTATTACTCCCAAGAGATCTCTCGGCATGTCACCTTTTCAAGTGTTATATGGCATTGATGCCGAGCTTCCCATTTCTGCGAAACTTCCTGCTCTGCACTTGGCACGAGCCATTGAAGATGAAACTTTCCAAAGTTCTCTTGAAAAGAGAATCATGTATCTGGCAGAACTTGAAGAAAAGAGAGTGAAGGTGGTCGATAGGATCACTGAACATCAGAATCAAGTTAAGAGGCTTTTCGATAAGAAAGCCAAGCAGAGAGATTTTCAAGTGGGAGATCTCGTCCTTTTGTGGGACAAGCGAAGAGAGCCAAAGGGCATGCACGGAAAGTTTGATTCCCTATGGAGAGGGCCCTTCAAAATCAAGCAACTCAACGGAGAGAATAGTTTCTATCTCTCGTATCTGGATGGAACTGAGCTCCCGCTTCCCTATAGCGGGCAGCATCTGAAGATCTTCAGGAAGTAGAGCTTGCTCTCTTCTTTGTACAATTTGCTTTAAGTTGTGTGTTTGCTTTCGTCGTGTGTTTTCTTTTGGTTTGTCGTGTGTTTCTTTTGTTCTCCCTCCGGTCCCCCTTGTTTTTGACTCTGTTACCCAATGGATAGGCACAAGTGGTCTGGGATTCTCTACCCCCGAGTTCGCTCAGGGATAGTCCCCAGAAAGAGCCAGCTGTTATCCCGTAAAATTGACAAGGGCAATTTTACCGATAACCATACGGAAAATTTTGTTTCGATCCCTCGTTAGGGATCCCTCGCGTTCGAAACGTTGTAAAATCCCTTCCCGGGAAATCTAGTTTTCGAACTTAGTCTTTCTGAGCCTTTTTTGGCTGGGCGCATGAAATATCCTTGTAACACTAGCCTTTGATGCGCCCCCTTAAAAGCCTTTGGCGCATGGTTTTCCATGTTAACACATCTTTCAAGCGCCAAAGGATGTTGATTCTCTTTGCGTGCGCGCCAAGGCGCATGCGCTTGTGTTGATACAACTTGTGTTGCGCCACTCTTTGGTGCGCCAAAGGGCGCACATAATCCCATGTCGACAATAGATTTGGTGCGCCAAGGGCGCGCTTTACCTCATGTTGGCAGATGCTTTGATGCGCCAAAGGGCGCATCCCTTCCCGTGTCGACAACAAATCTCATGCGCCTTTGAAAAAGTGGTTGGCGCATTTATGTCCAGTTATATATATATATATATGGTTTGCGCGCCCAAATGTCATTTTCACTTTTGTTGAGCACGTGATCGTTACAACTTGTCAACCTCTCGCTTCGCGCTTTCATCGTCCTGTGGACTGTTGCAACTTTTGCTATATATCCAGGTAAGAGGTGTTATTTCTCTCTTGTGCGTTTTGTGCTTTCAGTTCCTGGTGTGTTCCTGGTTTGGTTCTTGCTTGTTGGGTGGTTGTTTATATATAAATGTGTTGGCCTAGCCTCCTCCGTTTGCTGTCTGCCCCCCATGCTATCCTTCCTCTTTCCAGATCTGCTGGAGAAGGTCATTTTCTTGAAACCGTGGTTGTAATCCTCTTGGTTTTAACCGTTTCGTTTGCCCACTGAGCATGTTAAAAAACAAAGAGGAGAAGAAATCTAAGAATCATGTATAACCCCCTTTAAGAGTTTGGTTTTCTATTTTTCTCCTTGGCGCGTCTGTCACCCCTGCAACACTAAGAACAGTTGCGCCCCCATGGCGCATCTACCCGCCCTGTTACAAAAGCAAAATCCGCGCCAATGGCGCACCCTTTCTGCCTGCTGCATCATGAGCTCATGCGCCCTCAAGGCGTGCCTTTTCCACGTGCTACAAGTGCTGAAACTGCGCCCCAATGGCGCACCATCCGTCCATGTTGCATCCCTTTTCCATGCGCCCATGGCGCACCCAGCTTCCATGCAACAAAAGTTTTTTCCGCGCTAAGTATGAAGCTATAAAGGCGCAGGCGCATCCCCGATTGCAATAACACCATGTTGTGTGAGTTTTTCGTGCGCCGCGCCATATTCCCTTGGGCGCATCCTGTCCCAATGTAACACGTGCTTCTCATGTGCCCTATATCAAATGCAATATGCAGTATCCATGCGCCATGCGCCTTTGGCGCCAATTTAACCTCTGCAGCACTCCTTTTCTGTGCGCCTTATAAATTTAGCCCTGTTAGCTGCAGTTTTCATGCACCCCGCCCTGAGCCTTAAAATCTCTAACTCTTTCTTCTGCTAACATTCCGATGGAAGATCAAATGGCTAATTCAACCTTTTTGGATTGGGTCTCGCTTCTTCTTCATGCAGATCAGCAACTGAATTCAAAAGAACATATGTCTACATCCAGCAAGAGACCCACCAAACCAAGAGGAAAGGCTAAGCTTACAGAGGAAGAGATGAAGTACAAATATCAAAGGGTCAGGATGCCCGAATCATAGGCTGAATGCAGTATGGATGTCAGAGACTCAGAGTTGGGTCACATTGACATGGAAGAATTCTAGGTTAGAACTCAGAAGGTTACAAGAAGTCCGTGGATGGACAAATTAATAGGCAGTGCCCTGCATTTCGCTGGAGGAATCCCCGTCAGTGCCGTCAACAATGAATTCATGATGGTGATTGCACGCAGTCTTACAACAAGGACACAAGATGTGTCGAAACAAAGCAAGGGCGAGGTAGTCATAAACCTCACCGCCCGTCATTTTGAGATAATGCTCGCATCCTCACCACCGGCACTTTGTGGCCGTCGGCCAAAAAAGAGTACATCAAGGCCCAGGGAAGACAATGAAGACCAATGCATGCAACTAATGAATGAAGTCTACTTGAAAAACAAGAAGGTGGTAACCCGGTGGCCCCAAATCATCCACCGCAGTGACTTCTCAGAAGAGCTCAGCGATACTATTACTTTCCTGAGCAGAGTCTTCGGGCTTTCTGATGCCCACTACTTCCATAAATGGATGCTGAGGTACTTGGAAACAATGAATAAGAATGTGCCTGAGCAGTGCTTTTGCTGGGGAGAAATAATAAGCAGCACCATCTCCGAGCAGCTACAACAATTCGCCACAACGGGAGTGTTCCATATGAACTCCTACGTAGTCTACGCTGCAGCGTCAGAGAGGGATTATCCAGGGCTAAACCGAAGTGGAATTTGGCCTCAGGTCAAAATATATGAATATTATCCAGAACTGAGGCTGGAGAATAGCATCCCTCAATTCGCCAAAATTAATGATGCTTTCTTCTATCACATCATTTGCCTGTTAAGGCCAAATCTAACTCATGGTCGCATGACCAAAAACATTGTGTCAACCGTGGAGAAGTGGGGGGCCTTGTTCACCCAGTTTCCCACATTTACCTATCTGAGGGCGGTCAACTTCTTGGGCGAGCCAACCAGGCTACCGAGGTATCTTTGGACCTAAGCCGATTCTACTAGAGTTATCAAGGCGGTGGTCACATACCATGAGAAATGCCTCAAAAGAAAGAAGGGCGGAACTCCTTTCCCCCTCACAGTGGGCGTACACATGCTCCTCCCATCACAAGGTGAAGGAAATGTTCGCAGAGCTGGAGTTGCTCAATTTGAAACATGACTTCCCAGCCAGGCCTACCTTTGACCCAAGGAGTGCACCGCCAAGGGCTAAGCTTGATCCGATCCATGTCCCTCAAATTGAGGATATTTACATTGACGTCATCCATGAGGTGGAACTCAGAAGAAAGGATCATTCTCGCTTAGCATTGGCGGAAATTATCCAATACGGAGTGGCCATTGTCCCCAAAGGCTTCCAAACTACGGAAGATGAAGTAGACAAGGTGTATAATGACACGGAAGGGGATGATTGGCCCTTCCCGGCCATTGACAGAAGCAAGGCTCCTCAAACAATTGAGGAGAGGGTCAAGGAGACTATGCGCAGAATAGAGCACTGGTGCCGCATGAATGGGCTGATCTACCTCGGGGTAGATTTCACCACCTCCCCATTGGGCAATGCACCTCCAAGGTCCAAGAAGCAGCTAAAAGGCAAAGGTGTAGAAGGTGAACCTAGCACCATTCAGGAAGAAGCCCCTGAAGTCCTCCTTCCACAACGCCAGAATAGGTAATAACTCTGGATTCACCAGAAAAAGAAGCAGCAGAGGATAGTCCCATACAACCATCCACATAGGATATCGGCATTGCTACAACCACAGAGGTCCCTTATGTCCCTTCTTCTTCTCTTTCTTCCCCTCCTCGAGTGACTCAAACGACCACCCCTTTGGTCGTGTCCTCTGCCCCTTCTTCTACTCTTTCCCCTGCCTCTTCGTCTATCTTCTCCTCCCTCGCTGATTTATCTTCTTCCATTTCTTCCCTCATTTCCGGGCTCCCTTCCCTTCCTTTGTCTTCTCAGCAATCGCGGTTTCCCTTCCTCCCGTGGACACTTCTTCGGCGATGCTTTTAATGCCACCGCCACGTGTCTCCACGTTTTTCCCCTCTTCTACTGTTGTTCCCTCCTCCTCTGTCTCTGGTCCTTCTTCTATGGGACCAGCCTGGATCTCTCAGCAGTTGAGCCAACAAAAGAGGAAAGTTCCCATCGCTCCGATGGACTTTTCAGTGATTCCGGCCAAAGGGGCAAAGAAGCAAAAGCCTGTAACATGCTTCTCTCAAAGTGCTGCGGGTGAGAGAGTTATGGAAATAGCATACCCTGATCCCCTCAAGGAGAAAAAAGATCTGTCTCCGACAGATTTTACTGTGACTCAAGTCACAATGGGGACGTCTTCTGAAAGTCTCTAGGGGGAAGCTCTTTCCGCAGTCGATGCCCTCTGCAAAAAGCTTCAAGAAATAAAAGAAGAGAAAAGGCTACTGAAGGAGCAGAACAAATATCTGCTTCAAGCCTTACAGAAGATGGGTAGTGCACCTCCCACGACTGCCGCCGAGACTTCTGAGCTTCTCAGCTAGGAGAAAATCAATGAATATTCAAAGATCGGCGAGCAGGGTATGGCCGTTTCTGCTTGGAGGAGCCAGATCCTCAAGGACAGTGAAAGAGTGATCGCCGAGTATGTCAATTCATATCTAAACATCAAAAAGGTGAACAAGGAACTCCAAGTATTAGCGGGTCCCATATCAGAAGAGCTAGATCATGCTAGACTCCAACATGAGACCTTTCAACAAATGTTCGACTGTTCAGTCGAAGATCTGGTCAAGTTCGGAGTTTTCGGCCATCTAAGGGCCCTCAACAAAACCATGTCCACTCTGGACTATCGGATAGATCAGCTGGAATTTGTTCTGGAAAAGATAGACAAGGTGAAGGAAGAGGCCCTGGATGCGATGCATCAAATGGAGCGAATTGTTCTTAACATGTCTCCAGGGCTGCTCACTCCTTCCTTTACCATGAGATCAGCTGATGAAACTATCCGGATCTTCAAGGAGATCACTTCTCAAGGAACGGGGCCAGAGGTCACATTTGACACTGAATCTATCAACAACCTGCTGGCCTATAGGGACTTCATCGGGTTCCTCATCGAGGCGGAGAAAGATTATTCTAAACTCCCAGAAAAGCTCATAAGCGAGGGAGACTTGCGAAGCAATCAGCGAACGGCACAAGGATCCATCACAGATCAATTTGGGCCCATGATTAACAAGTTTTTGAATATCGCGCTCGCTTCCACATATCATCTCCTAAGCAAAGATCGAAGCAGCAACCCCCTTTCGGCCAGGGATGACGATGACGAGTAGCCGCTTCTTACCTTCTTCTTCTTCTTCTTCTCTATTCTCCGACTTTCTTGTTGAAATGTCCAAGTAAGTTGATACAAACGATGACATCATCCATGTTGCATCATGGGATGATGTCATCCATCAAGTTGTCAAAAGTCAACATGAATTTTAGATATTTTGTAAATATCTTTGTAAATATTTGTTGGCTCCTTTTTGCTTTTCTTCTCCTCTCTTCTATAAATACCGGAATACTTGTTGTATTCTGGGTGAACATTTTTTAGATGAAAATAGAAGTGAGGAGAGAAAGACTTTGAGCTTTCTTGTAATGAAAGAAAACAAATTAATACAAATATTAAGACTTTGTGCTCAATAGTCAGTGTTATGCATTAGATCTTCCTTACGTTAGATCTCGTATGTGTTTAATCATTGGATTCATATCTACTTTTCTGTCATTTTCTCATCGATTGCTTTGTTTATTTATGTAAGTAGGTTTGGCTCTGTTACTACCAACCCAAAAACATAAATCTTCCGACCTTTCTCGCTTTGGAATTCATTTCTTTTCTTCCTTCGGATCTGTTCTTTCTCTTTTCCCTCTTTCATTCCTTTCTTTTCACAACTCTCGAAACACTCTACTGGGATGAGATCCCAAACCCCCGAAGGCAGAATCTGTGAGACTTGCATAGATTCCTGCTGGTAGAATAGCAATAAAAACCGGGCCGCTTTGTTGACTCAAAGATGGGCTAAGCCCCGCACACTCGTTGGCTTGTCTATCCATAGATCTATCCAGCGATAGATTTTCGGACCAACACAGCTTGAAGTGCGAATACTAGTGCAATAAGCCCACAAGGCAAAAGGAATGTGTGAATGTCAATCCTCAGCCGATGATCGCCAACTAATTTCATAAGAATTTTGTTTAAGGTTTTATTGGTTGATTCTTCTTGGCCATTGTTTTATGGGTAATAAGGTGACAAGAAATGGTTTTGATGCCAAAAGCATCCCACGGCTACGTAGGGTTTTGTTTTTGAATTGCTTTCATTATCGGTGATGAGATGGTGAGGAACACCAAAATGACAAATGATGTGATGGTTGATGAATTCACATATTTTCTTGGCTTTTGTAGAAACGGGGGGAATGGCTTCTACCCATTTAACGTAATATTCAAGAGCAGATTATAATTCATTGATGGAAGTGTGAAGAATGGGGATTGATCTATCTAATAAGATCCAAGCCCCATTAAGAGAAAGGCCAAAGGTCTCATGTGACTTGTAAGGCATGACTAGGTGTGTGATGAAGATTAACATTTTGTTGGAATTTCACACAACATTTGACATAGTCACAATAGTTGTTGTTTAGGTTTGGCCAATAATAGCTAAGGTGAAGAATGCATTTAGCGATAGCTAAACCACTAAAGTGGCCTCCAAAACTCTATCGTGAACTTCCTTGATGGTGTAGGGAATTTCGAACTTGTAAGGCATCATAAGAGAATACCGAAAAGCTGCGCTTATAAAGGAGACCACCCATGATGACATAGTGAGAGGAAATTTTAAGAAAGGCACGTTGTCCATTACGAGTGAGACCAAAAGGTAGAATGCAAAGGGAAAGATAGTCTGAAAACTGCTTATCCCAAAGGTCACGTGGGTTAGGTGTAATGGTTCCGACAGAGTAAACCTCACAAGGTAAATAAGAGGGTGATTGTAACCTTTGTATTGTGACAAATATTTTAGAGTCAAATGAGCGAAACAGTATCTAAGAAGCCAAGAAGGCCATGGTATTCACAAACTTATTGGTAGAACGGGGGTGGTTTGAAGTTCGTAATGGTCAAAGGTAGTCAAAATTATGTCTACGTGATGTTTATACTTTTGAAGTATTTCATTACAACACTGGTATATACCATTGACTTGGTTTATGACTAGCTAAGAATCACCAAAGATATTGATCGACTTAACATCTAAGGCATAAGCCACCTAGAGACCTAATATGAGTTCTTCGTATTCAGCAATATTGTTTGTACAATCAAAATCTAGTTTGAAAGATAAAGGCATAGGTTCACCATAAAGTGGAATGAGGATAACACCAGCCCCACCCCACGCTGACACTTGGAGCCATCAAAGAAGAGTGTCATTTGGTAAGTGGTATCATCCAAGGAGAGGGTAGCTATGGATTCATCTAGGAAATCGAAGTTAGAGGGTTGATTCCCGAAAGAGGTGCGTCTGCTAGTTGGTTAGCGATGGCTTGGCCTTTGATAGACTTTTGATGGATGAATTTGAGGTAAAGTTCAGCTAGAATCATGAGCCAAAGATGCAACACGTTAATGTTGGTAGGGTTTGGTGTACATGTAATGTAAGAGGTTAGTATTGGTGACGACAAAGGTTTTGTGGTTGAGCAGGTAATGACAAAGCTTGGTGACGACAAAAACTAAGGCTAAGAAAAAAAAATTTGGCGTGGGTGTATCTATTTTCATAGTCTAAAAGGGTACGGCTTATGTAATAAACCACTTGCTCTCTATGTTGATCATTATGGTGAGCGAGCATAGCACCTAAGGAATGGTTAGTGGAGGAAATGTATAGGTAAAAGGGTTGGTCATCCTTAGGAGGAATGAGAATTGGTGGTTGAAGAAGGCATTGTTTTAAGGCATCAAAGGATTTATGGCATTCATCATCCCATTTGAATGAGACATCCTTCTTGAGGAGATGATTAAATGGTTGAGAATGGTCGAAATCATGTGAGATAAAACGATGAATAGATTACAACTTACCTTGCAAGATTCAAATTTGATAGAGATTAGTAGGTGGAGGTATTTCGCTAATAGCCTTCACTTTAGCAGGATCGAATTATATGCCACACAAAGAAACGATGAAACCAAGGATTTTTCCTAAAAGTAATGTAAAGATGCACTTCCTAGGTTAAAGACAAACACAAGATAGATAAGGTAGTCAAAGATGACCTTAAGGACTATCAAGTGTTTGGCCTAATGTTTGGATTTGGAAATAAGGTCATCTACGTAATATTCCAATATGCGATGCATGATGTCATGGAATATATAAGTCATGGCTCACTGATATGTAGCACTAGCATTTTTAAGGCCAAAAGGCATGACTCGATAGTAGAAGGTCCCCAAGAAGTGATGAAGGAATTTTTGTGTTGATCTTCCAGAGTGAGTAATATTTGATTATAACCTCGAGAAACCATCCATGAGTGATAGCATTTCATGGCCGATGGTAAGATCAACTAGTTGGTCAATGCCTGGTAGGGGAAAATCATCTTTGGGACAAGCTAGGTTGAGGTCACGGAAGTCCATGCAAATGTGGAGTCCCCCTGTTTCTTTTGTGATAGGAACAATGTTAGAAATCCATGGGGATAGTCAATGGGTAGGATGAAGGAAACTGAGAGAAGGCACTAAAGTTCTTCTTTGACCAGAAGAGCAATGCGAGGATGCATTTTCCATAGCTTTTGTTTTATGGGTTTGGCATCAGGAATGGTTACGATATTGTGGACCATGATTTTTGGGTCAATATCGGGCATATCGGCATAGGACCAAGCAAAAGCGTTGTTATGGTCCTAGAGGAAAGAGGTAAAATCTTCCTATTCAGTAACATCTAAAGACTAACCTATCTTTAGAATGTGTGAGTTGTCATGAGTATTAATGTTAATTTCTATAGTCGATTCATTCAACATGGTTTACGTCTCAGAGCGTAATGACCAAGGAATATAAGAATCTTCCGCACCAAGGTAGGTAAGGATGGACTCATTATCTTGACATTGAATGAAGTTAATAGAAGGTGTATCGTCATTAATCATGTCAGGATACATGAAGGGAATAAAATAGGGGCCTCACCATCGCGTTGATAAGTCAAAGGTCCTAAGGAAATTGTGTTTACAAATAAAAGTTAGCAGGATAGATTCGTGGATCTATGGACTCCATGGGTGAAGGTGGTGACATTGGTGAATGGGGAGAAGAAGGTTTGTCTTCCTCAATGAGGTCAACATGGGCCTTCTTGGAAGGTGATGCGTAAAATCCAATGCCACTATTGTCCTTGTGTTTACAAGTGTTACAAGAAATGATAGTATGGCAACCTTGTTCATAAAAATAGAAGCCAAAGCCTTTCTATGCGCAAAGGTGAAGGAAAGTGTGGGCGAAGTGGTAGTTAGTCGTGGGATTGGAGGTCGATGAAAATGGTCATGTTTGGGATGGAGGTTCGGGTAAATATGTGGCAATGTCAAGTACCCCATACATTAAATTAGTGCGAAGGTGGGGAGGACCGTAAGGAAAACCTCACCTATGTAGTAGTCATAACTATGGTGCTGACGCAGTTCCCATACTCTTGCGGAGTGAGGAATGTGTCGATATTGTATAGACGGTACTCCCCTAGAGTGAGGCATTGAAAACCACCTTCTAAGGGATCAATATTCGATATGTGGGTAGTGGGGATAGATGACTCACTAGATGATTGGGAAGCAAATGAGTTAGTTGTAGAGGCTACGATGGTAATAGGAATAATAGAATTAGATGTGGGAGAGGTGGCGGTAGCATTGGTGGATGGGCTTGTGGGTGAAGGAGAAGTGGGAGTAGTGGCGGATGCCTTGACCGGTACAAGTACATCATTGGGTTGCATACAACATGTTATAAGTTTTGAATGGCGATGGGTCATGGGGATGGTGTAGTTATGTCCTTCATGCTCAAATTTTACACAACGGTGTAAAGTTGAAGGGACATAACCCATGATGCGAATCCAGGGTCTATCGAGCAATAGGTTATACTATAACTCTCCTTCTAAGACATAGAATAGTTCCAAGACAATGCGAGGGCCTACGTGAACATGAAGGATAATAGTGCCAAGGGTGGAGGTGATGGCATCGTTGAAGGAGCGCAGCATAACTAGGTTATTATGCATATAGTTATAAGGGATACGCATTTGATTGTATGTGTGGGAGGAGATGATGTTAATGCTAGCACCACCATCAATCATGACACATCATACACGTATGTTATCGATATAAATAGAAATGAATAGGGTGGGATCAGGGTCATCTGAATGGAGAGGTACAATCTCCTCATTAGAGAAGCTGAGGGCGGTGACTTGAGGCATGGTCATAGGGGTATAAGAAGGAGCTGATTTGATTAGTGAGGCCATGTGGTGAGGGGTGATAATCAAGGCCACTAGTGTGAGGTCATTGGGTATAATTATAATGGATTGTAAAACCTTGATAAGGGCTTGTCTGTGAGATTCAAAAGTTTGGACGAGATCATATAAAGACATATTCATAGAGACCGATGTAAGTGTTTTATCATTGAGCGATGGGTGACCCCATCGAGAGAAGGGTATGTAAGTCCGTGGATGGTGATTTTGGGAGCGGTGAGTAGATGGTATATTGGGTACAGGGGGTTGTTGATGGGCTATTTGTTTTTCTTTACCTTTGTTTTTCTCGAGGGTGGGTAGCAATGTCAACCATGTTAATGAGGAGGTGGATGAAGAGGTTGTGTCATGAAAGGTATAATGGCATGAGGGGAAAAATCCTAGTGGTGGATAAGAGCCTTGTGAAATGAGTAGGGTGCACTGACATTTGGGTGGTGATTTGGCCAACTCTCTAATACGGACCATGTTTATCTCAAATTTTGGAGGTGGGAAAAATGGTTGTGGGGGTGGAGATATTGATTGCTGAATGGGTAAAGGACAATGATGTGTGGTGATAGGTGAAGGTGGAACATGGTCCTCATCAAGAAGGTCATCATCATTGAAGTTTTGTTCAAGAGGACAAAGTTGGAGAAGAACAGTCTTTAGAGCCTTACAATTTTCTACATCATGTCCTGGCACACGATGATAGGCACAAATCTTGGTTTCATCAAACCCTTTTGGTTTGGGTTTGAGAGGATCGTAAGGTCAAAGTGGTGGTAATGTGATGATGGAAGTCTCTAAGAGATTAGTTAAAATGTTGGCGTAGGACCTTGCTAACAGATCACAATGGGAAGTGAGTGTGGGTTTGGGTAGAGGTGTGGATGATCATGAGGGAAGAGGCTTTATAGGAGGGGAATGGGTTGGTCTACTGGTTTGATAAGTGGTATGGTCTTATGTTTTACTGGCATCTGCTTGGGTAAAGGTGGGGTAGAAGATCCGGGATGGAAGGTTTTGTTAGTTTGACTACCTTATTGGAGGGTAGTGGATTCTTATCTTTGGGTTACACCTTCTTAGGTAAAGGTGACACAAGAGTATGTGATGTATAAGGAAAATAAGATGGTGGAAGAGGATGGGTTACCCACAAGGGCAACCAAGTTGCGGTGGAGGTGGTTGGTAGAGGTTGGGTAGATGACATGGGTTGAAGTCGTATAGGCAAGATTGGGGTTATAGTAACTCGTGGAGGTATAGGTGGTAAAATGTGCACTAAAGAGGGTGAGGGAGTTTTGTTTTTGGTGAATGACGTGTAACAAAGGCTTGTGATGTAGTAGTAGGTTGTTTAGCATTTGGCTGGCCTTGGGTATGAGACTGTTTGGTCAAGGTTGGTGGATGAGGCCCTAGGATGGATGGGAGGGGGAAGGTGACAAAGATGTGGTAGGTGAGACCACTTTGTATGCAACCTAGAAGGTTGGGTTTTCCTTTTAGGCAGATGGATAATGTTGGTGCGGGTTTGAGATGACGTGGTTAAGTCTAATCTAACCGGTGGGTGAGTAAGGTTTGGTGTCGGCATGAAACCAAAATAAGTGATGGATCTAGATACGGGTGAGGGATAAGTGTGAGTAGTATTTCATGTTTTGAAGTGGTTTTATTCATGGGTAAGGTTTGGATGTAGGTAGATATGATGAAGAATAAGTCATTCTAATCAGCATGGTCAATGTTGTTTTTGTTGCTAAAAATACCTTTGGGTAGATCGTGGAAGTATCTTTAGGAAACATTTGCATTTGGGTCAAAATGGGGAGCCGAAGACATCCCGAGCATGGAATGATCGACGTAATCCAAATGATCAACTAGCCATGAAAACAGGACTACTGAAGAAGAGGATGGAATGGGTTGGGTGGCAATCCCTGTAAAATATGTCTGTGAAATAGGGAATTTTCTAGCCTCAAACTCGTAGGTAAAAGAGTCGAGATCAAGTCAATGGGGTTCTCGGGCTGCGAGGAGGAACCACCCCAACATGTAATGGCATGTATGATGAATCTCCCATGGGTAGGAGAGACAATAGGTTGGGTGAGGTATAATTCTCCCTTAGTGGAGGAGAAGGTGATGATGATTCTCATGTGGATGGGAGAATAAAAAGTGTTGACGGTTCAATAGGCTGGGAGGAAGATGATGAAATGACATCGGTAGAAAGTGTGGGTTCCTCCATGAGAGAAAGGGGAGATGAGGGGGACTCCTTTGTGGGTGGAGGAGTAGAAGAGGTATGCTCCTCTATGGGTAGAGGAGCTCGTGCCAAGATTTCCTCAATAGATGAAGTAGGTAGGTTTTGAGGAACAATTGGTATGATATCAAAAACTGTGTGGACTTCACGGACATTATTATTGCTAGATGAAGGTTCACTATTTTGATTAGGCGATGGTTTATGATTAGGGAACAACTTTTTAAAGATGTGTAAATTTTGATTTTCTGCACGTTTGGTTTGTCCACGACAAGGTCTCCATTATCTATCATCTCTTGAACAATTTTTTTAAAAGTTATACGATTCTACCGTCTACTATGTCCTTTAACGCGATGATGATTATAGTAGTCATGTTCTTTATACCATGGAGGCATAGGGTGGGCAGGATTGAAACTTGTATGAGCTTTTATGGGAGGAAGTATAATGGCTCCAGCTTTAAGAAGATTTTCCAAGATTACGAATAGGGCTCTCCAATTGAAGTGTACTTTCACCGTTCTACCGTAGCCGAAAGGCTTGGATAGGAGAAAGATTAGAAGAAGGTTGGGCCTGATTAGAAGGATGAGGTGGGACCACCTTGAGGACTACCACATTGGCAGATCCTTTGGGATTTGAATAGTTATTTTGAGGTTTTGAAGATGAAGAAGAATCATTTGATTTGAATGGGGTGTTCTTGTTCTCGTAATTGGATCTTATTTTCTTCAATGGTGCAAATTTCTAGTTTTCAAGCCATGGTGAATGCTTCATCAAAGGTTAGGAAGATTTGTACTTGCAGAGTTGGTGAGATGTGTCTATCGAAGCTCTAGTGAATAACTCCATAATTTTAGTCCGAGGTAGCTAGTTCACAATTGGTTAATAAGACTCTGTCATTGGGAAACAAATTCTCGAGATAGATTCATCTTCATACTTGTCGGGTTGAATAGAGATCGGTCATGGTGACTTTCTTAGTAACATTGATTGAAAATGATCTAAGAAAGCTTGGGCTACTTGATTAAAGGAATAAATGGAATGCCTAGGTAGTCCACTATAACAATCCAATGTTGGTCCTGTCAATGACATTGGGAAAGTGTGTAGGAGCAAAGTGTCATCATGGATGATTAGGTAGCACCCATGTTTAAACGAACACAAATTTTGCTATGGGTATTCTTTACTATTGAAGTAATTGAATTTAGGCATTTCCCAATGCACGGGGTAGGGGTGAATGGGAATAGATGGATGGATATGCTCGTTACTAATTTCATCATATGTTAAAGAATTATGGGAGCCACAAATAGATGCTTCTAAGGTTTACATCTTCTCCATCATCATTTTAATGAGGTCGTTAGTAGGTTGGGATGAATGGGTGCCCCCTATGAAAAAGGGAGTTGATGCCGAATGTATGAGGTGGGTGTTATGCTAGTGTATGGTGGCACCGAGTATGACAACCGTGAAGGGTGAATAGATGTATTTGGCACATAGCCAACATAAGTGATAGATGAGGTCCGGGTTGTTGGTAGTATTTGTAAACGGGTGGGGTAGTCGTAACAACTCTAGTGGTGGACCGGTGGTAAGGATTCTAGGATAGAAAGGACTAGGTTTTGGAAAGGAGTGTAAGTTGCCGACACCGGAGGTGGTTGCGATGCAATGGGTATATGTGAAGTGGCGGGTGTAGATGCGGCTATACTCATAATGGATTTCGGGGAATAATTGATGTCATGGGTACAACAGATGATGTAGATGCTGCAGTTATAGTGGTTGTGGGATCTAGCTGAGACACCACATGTGGTAAAGTGGATGACAGCCGTCGAACTGGTGCTAGCTAACGTAGAAGTGGGGGCTAGAGTAGGAGGGATATATACGGGAATGTCATATATTAAGTGTCATGAGGAATCCAGGATGGAATAATGAGAAAGGTAGTACTAGAAGGAAGCATGGTTTTGGTCGAGGAGTCTCACGAACTCCTCCTCATCGGTAGCAATGGGGATGAGCTGAGTCGGATCCATAGGTGACAGTGTGGATGGAGGTGATGGACAAGGTGGGAGTGACTGACAACCGGCGTGAAATACGAGGGCGTTACTTTGGCTGCGATTCAACACCATGTGAATCAACGTATGCTAGGTGAAATATACTCTATAAATGACACACTAAACAACAGAGATCGGGAAAAATAGATTATGAGAAGGAAAGTTAGTAAATGTTTTGATTAAAATCAAAACATAATGAACAACATCGATCGAATTGACTGATGACAATTAAGGGGGACCAATGATGGTTAGAGGAACTAATACCGGTTACTGTGAGAAAATAACACTTTCAAAGATATGAGGCGTAAACCGATGATCGCCGACAAGAAAGTTTTATTTGGTCATCATATCGAGTACGAGAGCATAATGACACATTGAGATTCTAAACTCAAGAGAATATGAGATAAGTGTCCTTTGGGTAAATTAACCAAAAGAACAAGGAACCAACGCTGGTTAGGTAAACCGATGGCATTCGGATGTAAACCGACGGGGTCACTAGACCGATGCTAGTATCAGAAATATGAAAAATTAAAAAAAGTATTTTTGTGAATTTAGGTTGGATGAATGATCAACCCAAAAGTCTGGGGATGATAAGATGAGGTCCTAACACACTCTGAGAAAGTTAGAATACTCCAATTGTGATGGCAGAGTGTGAAAGGAAAAATAAAAATGAAGAATCGTATCCTCACACCTCAAAACACAAGTCAAGCAAAAAGCTAAGAAAAATACGTAATCCAACAAGTGAATTTAGTGTGTTTATCTTATGCTATTTAAAATACTGACTCACTGAATTTAGAGTAGAGTTTTTGGTTGGGAAGGCTTCCTATGAAGAAGGAAATTCTAAAGGTGAGGTTTTATGTTATGTTATGGCGGGACATACCATCCTTTGATGGGGTAATGGAAAAAGATAACCAGTTGGGTGCCCATTATCAATCCTCTAATCGTGTGATCATTGATAGCTTCTTTTGTGTGGGATGTTGTTTAAGAAGATGTATAAATTTCAAATTTGTGTAGTTTGGAAGAGAGAGAGAGAGAGAGAGAGAGAGAGAGAAGCAAGTGCTTTCTACGGTTCAATTGTGTCAACCATCAGCTGGGCATGACTTACAATGATCTAGGTTGCCCTCATTTTAAATGTGAGCTATAATGCAACAAATTAGAATGCTATGCAAGTGTTTTAAGCCCAAATCGAAGTGTGATATTAGATGTAGCAAGTAATGAATAGGAAGAAGGATGCTCTTTCACTAATGCAATACTAATGAAAGAAAAGAAGTAATTTTTTTATAGCACCAAAAACACAATTTATTTTAGACAATAGAAAGAGGGGAAGATTCTAGAGAAGAAAATTAATGTGGAAGCTTTTCAAAAGGGAAACAAACACACAAATTTCACCTAGGAATGAATAAAATGCAAGGAACCTCGGATGGGTCCCACTAGGCGTGCCAAAATGTTTCACCATTTTTGTAAGGATTTAGAAGAAATAGATACGGGTGTGGGCCAAAGAGGACTACATGTTGTGATGGTCAGTTTGAGGGTCATTACGCATGTTCTGACTTCTTAATCCAATGTTGACTATGAGAGCTTCCTTTTGGCTAGGAGGAACTACCTGAAATACAAAACAAGACCACAAAAAGAGATTTAAATAGTATATGACAGTGGACTACCTAGCATATGCTAGATCCGAGAAGTATGATACTTCCTAGAAGGTTGTCAATCCACTGTTTATAAATCAATATAAAATAACTTAAACATGTAAGTAAAAGAATCTAGTGCTAGTGTTCTGATTTGGGTGCCTCAGATTACTATCAGCATTGATCCGATTAAATACTAAAATGCTATGTAGGTAAAGGTTTTGGGATTGGGTTGCGGGTAGTGCAGGTGGTCTACAAGTCATAGACAGAGTCTTGGTAAGGTTGGGTGAGATTTTGGGTTGTTTTTCCCATGTGATACTTAGGTTGCTTTGGTCGGGGAAGTATTATCAAACATAGAGACCAACACTAGTTAGGGTGACCGACACTATTTAGTAGTATAGTCGCAACAATGAATAACGTAACCAATCAAGAAGCATATACATGACAGATGGTTCATGGCACAAATTCAAAACGTGGCAAAATGTTGAGTCGTCGATGGCGGGTCATCTTGAGGCTGGTGGGACCTAAGGGGACCACTGCTTTTCTAGTCACTTTACGTCTACGTACGCATCCGCACCACCATTTTGACTGGAGTTCGCAGAGCGGGGATTTTCTCCCATCTCGCGTCGGTGGCCATTGTTTTAGTGGAATGGTCACTTTCATTATTACTAATAATTTCTTGTAAGCATAGATGACATATGTAATAGTTATATATTTATCGAATACATGGTGAATCAATATGATGACAAATACCTTTACAATATAAGGTAAGACAATTTCTCTAACTCAAAATCTAGATTACATTGCAAAGGTTAGATACAAACTTAAAAATACAAGACATGTGATTAGATTTCTTAAAATTAATGGCTTTGCCAAATTATTTGTATTCATTTAGTTTTTATAGACAAATTTTGTGCTATTTTAGCACCGATGCATTGTCTCTAGGTTCTAACATGGAAAATTTCTTCTCTTCCATCCACATAACATTTCAATGTGTAAAATATTTTTATATAACAATATTTGAGCATTGGGAACATAATGCCTACTAATTCATTTGATTTTTTTCTTGATGAGCCCAAGAATGTATACGAGTTTTTTTTTCATGGTTATAATAAACCATACTTAGGTTGAAATTCAAGCCATATTTAGATATGGAAAACATGATGCCCTAGAGTGTATAAAATATCATATGCTAATTTAGCTTCTACTCTACTACTTAATGTGTTTCGTAGATAAATTAAATATCAATTTGGTTTCTGGGAGTAAGCATAAGGGGCATTACTAGATTTTATTAAGCAACATGACATTTTATTTAGATTGGCCAAAAAGACATGTATGCAGTGTTATGAATCAATATTGCCAAAATCTAAATGTAAATATAGTTCAATATCTCAATTTTTTTACTTTGGTTGATTTGCATAAAGATAATGCAATATTTACTATATTTCCTAAGTTCACAATTCTACATACCAATACCATCATGCCAAGTTAAAATGTAAAGAACAAAAATTACGTAGTATTACGAGAGCTAAGGTGCAAATTTTATTTGGTGAAGATCATGGGTTTGGTTTACAAATGATTTTTAGTTGAAAATATACTTTAAGTATTGGGAACATAATGTCTACTAATTCATTTTATTTTTTCTTGATGAGCCCAAGAATGTATACGAGTTTTTTTCATGGTTATAATAAACCATAGTTAGGTTGAAATTCAAGCCATATTTAGATATGGAAAACATGATGCCCTAGAGTGTATAAAATATCATATGCTAATTTAGCTTCTACTCTACTACTTAATGTGTTTCGAGATAAATTAAATATCAATTTGGTCTCCTAGAGTAAGCATAAGGGGCACTACTAGATTTTATTAGCGACATGACATTTTGTTTAGATTGACCAAAAAGACATGTATGCAGGTGTTATGAATCAATATTACCAAAATCTAAATGTAAATATAGTTCAATATCTCAATTTTTTTAATTTGGTTGATTTGCATGAAGATAATGCAATATTTACTATATTTTCGAGTTCACAATTCTACATACCAATACCATCATGCCAAGTTAAAATGTAAAGAAAAAAATTGCATAGTATTACGAGAGCTAAGGTGCAAATTTTATTTGGTGAAGATCATGGGTTTGGTTTACAAATGATTTTTTAGTTGAAAATATACTTAACACCTTGTTTCACAACCTACCAAATACCAATCTCACAAGATACCAAATGATACCCTCAAATTTTGCATTAAGGACATTCATTCTCAATCAAAATAAAATTTCACCATAAAGGGAACAAATGAAATAAAATAAGCAAAAAAATTATATAAGAAAAATTAATAACATTATCCTTAAAAATCACCCGCATTTGAACAAAAGATTCAAAAATTTATAGGTTTACTTTTGAAAATCATCAATAATATTATACAAAATGCTTAGGAATCTAAAAAAGTATGCAACTTTCTTCAAAAATGAGAATGTATTTTATAAACTTATAAATACGACCAATACAATTTTTTCATTTGCATATTAAAATGTATCCAAATAATAAGCATCGTGGAATGTTTCCAATCCTTGTGACACAAAACAATATTTGTTTATACATTCCTCAAGCCTAACAATATCCCAAGCAGTAACTATCTTGTCTTCAAATGTTATAAATTAGGTCTACATTGTACATAAGATCATCCTCAAAATGCCAAATGTCAAAAATCCCTTGTGTTCCGTATTTTAGAAAAATCACAAAAGGCTTGACCATCTAAAATGCATGAAATAAACTCCAAATATAAAATCAAACACTTTCTACCTACCATAAAATTGAAGGAGGTGGTTGTATGCACACATTTTGCACAATGAAATATGTTAGAAACACCCAATGATGATAATGAGGACCTCTAAAACATGGCAAGATGTTTCAAATTTCTCGAGACCACCCACACACCACTTTTCTTATTTTACCCAAACTTAGCTCTTTCTAGCTTGCCTCGCTTGTCGAGAAGAAAATATTTCCTCTTGCCCCTCTTTTTCACCCCCTTGGTCATTTGACACGAAACTTCCCCTATGGTTCTCACTAATGTCGCAATAATTATGCACCCTACCACATCATTTTTGTTCCATATTGTGGTGGTTCCATTTTACACTATAACAATTTTGTATTTCCTATCGATAAATGTGTCCCGCACTACGGTGGTTCTGCAAAAACACCTCATATTGATACAAATGGTTTTGTCGCGCTTTGGATGTATTTTCCCTCTTGATTTTGTGCATGATTTTTGGCTCCAATTTTGAATCATGTACACATTCTAAAAAAATTTACCCCAATTCACTTCTCTAAACCTCTCCACCTCACTCCAGTTCACTCCTTCTTGATCCAATCTTAACCATAGATAAAATTTTGATCTCTAATTGAAATAGTAATTGATTGATATCTTCTCTTTTAATAAAAGTTATGCGATAATTTCTAGCACCCGAATTTTAATTTCCAGAGACTTCGAGGCTTCTAAGATTATGATTCTATAAATTTTAAACCTAAGAGATAGAGAGCGAGATAGCTAAAATTCGTAAATATTACTTCTGTCTGTACAAAGCACTTCAAAGGACCTTTGCTTACTTGTTTTCGAGATGCCACAAGGAGAATACATGGAATTCTAGACCATCCTTCTTGATTTATTTGGAAAAGCCACATATTTATTGCCATCCTTCCATTATTTTTCAAACCCAAGTTACCTCTATCTCCTCTTGCTTCGCCACTACTTCCATATCGGTCATTTGAGCACACAAGGAAATAGTTTTTTTAGGTGTAATGTCCCTCCCAATCTTGACCATAAAAACACGTCTAATTTTTTAAAAATAAATACAATGATTAGAAAGAATCTACAAAATCTCTCTAAGTTAGGAAGGAAATGTTACTAATGTTTAACTATTTCTACTTATCACACATGCACATTTAGAGGCTTACATTGTCCATAATTAGCATTCTAAGTTCATTTCAACTTAATCATAAAAACATTTCACTTATTGGTTCAATGTGTCTCTACATGATACAAGTGTTCTAAATGTTTGATCCTCAAATGTAAATTGCAATTCAATATACATTTAGTATTTACCTTTATTTTACATAAAATGCTTCATATAATTCAAGAAAATTGAACTATTAATTTCAAATGGATACCAACATTTATATAATCAACATGGTTTGATTGACTAGTTTGTGAATTAAGATCGCTTATTTATTCATTTACATTTCATTTATCAATATAACAAATTTACACAAATTTATTACACTAATTTGTCCACATGGAAGCATTTCGTAATTAGAGTTATAATAAAATGGGTTTATCCTTTATAACATGTAAACTTTTTGGTTGAATACAACTTAGCCAAGTTTATTAGTAAGATCTAAGGTCTTTTTTCTTGGTATTCAAGATTCTAGTAGGTTAATATAATGAGGATGAAGTTTCAGATCTCAATATCTGAATTCCAAAGTGAATCTATTTCAATTAATTATATGCAATATATATATATATATATATATATATATATATACTATTTTATTCTCTTTAATATGAAAGTGCAATTATGATTCTCTATTTTATTTAGATTTACTATTTCATTTCTATGAAAACGTATTGAAATACATTTTTATGCATATTTCAAGACACAGATTTACACCTAATTTATGATGTTATTCCCTCTTGAATCTTGTAATATTTTCCTAATTTTGGTGCCTCCCTGGTTTGAAAATTTCAAATAGGTATGATATGTGTTTTTCCTCTATTCTTCGGTGTATATGCACATAACCCACGCCTCCCTCTATTCCTGCATATCCTTCTTCGCTTTATTTTGTCTCTTTTTTTCCTAAGCTCCTTCGTTCCTTTTTTGTTTTAATCCTCCTTTAATGGTACATATTCATCCCTTACCAACATTTAATTTCAGTTATTTCAAGTTTTAATTTGTTTTCAAACCATGCCCAACTGGCCATGTGGACATATGTAGTTTAAACCATCTCTAATTTCCATCCAAGGCGGCGTTTTAACTGCATGTTTTCTTTTGTTATTTCTAGTTTTAAAATAAGATTTCATGCCAAAACTTCCTCTCATTCCCATACCACCAAATTTTTATCCTTCTAATAACTAGCAATCTCATGTGTTTCATGAGATGTGAAAGTCGAACGCTATATGTTATTTATTTTAGAGGTATAATTATTACTTTTGTAGTTGATGTTAATTAGGGGTGTGATTGTTTTCGTAAGTGTAGAAATATAGATGGGCCACTTAATTTAAAGGTTGTTTCTACATTTCAAAGTTGTTAAAAATTCGTACATGAATACATTTGATATCGTTTTCGATAGTTAATTTTTTTTTTAGTTGATGTTATATGTATTTAATTCGGGTTTATTGTGTTAGTTGTGCGTCGGTTGTTTGGTTGGTGTTTTTTTTTAAAACATTTATTGTACAATTGATAACATGTGTGATTAATAGTTGTAGTGTAGGAATTTAGTTGAAACATTACATTGAAATGTTGTATGTGTACATTTAATTATGTTACAAATTCGTACATTTAAAGTTGCATATCATATTTCAAAACATCAAATAAATGTAGATCTGTGTGCACATAATGAGACATGTATACATTTGCAATATTTATATCATGAATGGTAGCATTTAGTGGGAAATTTTAGTTTCAATTAACATGATTACATTTGATACCCCTTGAACAACAATGCCGCTTTGGATAGAAGAAGTGTTGAGTATAGTAGTAGTGGAGGTGCTATCAAAGTAGAGGGTAGTATTTACGATGGGTTGAGTGATAGTAGTCTTGCTTCCTCCTTTCTTCTTTCTCTAAGTGTTGGTATGTGCACCATATTTGAGTATCTCTCGAATGAAAAATTAGGTGAAATGCGTATATTTGCAAGCGAGGAACTCGAGAAAATCAGAATTTCGGACCCTACCTTTCAGTGGTTCTAATGTCGATGGTTGCTCTGTGTAAAGTAAGTCCCTGCGACTTGTGGATAGTTAATCCCCATGCCATTTTAATTAGAAATTGTCTTCGATTCCCTCTCAAAATAGGGGTATGGGAATATGTAACGGGTTGGAGGGATCCCAACATGGGCCATTGTATCTATCAAATTTGACAACAACAAATAAAGGTAATGTTGGTGGTTGCATTGATGTGTCATAGAAAATGTCGGTGATTGTTCCTGTGGCACCATTCATAAGGCACTCGCACAACCCATAGATTTGCAATAAGCATGATTTTTTGTTGTTTGCACAACAAAACTTTGTGTTCCAACTAATCATCATTAGGATTTCCTGGTCCAGTCCACCTGTTACTTTCAACAATGGATTGGGTGATCGAACGTTCAATGCCTTCAACATCTATAGACTATGGGAGTCCACCTAACCAGTTTTTGCAAACAAATGTGGTGTGTCCTTAAAAATTTTGAGCTCTTGTGGAGGTATAAGGGTTTTTTTGCTGAATGGTGTAGTATGGTATCAAGAGCTATTTTTTGTTCTAGAGATAAAGGAAGTGTGGAAGATGGTGGTGTGGCCTGCATGTTGTTGTTAATTATGTCTTCCTTCTCTCTCTCAATGAATGATGAACCAGTTATCTGCAAATCATGTGGAACGTCATGTATGTTCCAATTATTGTGTATGTCGAAATCTTGTTTCCCTAACATGTCAAGACTATCTAGACCCATGTTGTTTCCCGGGTGAAGTTGTGTGAAGACTTGTCATTCTTGCAATGGTTCGTGTTGAATATTGCATTCAGGATCTGAGTCAGAACTAACATCTGTAATAGCTCTTGTGTTTGCAGTAGTGCATAAAACATGCCATGGTCTATAGTTGTGTTTGAACATGTCCCAAGTGTTGTTGATGTCATGTGGGGTTGAGCCAAATTCGACGCAATATTTATGAAAGGCTTGTATAAAAGGAGTTCTGACCAACAGAAAAGGTCATATGACATTGAATCCTGAGCTGGGACATCCAAAAATCTCGGGTGGACCCAAACAATTGCTTGTGTCGAGTCACTTTTTCCATTTATCACCTTTACGGTTCTTGTTGTAGCTCCAATCTCGAGCAACTTGAATAAGTGGTAGGTGTTCCATGGTTTTTGGATGAACTTTATATGCATCCAAGAAAGTAGTTGTTTGTTGTGCATCGACGTCACTTTCAACAACACATCTTAGAATTTTTTTCCAACATTTAATGATACAAATGGACAACTGCACATAACAAGTGGAAATTTTTACAGCATGTGGAATGTTTCTTGTGCGCTTATGTCATGTTCAACAATGATTTCTGTGAGCATTTTACGATCACAATATGTGCTGGAGAATCTACATCTGCGTCTCTTAAAAATATGGATAGCATTTGGTGATATGTTTTTGAACATTGCTCAACTTTTGAAGCATGTTTTTCAATATACTTAAGAACAAAGACATGACGAGAAAGTACCAGCTGGAAATCGACATTTACTCTCCATATGTATATCATAGTTCGATTGTGGATGTTCAATCTATCATTGTTTCTAGAAGGGAGGTACTTAATTTTCCCATCACTTTCAATGTGCAAGGAAGAAGTAGGTTGTGTGGCCCAAGGGGTGTTGTACCTACACTGTAGTTGTGATTGCTTTCTATGCAGGCATGTCTGCTCTAAACATTTAGTGTGGCACTGAACTCGATTAAGCAGTTCTTCAAGGTCTACATGTGGGGAGGAGGATAGAATTTTTGTTGTATCTAGCAAGCAAGGGTCATCTAGGAGTGACTTGCAAAACAAAATTCAAGCGGTTGCAAGCCGTGGGGGTTCCAGAAGACACGAACTTATCAAAGTATTGGTTTGTGGCCTCAATAATTGTTGTATCCTCCCAGTCCATTTCATCAACTTTAGGTGCATTCTCGAGGCACAATAAACCGTGGACATGTGCGGAGCCTCTATTTTTTCATTCATACCCGAGATAAGGGAACATAAATATTAGCTATGTAGTTTGGAAAAAACTTTGAAATAAGTAGATTTGATTACCTATACCAAAAGTCTACTGCTCTAAGTTCTTTCTGGAATATTTCTTCACGAAATATTGTGAATCATGATGCGGTATGTTGATGCTCGATGAGGGTTAGAGACAATGTTAAGTGTTATCCAACGTTGTGCGGCTCGAGGATCAGCTAGGGCATTCACCCAACATAATATTGTGGAGATCTAGCCATTTAGTGTCTGCAACACTTAGAGTGAAGAATAAGGTTGGTGTCCCCAATTATTCCACCATATCTGAAAGCTCACTTCTAATTTTTCCTAGAATGAACATGTCCCTCGAAGGCTCAATCCAAAGCACATTAAGTTGTCTGGGAGGTTGTCTTTGGGGCATTCCAGTAGTTATCTTCGCAGATCTCTAATTGTCGGAGGGATTCCAGATTCGATGTTTTGTTTCATAAAAATTATTGTTGTGGACTAGCTTTTATGTCACATTATGAGGTTTAGAAGGAAGTAACAAAATCTTGGGTGGGAACCGAAGCACCCATCATGGTAATGCATCAAATGAAGTGCATATTCATGCATTGGAACTTATTTTATGCGGGGTTGTTACCACATTGCTTTTCTTGTTAGAAATAAAGTTGGGAAAGCCATTGAGAATAGGCCCATCGTATTGTATTCATTTATTAGTGAGAGCCCAAGCTCTAGCCATGGCAAAGTGTTACCATCATGGTTGAGCATGAACTGCTCAATTTCCTCTTTTCTATTCCCGTATTGTGAGGTGTTGGCATGAAAGACGATGAGTGTTCATACGTTTCATCAAAGTGAGTGGGAACATCAATACCATGAGCTGTAGAGGCACTTTGCATTTGGGGTAGTTCCATTGTGGCTGTGTTAAGAGAGGAGGAAACATTTGATGACTTGGATGGTAGAGAGGAAAGGGCGTCATCGTCGATTAAGACATCTTTGTAATAGGGATCATGTTGGATTTTATATTATAAGGCTGCCAAAACATGAGATCTACTGACGTAGAAATCATAATTTTTAAATTAGATCCTTCCCTTTGTATGAGAACTATGTCCAAATATCCAAGGTGGTGGGGTAGGGTCTTTGTTATTGAAGTAATGTTTTGCAGAAACTTATGGTGTGTCCTGAGTATTTGTATTGCCCGCCATGTACTTGGGTGACTTGCAGGAATGGATTAACTCATGTGATAAGCATCTCCTCAATTTGGGTTAAAGATGCAAGAATGGTAGGCTACTTTTCAGGGTCCATGTTGTTCCATGAAGAGAAGCGGTGGCCTTGTTTTTCAGTTTTACATCTATTACAGGAGGGAAAACCTTCAAAGGAAATTGTTTTAATTCCAGGTAATTTTCCAAACAGATTGAGCAAGTTTGGATGTTCGCCAACAAATCTATTCTTTTGTGAAACCGACGTTGGGCTTCTAAAGTCAGCGAAGAGGGTGGGAATATGGGAAATCTCTATGTATTGGAAGGGGTGGGGTGTTCTGTTTCAGTCGTTTGTGGATTGCAAGGTTGAAAGCAGTCTGAAGGAGAGGAGAAACTAGTTGTATATGTGCGATGAACTGAAGAAAGGTCAGTACTTGAGACAGTTTCATGTGGCATCCTAGACATTTGGGGGAAAGTGGTAGTTGTTAGCGAAGATGGGTTCATACGAAGGAATTGGTATGCTCGTGAAAGTTTGTTTCCATGGAAGTTACATGCGAGAATGTTGGTTGGAAATTCTTTAGTAGTTGTATTTGATGGCAAGATTGGAATGTCAGGGAATCATAGGTTGTTGGTCGACGTAAGTTGAAAGATATTAGAGATTTTTGTTATTTTATGCTCTAATTTACGATGTCATCGCTCAACAGTTAAGTGTACTTTATTTTTTGTGTAGTTCTCTCTTCGTTGGGCTCGTTTTATGGGAGACGACATGATACGCCGCTCCGGGAATACTCAAACCGGCGTTATATGCCACTGGGAATACTCAAATGGCGTGGGAGCACACCATTGTACCATGGACCATACTCGAGCGTAGTGCTCGGATCTCTAATCTGCCTCAATGGTACCCACATAGTAGGTACCACCTGTCGAAAACTAGTCAGTGCTCTATCACAGGAAATCTGGACCCATATCAAAATGCTCTTTGGCTCTACAAGCATACCATCTGTCTGGCCCAGGAACATCTTGGGTAAGGCCAAACTACCTTTGGCACCAATCTACTCTATATAGCTCCCACATATAGCTGCGGTTTCCTAAGATAAAATGCTCAACCGTAGCAGTGCTGAGCTCTAAACCATCCTCTAGCCACTGGAAATGTCTATAAGGCCTCTATACAATGGAAGCCTACTGCAGCTCATCCAAATCACTTTGATAGTGGTATGTAACTCCCATAAATGGTCGCACATCGTCCCCTGTTGGGACCCAACCCATCATAGAAGGCTCGTTGGGAGCCCGAACTCTCAGAAAACCTAAGGGGCGACCAATAGCAATATGGTCCCACGCCCAAATATATAGTAATTGGGTTGGCCCTACCGTCTTCCGATGGTAGTAGGTGATCAGGTGAAGGTCCCAGTATAAATGTGCTAAAAATGCACTGACCCTAGCAGTAGGTCTCTCCCTCCACCAAACCGTGTATCACCCCAAGGAGGCCGAGCGGAAAAGAAGCACCAGTCTTGTCAGGGAGCAAGACTCCACTGATACAAAGGCCATCATGTAGACCACAACTCGGTCTAGCTCCGAATGATTAATACATCATGATAATCTGATAGACATCCCGCATCGTGGTATCATGGGGATGCTAAATAACTCTATAATATATCGTTGAATGTCGGTCCAATGGCTCATAGTCTCAATAAACTACCCCTAAATTAGGACCCGCATAATGCGCCATACGTCCTCTAATGTAATATTAATCTCCCCGATCGGGAGGTGAAAACACTTGACTCTCGTTGTGCCATCGCTCTGCTATAGCTGGGCTGTCCAAGAGGCCATGGTCTAATGTAATCTGTGGCATCTCGGCCACATGAGTCAATCCAATGACATATAGAAGGCTCTCCAGGGTTGCTCTATCATCATCATCGAACTAAGCCTCTATCACTGCTAACCACCCATAGCGCTCACGAGTTTGAAGAACGGGTAATATACGCTACAAAAATCAACACAAGTGTTAGGCACTTACCTATTTCTATCTATTTTTCTAAGGAAAAATAATTCTTTAAATCATCTAACTTACTAATTATTCCTTTCTTCTAATCTACTCTAGTCTAAATTCTTCTATACTTGGCTATTTTGCTAGCTAGGGTTTGTTTACGCCTTCTTTCTAGCACCTACGCGCCTCTTTACGCCTTTGTGTGCCCTTAAGTGCATACGTGCCCTCACCGATGCATACGTGCCCCTAGTCTATTTCCCCCTTGGTCACAGCCACATAGACGCACGCACACGCGCCTGGTGTGATGCCTACATGCCTACTTTGACGCATGTGTGTACGCATGTCCCTCCTGTCACCATCTGGCGCATGCGTGCCCCTCTGACATTAATCTCTTTTTCGATGGGTATGCGTGTGCATATCAGCCTTTCGACGGGTACACTTGTGCATATCCACCTTTTGACAGTACACATACACGTCACCGTCTCTCTCAAAAATAGATACGTGTGCATGTCCATGATGCATGCGTCAAATTTCATCCTACTTACCCTAGATGAACACTAGAAAAGAAATAAATGAATAATTAATGGGAGGGATAGGCCACTCACGAAAGGTCCATCCGCTGGGTCCCGCATGAACTCTCAGATGTGATCCACGTGTCTTGTCATCCTCGATATTCTTGCCATCTCACTCCAGGGCTGTCGCTTATGTTCGTGGTAAAAATTTACATGAGCTCCAGTAGAAATGAATTGGTCGTGATTGTTTTACCGACCCCGATGGGGTATATTAACCCGTCGCAATGCCCCTGGGGCATGTTTTTTCCACCGTGATCATTCTAGACCTTCTTCTATCCGCCGTGATAATTATTTTTGTATTAAAATAATTATTTCTACTAATTTTCACATGTTGGGGAACTTCGTGCCACCCTGCGGGTACTTCTCCGTCAGCCGAAATAGTTTACGACCCTTTCAGGCACCTTTTCCTCTATTTTTCGTCTATTTTCCCCCATCGTGATAATTATTTATTAATTTATTTTGAATAAATTATTCCTGGCCCGTTTTCCTTCTTATGGGAATATATTTTGGCTCTTTGACAACCTCACCTTCCTACTATCGCCCCCACACATATTTTAGAAGATCTTTGATATTTTGAAATTCTTCTGACCGATCAAAAATAAAAATAAAAATTAGCGAAAACCATTTAAAAAATCAAAAACATTGAAATACTTCGAAAATGGCTCAAAATTGGTTAAAACCGATCATCTATGGCTAAAATTTGTGTCTATTGCATGGCACTCATCCCAGATCTTGCTGACATTTTCAAATATTTTGAAACAATGACTCGTGCATCAACAAAATATTCAATTGCCTACACAAGCTATGTTTCTTACTTAGTTTGTACTGGGGCACTAACATTCCTAATCTTTGTTTTTGTCGTGCACATTGCTTTTCGTGGGACCCAAGTGTCCTCCATCTTTCCCCTTGCATAATACACCTTGCTTGGGGCATCATTCTTCACCCTTGTTGTTTATTAGAACATTTGGGACTTCATCTCGATAACAAAATATTTGTGCAACTATCTTGAATGTTGTTGGTTTGAGTGTGTGTGATTGTACTTATTTCCATGTTAGGTGATTTTGTTTATTTCTCGTATTGCATTGCATTTGTGTATGTTGCATGGAGTTGATCATTTTTAGCACAGGATGGTTGTTTGTATCTTGGATTTTCATGTCATTTTACGCTTCCGTTGCATGCTCACATTTTAATAAGAATCCATGAGGAGGATTCTAAGCATTATGATGATTAAATATTGTTAGCAATTGATTTGCGAATAGCTCAATATCCCTTTTCTTCTAGTTTCTCGTCTTCTCTGTACACTTCTCTCTCTGTTGTTTTCTTTTCGATCATCAATCGAGTTTCTTCGTCACCCCATCAACACTTGAGGGGGCATTCATCATCCTTCATCCTATTAATTTTTCTTCTACCCCTTCAAAAAATTCTACTTGTTTGCATTTGTCTACTTTCTTTGAAGTAACGTAACTTACGTCACCCCAAAGAGGGGCAAATGTAGACACCTGTAGTTTGATCAATGCACTATTATTCCTAATATTGCACTCCCTATTCTTCCCTTTGCAAATTGATGATACACCGCCCATTTGACCTACCTAACTCCCTTCTTACGACACCCTTTTGGTCATTTTTCCTCTTATAAACCACTTAAACAGTTGTTATAGCCTCGTTCTAACCACATTAGCTTCTTATTCCCTTCTAGTCTACCTCTACCATCTTCCTAGACTATCAATCCATTTCATTGGATTGATCAAACCTCTCAGAACCCTTCCAGAACCCTAATTACTCTCTAAGAGAGATTAATTAGTCTAACCTAGGTTAATTACCCTAAACATAGTCAAATCACACTTTGACTTGCTAAAAGTGCTTTTTGGACTTTAGCCTTTGTCCCACATGCACTCAAATCTCCCATTTCCCCAAACCAAAAACTATAAATAGGGCTATACCCCCTCCCTCATTTCCTAAGAATTCTCTCTTCTTCCTAGCATAGATTATAGTATTTTGTTTAGGCTTTAGATTGTATTTCACTTTCTTCCATTGAGCTATTAGCATTTCCTTTTGTATTTTGTAGCATAGTAATGGAGTAAAAGGGAAGATCCATTGGCCTTGAAGCCATTAATGGGGAGATCTCTTTCTCTTAAGCACACAACTGAAGGCTTAGATCCTCTTAGGTTCATTATTTCAAGCTTTTAAAGAATAGAGGTTAACTTCTTTTGTTTAGTTTGCATGTTTACTTCAAATTAATGTATGCAAAGAAGAAAACCTTGCTCATTTCTTATCACATGGTCCATTGATCAGATTGTTAAAAGCCTTTGGGGTTTCTTTAGAGATTCTTACCCCAAATCCATGGCTTTTGCAACTTTTCATTGAACACATGAACATAGCTTTGTTTATAGAAATCATTCGGATCACACGGAGAGAGTATTGTTGATCGATATGTAGTCGACTATCTCATGCAAAATTCAGAAGCAACTTTACATATGAAACACCAAGTTGCCAACCAGTGCTTGGCGAAACATACTTACATGCTCATGAATGTTGATAAAACAACCTCGATTCATGTGAATTACATGCATCAATTAAATGAATATGCTATGTCATATGTGATGGTGCCGGATCATGTGCTGATGACCAAGTGCATACAAAAAAACAAATTATTTTAAACAACAAAGATTAAACCCTAACAATATCATCCACAAATTCTTAAAGGAATTGTGTAAAGGCGTCTGGAGCATAACTTACCAATCTAGAAGAAGTGTCCGAAATGTCAATTTGACTTCTCATGCTTCCACAACTGTTTTCTTTTATTGCTTGTGTCTGTATATTCTCTATGTCACTCTAAATTCCTGAATCTCCTTTTGATCTCCCTTTTTCTTTGTGCGTATACTTTCTTTTCTACCTCCCCTAAGCCTTATACAACGTTTCACAATCTATTATTGATCTCCCTTTTTCTATTTTCAGCTCAAATTTAATTAAAAACAAAAGCTAAAATTGTTAATTATTAGAAACAAAATTATTAAAAATAAAAGCTAAAATTGTTGATATACAACGTTTGCAATCTATTATTGATCTCCCTTTTTCTATTTTCAGCTCAACCTAATTAAAAACAAAAGCTAAAATTGTTAATTATTATAAACAAAATTATTAAAAATAAAAGCTAAAATTGTTAATTATTAGAAACAAAATTATTAAAGCTAAAATTGTTGTTAATTAAAAACAAAAGCTAAAATTGTTGTTAATTAAAAACAAAAGCTAAAATTGTTAATTATTAGAAACAAAATTATTAAAAATAGTAGAGAAAAGCTAAGTTTGCAATCTATTATTGATCTCCCTTTTTCATTTTTCAGCTCAGCCTAATTAAAAACAAAAGCTAAAATTGTTAATTATTATAAACAAAATTATTAAAAATAAAAGCTAAAATTGTTAATTATTATAAACAAAATTATTAAAATTAAAATCTAAAATTGTTGTTAATTAAAAACAAAAGTTAAAATTGTTAATTATTATAAAAAAATTATTAAATATAAAAGCTAAAATTGTTAATTATTATAAACAAAATTATTGAAAATAAAAGCTAAAATTGTTATTAATTAAAAACAAAAGCTAAAATTGTTGTTAATTAAAAACCAAAGCTAAAATTGTTAATTATTAGAAACAAAAATATTAAAACATAGTAGAGAAAAGTTAAAATAAGGAGGAAAAGCACAAATGTCAAGACAACCGTCAAATCAATGCTTGCCAAATTTAACACGTCGTAGAAACGTCATGAGGCCTTTCCCATAGGGGAACGCCTTGGCGTAATTACTCCATTCTTTATTTCACATGCTGCACTTTAACTTATTTTTTTCCATAAAAAAATAAACCTCCCTTTAAAAATACGAACTTTTTTATATATTTATTTATTTAAATTTCAACATGACCCAATTTATGATTTTCTAATTACATTCCCCCTTTTTAATTATCCATGTATGCAATCTTATAATTCTTTTAATGGAAAAAAGTATTCTCTCTTTATTTAGTTTATTATAATTATTATATTTTTATATAATTATTTTATGGGCTTAAATTCCTAGTTTCAAGATTATAGGAATAGCTTAATATGGGGATCTATTCCCATATTAGTGACTCTCTCTCCTCTCTCGATGGAACATGACAACTAACTAAGAAGGGAATTCCAAGAGCAATGTACGGTTTGACTCCTTTTTCAAGGACTGACGTACCCATGTATCTCTCTCTCTCTCTCTCTCTCTCTCTCTCTCTCTCTCTCTCTCTCTCTCGCAAAACCTATTATTGCATCTTTTTTCTTCTCTCTCTGATGATACCCTTTCTCATTTCCTAAGAATACTTGCACAAGCACCAACAACAATACCAAGTGCATTATATGTCCAAAATAATAAATTAATTTCTATAAAATCAATAACGACATGTTATTTTCAACAATAATCAATAATTTTAATTCAACATTTAATAACCATCTAACAATTGTTTAATTACTGAAAATAATTTTTTTATCCAAACAGATCAATATGTTAATCAAGCAAGATCAATAAATGAACAACATACTATCTCTATGGAGATCATTGCCACTCAATTCTCTAAATGTATCAAAATAATAAATGACTGTTTTCGGGATGTGACATTAGGGTACAAGAAAATATATTCCAGATCAACCTCTTTCGTTACTGGAGAAATTTTGGATCTTGTGTATTACACTTAGTTTTATCATAATTTAGATCATGTTGCATTGAGTTCATTTGTTATAATTTCATCTTAAAAATTATTGGAAGAAAAAGGAAAAGAAGAGTTAAAGTTTAGATCATTATGCACATTCTAATTGACGTTAGTCTTAGATTTAAAACCTTTTCCTTTGAGCTAACCCCACTTTTGGGATCTAGCTTTATATTTGTGTTTTCTTCACCCATTTTTCTACATACAGGGTTATAAATCTTTTGTAGTTGCATCCACCATACACATATCCTAAGAAAATATAAAAACAATTAGTTTATCCTCAAGTTTCGCTTTGAGAACACATTATTAGTGTAGTTCATATCATTTTCTAAACTTTGTTTCAACTTGATAATAGTTTTTAGCCGTTTATTTTATTGCAAATAAAGTCCTTTTCATTTAGGATTTATATTTATTTTCTTATTATTTAAAGAACATTCTAGAGTAGAATTACATATTGTTTTTACACTTTGAGTAGATTTGCAACTACAAATCACACATAGGGAATTGTAGATTCAATTTATTATTATAAGTGTGTTGTTTAAGCCATTAAAACCATTCTTTTGCAGATTTACATTAGATATCATTCAATGTCCTGTGTCATTTTAGAAGCCTTGAAAAAAAAAAGTCGTGTGATTGCACGCCACTTTTAGATTAGAGAAAACTAGTTTGTTAATATATTTTCATTGCATGTGATGCTTAGCTTAAAGTTAATTAGTAATCACATTTTCATTTCCAGCACTCACTTTTAGTTTCAATTTAATTAATTTAGTGCAATTGAACAAACAATCCAACCCACACAAACAAACAAACATTCATTTAGAAAAAATAATAGTCCTAAAACTTCCAACCAAACACAACAAATACATTATTTTCCACCTCAAATAGGACACAACACATCCTCATACAAGCATACAATAGTTTGAAACCATAACACCATCATTTCAACATTCAAAATGCAACGAAACTGTCTAAAATGACTTGTTAATTCATAGGACACCAAGTTGTCACTTTTCAAAACATTTCCCAAACACCCGCATATTGCTCCACCTCGAGCCATTACTCATCCACATAACTCTTGTCTTATCCATAGTTCATCCATAGAAAGTTCCAATTTCAACTGTCACATCGACACAACCCTAGTTTAGGCCATACTGTGCTAGACTCCAAGTCTAGCTAGCACTACACAATGGAGATTCACTCATGCATGTGAATGACTTCGGATAACCAAGTCATTCTTGGTAGGCCCAAACATTTCCCGTGTGTTTCCAATCGTCTTAAATATGATAGTATTAAGGATAATATCATCTTTGAGCTAAGATGTAAGGTCTTTCGTTCCACACTTGTACTCACACTAATTATCACACAACTAATCATCCTTGTCAATGAAGTCTTGCCACTTTCACATGATCGACCCTTTGCCTTTTTAAGAGACAATTGCCTTTAGAGATTTGAGTTCTCTCTCATCCTTAGGTCTAGTCTCGTCTCTTTTTCTCCATTCATTACATGACCTTGGCAGACAAGGGTCATCCTTCATCGAATGACCATTTTATATGTGTAGTTCAATCGAACATCCCACCATTCATTGATTATGACATAGACTAAGAGTTACACATTGTCATTATCCTTGACCAAGTGGAGGTTTAAGCCTTCTTGGCATAGACATGTCATTTCTCATCCAAAGCTAATATTGGGTGAATTAACTTGTAAATGTAAGTCTATATGAGAACACCAACCTAGGTTGTTTGGTAAAGCCTTAGGCACTTACAAAATGCTCGTAGACCAAACCATGGTGTTCTGTAAGACACCTACAATATTTTCACTTATTATTTAGCCTCTCTCACATGGGGGTTCAAGCTTGCTTGGCATAGGCATTCCTTTTGCCCTTTGGATTTTATTTTGGGTCAATTAACTTGTAAATATTCATCTACACCAATAAACTAAACCAAGATACTTGGTAAGGTACTTACAAAAATTTCAGGTAACCTCTCTTAAACGTAAATTCAAACTTACTTGGAACACGCATTCAATTCCTTATAAAGTCAATTAACTTGTAAATATAAGTCCACACCAAAACATATGGAACCTTAATAAATAAATATTTGAGAATAATTCGCGCAGAGGCGTCTACTTTGAAGATGCCCTTGCTGGAAAGTGTCAAATTCCGGCGGCTCCAATATTTACTTGTCTTGCCGGATTTTAGATATTTTAAAGGTTGCCGGATTTTAGATATTTTTCTATAGTCCTAGATATTTACTATCCTAGATATTTGATTTTGATTTTATTCTTCATAAAGTAAATTCTATAGTTTACTATTTGGAAAATAATATTGGTCATATATCTTGTTCAAAGTTTTTGAGATTCAAAAGTTTTTTGATTTTGATTTTATTCTTCATAAAGTAAATTCTATAGTTTACTTTTTGGAAAATAATATTGGTCATATATCTTGTTCAAAGTTTTTGAGATTCGAAAGATTTAATAGATAAATGTTCGATGTTTGACCAAATGATGAAACATAATTTAGTTTGGCGACTATCATAATTATGTCTTACAAAAATATGGACAACAGCAAAATAAGAGCTTTGCAACAGCATATAGACATCCATGCAATATCAACCCGAAATACAACTCAAATAAACTAAATATTACTACTATCTCCGGCGTAATTTGCAAGTCATTTGCAATTGCAAGTATATTCTCTTACTGATTATTTAAACATAATTTGGTAACAACGTAACCATTGAAAAGTCGTGTACCTAATCTAAATTAAAATAAAAAAGAAAAGAGATGTCGTAACGCGCGGCATGGTGTGAGAAATGTTTTGCGTTCTAACGAATAAGATTCTTAGCTTAACATGTCATCATCGCACACGCGTACCAAAGCGTCACGACGGGGAACATAAATAGATTCTCGCAATCGGCCGGCGTCGGTGACTCGGGCCGTTCATGCTGCGTCGCGGTGCGCAAATGGCACCGGAGGCCACAACGGTGGGCCCCGCCAATGGCATCGTGAAATGACACGCCACCCAAAAGGGTAGGTGGAGGAGCCGCCAATGATCCATACTATTTACCGGAGTGCTTAACCACCATTCATGGGGAATGTTTCTTACAAGTTACCCCCTCCAAATTGTCCAACATGTAACAGAGGTTGACCACCGATTACTATCAGCGTGTCGTCCTTTATCCGCTTTCATTTTCCCGTCACGTAACATCGCTTTTGTTACCACCACAGGGGGATATACTAATATTATATCCTTGACCATGACGTCACGCCATCATTGACGCCGCCTCGAAATTCCGATAACCACAACATTTCGTTCGTTCGTATATAAAAATATTGGCTTTGATTTTGTTTCGATCATATTTGATTTTCCACAACTCTTGTTTTATTAACACATATGTGAAAAGGATTAAATGAGAAAGGTTTTCATCAAAGTTAAATGTATCCAATTTTATTTTGATTTTAGCAATTCCACTTACTTTCTAATCGTCTAGACCTTAGAAGTCCGATAAACGTTATATTTACAATTCCCTTAGATTTTTTAAAAAGTGATTTAAATATATATTACTACCATTGTATTGTCTTCCCCTTTAAAGACAATCATTACATGCAACATTGACATTATATTTTGTTTCGCTTTGATATTAAAATCAAGTATTTTGCAATATATCTTGAAAAGTTTTCTACTTAACTTCTTTTTAAACTACATTATAAAATCATAATATTACCCATCATATATCATCTTTGTCTATGCTAACATCTTGTTTTTCAAATACATCATAACAAAATTATAATATTTCCCATCACATGTCATTTCTTTTCAAACTAATTATGCTTATGAAATTTATAAGTTCTTCTACATTTAACAATAATGCATGGTTCTTAAGAACCGTACTATCATATTAACATTGTATTTTGCATTTCGCATGAAAAGACAGAAAATCAAAACAAACGCATCATTGACTTTCACATATTGCCTATTTATTGTGTCCCTCCACCCTCAAAATGCATCCATCAAATTTTATAGTATTTTTCATATCACAACTTTATTGTTTTACTCTCCCCTTTTTAAAAACACATCAACTACGGCAGCATGATTTTTATTTTTATAAGATTCTAACACAGTAAAGAGAACGTCATGTGATAAGACATTCGTTGAAAATTAATGGTTTTTAATAATAATGGAATCCAAGTTTTGTCAATTGTCTTGCATCGTTTATATTTAATATGAAGACCGGTCATGCTGAAGTGACAATCTGACTAGGATGGGGAGGAATGCACCTCATATGTTTTTAATTTTTAAAATAAAATATAACGTGAGGTCCAAGTCTTTTTGAACTACAAACAAAACGCAAAATAATATGAACTCACAGTATTTTTTTTGTTTTGTTTTGAAATGGTGTCATCCAGCTCCTCAACCATAAGGGCAGTGGGATTAAAGACATTATTACAGTGGTCAATAAAGCTTGTGCTCCATGACCCTCAGTTACATATGACAAACAGCGGGTGCGTTCAGCATTGACGCATTTTCAATCATTCTTCCTCTGAGGATGAGGATGAGTATGAGGAGGATTCATCTTCTGAAATGTCACTCTCACTCTCACTTTCACCGGAAGTTCCTGCATCCACTGCTGGGCTGGAAATGCTTCCTTCAAGAGCAGCAATGGCGGCCTTGATTGCAGCATCATGGTCATATTGATTCCGTATAAGAATTTCGCAGATCTCAGCAGGTGTCAGACACCCTCCAGATTCCATCTTCTCTTCCACTGTAGGATAAAGCTTGTGATCCCCAATATCCAAGTAATTATAAACCAGCTGTTTAAAAGCAGGAAACCCACAATAAGACAGAAGAATGTGCATATCCATTCGACCGCTTCTGAGCAGCGCAGGGTCGAGTTTGTCCTTATGATTGGTAGTAAAGATCATGATCCTTTCTTCACCGCAGCTGGACCAGAGCCCGTCTGCAAAATTCAGCAAGCCCGAAAGTGTCACACTTGGCATAGCCCGTCCAATGTCTTTGGAGCCCTTCTTCTCGTCTTGAGAATCAGGGGCCTCCTGCACATTGCCTTCTCCGGCAAATTGGCTGCGCAGTCGATGTCCTCAATGACTATCACGGATTTGCTTGCAGTTCCCAACAGGAGCTCACGTAGAGTGGAATTGTCTAAGACGTTAGAGAGCTCGAGATCATAGACGTCATAGTTCATGTAATTGGCAATGGCGGCGATGAGGCTGGACTTACCCGTGCCAGGAGGGCCGTAGAGAAGATAACCCTCTTTCCACGCACGCCCCGTCCTGCGGTAAAACTCTCTGCTCTGCTGAAAACAGTCCAGATCCTTCGTAACCCTGTCCTTGAGCGCAGGATCGAGAGCCAGGCTTTTGAAGGTGGAGGGATGCTTGAAAGCCACCGAACTCCATTTCCCACGGCTGTTGACATTGCTGAAGAGCTTTCTTTCCCGGCTGAGCCTCTGTTCATTCTCTGCAAAATTCGAAATATGGTCGATGTAGGAAGATAAAACCCTGGCTCGGTCCTTGTTGGAAATTTTTAGGACGTATTTCCTTTCTGTACTTCTTTTGCCGTGTTTTTTTTCGTGGGTCTCGACTTGGTGCGTCCACCATATTTGGGCTCCATCGAACTCGTCTTTGACTGTGTGTTGGGAAGGCAGGGTGAAGGCAGGATTGGTGCTTCGCCCGGGCCGAGTGATGGACACTCTGGGGCGTTTGCTGTTGCTTCCAGGCTGCTCAAATACATTCTCACGGAACAATAAATTTCGTTGGAAGAAGCCATGGAGGATTCTTCCAATTCGGGGATGTCTATGTGAGAAAATGAACTTAAATTCTCTCGATAAGCCTTCCAGAGCTTGTACAGTTGATGAAGATAACCCGGCATCGTTTTGGATTGCAGCGAAAGGAGACCCATCATCGACCAGAACTCCATGTCTTGCTCGCTAACTCTCACTGTAAACCAAAGCTACATAAAATGTAATTTTCGATTTGCTAAAAGGTGGAGCACTACACTAATCTACGGTGGTGCCTCTTACTATTTATAAATAAATTTCGCAGTTTTAAATTTATAATTTCCTTGGCCGTCAGGGTCAGCGTTCAGCACGTGTTGTTTATTTATTAATTTACTTAGCACTTTAGTCCTTAAAGCTATGATGACAGGGTTGTTGTCATCTGTTTGTCTTTTGTCTAATAAAGTTTTGAGATGACTTCTCTTTAGTCATTTCGAAAGCATGGTGGACCTCTCCACTTTCTAAAGGTGTTTTATTGAGTGGCATGTACTCAATTTTTGTTTTTCACTTTTCTCAAACTGGGAATCTTCTTGTTTACCTAGGTTACCGGGTCCCGGTTTCTAGGTTGCCCATCTATCCGGTGAAAAGCCTCTCACATTCTTATATAAAGGTATGTTGAGACTCATTCACGACATCGGAGAATTGGGAATGCTTAGTAAGACATATAAAGATCTTCGAAGTTGTATTAAGTAAGTGTAGTCTTGGTACTAAGTGTGTATGTGTAAGTAATAATAAGTGTAGTCTTGGTATTAAGTGGCTCGGACCACTGGTCTCTATGTAATAGAGCTTGGAAATCAATAAAATTGCAAGATTCTTATTTGTTGGTTTTCTATCTTGATACTTGGTGTATGATCTGTTTTTCTTCATCTGCGAAATAAGTTTATACCTCGTAAGACAGGAAAAGAGGCGAGCCTCCCGCTTTGTAAGTCGTCGTGGATGTGCGCAATTTTAGGTCAAAGACCAATACCGTAAGCCTGCTTTGAAGAGTTGTTTATCGATATGATCATGAAGTTTGAAGATCGTGCGGTATTCAAGGAGAACATGAAGATCAAGATCTTGTAAGTTTATTTGATGTCTTTCCTATTAATTCTGCAATAGATATACAACAAGAATCAGATCCCTTACTGGCATGGAAATTGTCTAAGATCCCATATAACCAAGTATATGATAAATTAACTGCTTTTCATTTGATTGTTGCTACTACCTTAAAAACCCATGAGTATGTTATTCAAGTTTCTCAAACCTCTAGTCATGAGTATGATATATCTTTAGTAGATCCCGTTGATATACTGATCTTTCAAAAATAAAAAACATTTAAATTTGTTCATATAGCTTGTGTTCTAATAGGTATTACTCCACTTTTCCGTCGTGGTTTAAATTTTTCTATTTTATGCTGTTTAATGGATTTGCATTTTGAAAGTTTTAAAGATTCCCTATTAGCTGCTATTCAAACCGGTCTTCATAATGGCCCCATATCCTTTGAGGTTTATCCAAATTATCCAATAAGCTGCAAAAGAAGATTTGTTTAAAGCAAGTTTTGCGTCTACATCTTCTGCACCACATGTCTTCACATGAAGCTCGCACGCTTGTCCTTTGGCTATTCATTACAAATTCATTTATCGCCTTGTTAACACAATGTATCATGCCGTTAAGCATGGTATCTCTACAGTAGCGCGTGGTGAGTCACACCAAGTATAGAAAGTTAGAAGATTGAATCAACTCATTTCATGGTCTCAAATAAAAGTCCCAAAAGAATGGACCCTATCTAAAAAATTTATTGAAAAAAACTAGCCTAGATTAGAAAATGCTACAGCTGTGAATAAATCCAATTCAAATGTAACTCTGTCTTTCAGATCTAAAAATCCTACGTCTGAAATATCCCGGTCTAGTTCTTTTAGATCAGATACTTCCTTTTTCTCTATAGCTGAACCCTCGAGAAAATCCATGAAAGAACAAACTTATATTTGTAGTCATAATAGTCTGATTCATGATCCCAACACTGATTACCTTTGGTGTAAGGATTGTGAACAGATTATAAAGCAAAAGTATGTCCCTTCTAATGGTCCAACCATTAGTATGGCTTCTAGAGAAACAAATATTTCTACATCTTTTCCATCTCTAGACAGTAGTGAAGTCTTATCATCTGATGAAACCCAAAAGGCCATCTTTTGGTACCAAAGAACTGTAGATAGACATGTAGACCCTTCTGAGTCTTCCAAAATGCTAAACTAGACAAATAAAGCTGTCAAGTCTGTCCATGATCGTCTACAATCCCAAGAGTCTATTCTTGCAGAAATGGAAAAAACATTGAAAGCCATAGAACTTCATCAAGAAAGGAGATATAATTTCTGCTCTTAGATTACTAAATTCCAAAGTTGATGATGTTACTACCCAAATGAGAGAAGGTTGATAAAAGTCTTGAAAATACTTCTAGATATGTATCTACTTGTCCTGATATTCCTAAAATTGTGTCTAGAGAAGTAATTGATGTTGTTCAACCCCTTATCAGTCAGTCTAAAGATACTAAAAAGGACATTGCTTCGAAAATAGGTACTACCCATAAAATTGTACAAAATAGCCGCACCAGTTGCATGAGTCCTCTATTGAGTTAATCCACAAAGTTGAACAAGTTCAAGAGCATGTAAGCCCTATTCTTGAGATAGTCCCATAGATAGAGAAAATTTTGGATAATACAAAAAAGCCAGAAGAAATTGAACCAGATTGGTCTCACAAAGTGTCCTGGACGGAAGTTGTTAATTCTTCTGGATCTTCAACACATCATAAGATTGTTATGCTAGAACATAGTCCTTTGTTTATTTCTGATAAAAAGACTCCAAACAAAGGATCAGTCAGTATGGCCAAGCTTCTTCCAGAAGAAGCAAAAAGTATGGTTTTGATGGAAGAAACTTCTAGAGCTTCAACATCTGAGCCTCTTCATCATACTGCAAGAACATAGACCTTGCAGCCTAATTGGTATAAGCTAGATTGCTCTACTCTTGAACAAGTGAAAGAATTAATACATGGAATTATAGGGTGGGAAAATTCTCAGCTTTTGTTATATAAGAAGGATCCCAGAACTATTGCTGAAGTTATTGCAAATGGATTTGTTGACATAGTCAAAGAATGGTGGGATGCTCATCCACACCAAGAAGAAATTTTTAATGGTGGATATGCTTCATTAACTGCAGCTTTAATACATGAATTTATAGGCACTATTGATAATGACAAGCTTAGAAATACTTCTTTATTCTTGAGAGCCAGATTATGTGATATGAGTAGGATAAAAGAGTACCAATGTTATATGCAAAAGTTGTATTATAATTCAGCAATATAAATGATCCTACTATGAGACTCCGATATATAGAATCTTTCCCTGCATTTTTGCAATAGAATATAAAAAATCTCTACATGGAAAGAGTATAGAAGAATTAAGTCTTGGAGCTCTAAATCAGATTATAGATGAGACGAATGCTCATCTCTGCAAGAAAAACAAGACCACAAGGAAGTCTGCTAAAGCCCAAAAAGCCTTAGGAACCAAATTATATCAGTTACTAGATAATGATTCATTTGGTTGTCGACCCCAACAAAAGTTCAGAATCAAGAAACCTTGTAAATATTGTTCATCTTTTTCAAGGGGAAGGGTCAGTATAAGTATAAGAAAAGACATAAGTTTTCTAGAAATAGATATTCAAAAGATGTCCCATACAAAAACAATATTTCAGGAAAAAGAAATATATGGGAAAGAAAAGAAAATTCATACCAACCTGTTTTATTTGTAAAGGCAAGCATTATGCAAATGAGTGCCCAAAGAAAGATACAGAGAAAGGTAAAGCAAAAATAAATATGCTTGCAGCAAAAGGTATAACGGATCAAGATTACTACTTAATCTCTGATTCTGATTGTTATTCTTTTGATGTATCATATATATCTTCAGAAGAATATTTTCAAGTAAATATAATAGAGCACACAGAGTCAGATTCAGACAACACAGAATCTGGTTATGATTCATTTCCTTCTTTCATAAATATGATTGCTAGTTTTCCTCACCCTCTCATGCCTGTGTCTTCTGAAGTTCTATATAAGCAGTTAGAACTAAGACAAAGTGAGTTTGAAGATTGTTCCCCATGGGATACTGCTAAAAAGACATATGTCTCATAGAAAGTCAGAGAGCTAGAAAGAAAATACTCAATCTAAGCCATAGTTGAAAATGAAGCTCCGAGAGAGAAAGGAAGAAGAGGAAGAAAAGCGAAATGGTCTCTTGAACAGAGGTCATTACCCACTTGAAGGCCTCTGTCTGCAGGACGTATACATCAAATACAAACTCCCTACAGAGGAAGAGGTCCTGGCAGAGGAGGAAGATACTCTCCACCTAGGATAAGTTTTCCATTCCTTTTTCCAAAAGAAGATTAGAACAATGAATTTCGTAATAACTCCTAGACATATATTATAGTTCCAAAGACTGAAACAATGAGAACATGGAGAAGAAATAGAATATAATTCTTACGAGAAGGTGATTTCTAAAGCTACCAATGAATATAAAATATTAGTAGAAGAAGAAAACAGGGAAAGAAAGAAGGTGAAGATGATGAAGAGTTTCTAGAAGAAGCTTATCAACAGATGTTGCACCAAGAAGCAGAAGAATTAGTTCCAACAGAAGAGATTAATACAAAGGTATGTACAATAAAAGGAGCCCAAAACCCTTTTATTACTATCAATATCTACATTCCAAATATCAAGCCCTACTCTATAGATGCAATGATAGATACAGGAGCAAATATAAGTTTGCTTAGAACCAGAGCTATACCTCCAGATTGTTGGACTGAAACATATTTAAAGATAAATTTTGATAAGAAAGAAGTGATATCCAGATATACAACATATGTGCCTATCAAGATAGAAGGATATGAAAGAACACTGCAATTTTATCAACATGATATGCTTTCATATGATTGTTTGATAGGGGTAGATGCTTTGCAAGAATGTGGCACTTTTAGCTTAAATAAAGATTTTATATCTTTATTTAATCCTGATGTTCAGATTCCCAGGAAGTACTCATTCAGAACTATAATACCTTTACTAGAACAAAGGAAAGAATCCAATCATGAATGGATTCATAAATCTATAGCCCTATGCAAAGGTAATATAGATGATATAGTTGGAAAGATAAAAAAGAATCTATGTTCAGATGATCCTCATGCTTTTGTTGAAAGAAAAAAACATTACTATTCATTAGATTTACAGTTCCAGAAAGATGAGAAAGGGAATGATATCATTCCGAAATTCAAAGCTCATCATAAAGGCATGATCCCTTTTGAGAGAAAAGAATGTCATGAAGAGATTAAAAAGATAATCCAAGGAGGTTTTATCAAGGAATCTAACTCCCCTTGGGCATGTGCAACTTTTTATGTAAATAAAAGGAGTGAACAGGTTTGCCAGAAGAAAAGACTTGTTGTTGATTACAAGCCTTTGAATAAGTTTGTAAAAGTTGTCCAACATCCTATTCCTACTAAAGATGATCTATTATCCAGAATCAAAGGATCAAAGGTATACAACAAGTTTGATTTAAAGAGTGGTTTTTGGCAAATATTCCTTAAACCGGAAGATACCTACAAAACGGCTTTTGTAGTACCAGGAGGACAGTATGAATGGAAATTTCTTCCATTCGGATTGAAAACTGCTCCATCAATCTTTCAAAAAATGATGGACATTATCTTTGGTGAGTTAGCTGATTTCCTGATAGTTTATATTGATGATATATTAATATTTTCTAAATCTCCCAAAGAACATATTGAACATCTAGAGAAATTCTATGAAGTTGTTTATCAGAATGGTTTATGCTTATCTCCGACAAAAATGGAGATTTTCAAAGATGAAATGGATTTCCTAGGAATTACAGTCAAAGATGGATCTATTGAAATGCAATCTCATATTGTTTCAAAGATTCAAGAATTTCCAGATCAGATTTTAGAAAAGATTCAACTATAGAGATTTCTTGGTTGTATCAATTATGTTGTTGGATTCTATAAGGATATTGCTTTAAAGACAGAATACTTCTCAATCAAAGATTGAAGAAAAATGCTCCCAATTGGTCAAGAAATGACCCAAGCTGTAAAAAGAATCAAAGCACAAGTTCAAAAACTTCCTACTATGTCCTTGCCTATACAAGGACTAAAAATCATAGAAACAGATGCAAGTGAGAATTATTGGGGAGTTGTACTAAAAGAAAAATCAGAAAATGGAAAATAAAAAGTATGCAAATATGCATCTGGATCTTTTCAAGGCTCAGAGCTAAAATATCATTCTGCTCACAAAGAAATTTTAGTCACTAAGAAAGCTATCAAAGCCTTCTTGTTCTTCATACAGAATGAACACTTCATTCTATGCTCTGATTTAAAATATTTCAAGGCCAGACTCAATAATGGAGATCCTGCTAATAAGATTGCATTCAATAGACTCCAGAGATGGAGAATGTGGTTTGATAATTTCAGTTTTGAAATTGAGCACATTAAAGGAAGAGATAATTCTCTAGCTCACTTTGAAACTAAGTTGACCGCACACGACATCTCAAAAATAATTATCTACTATCTTTACCCAAATAAAAATACTAGCAATTTTGTACGTGAAATGTCCGATGAAAACGCGGAATGGGTGGATCCAAGAAGTAAAAGGGAGAGAGAAAGAGGGGCAATGAAGAAGGGGGTTGAACAAGGAGAAGTGCAAGGATGGGGGAAATGCTTTGCACGGAACAAATACATAACTCTACTTTCCTACAATCGCCTAACATTTTTGTCAATCATTTGAAAGAGAAAGGTGTTGTGGTGTGCAAGTCGACGAGGCAATATATTTTAGAGATATCTATGAACATAAGAAGTGGTCTATCAATGCTACTAATGTCAATAGTTGTTCTTTGCAAATTAAGCCCTTGTGTTATTTGCATATTCGTAACACATGTAAATATAGAAGGAATTCACTTGTGTGTTTTACAAAACACTCTAGAGATAGTGATATGTATTGAAGAGGACATGGCATCCCAATGTAGCAATTTCATGCACAATTATGATTGGGTTTCTCTATAGCCATAAGGATGATACCCTCATCAAAAATCATGATGGCATCGTCATCAATGACCACCGACATACATAAATACACACACACACACACACACATATATAACAAAGTCAAGCTTTCAATTGGATTGAGGAAATTAACCACTCTGCATGTCTCAAACCAATTCAAAGGCTCAAATTATTCCTACCCAAATAATATCTACTACATGTGCTCCACTTGATAGTCTTGATCTCTATCACAATATTCATTTAGAGTAATATGAGAGCATGGTATTGGGTGGTTTTGAGCTGTAGTTAGGGAAGAATTGGCACCCATGTCCTTCATCCATAGGAACTATCTATACGTTGATTGTCAAGAAAAAAATTTGTTCTCATCATATGGTATGGGTTGTCCAATGACGATATCACGACAAGCCGACATAAATATCTTACCCATGTACTTTTTTATGATCATAATTATTTTAGTACCCAATGATCATTATTTGAGAAGCTATTGTTAGGATGGGTACAAGTTGAGTAAACCTAAGGGTGGATCTGTTAACTTAGGAACATGAGTATAAGGGGGTCTAGAAGTCCTTAGACTCATTGAATCACAATAAATTATGGAATCTACATGTTCTTTGGAGGGACTTACTCAATCAAGAATATGTAATGTATATCTAGTACATACGATCATAAGGTTGTATTTCCTAACTTTTTATACATTAGGAATCCATGCATTCCTATTATGGTTCTCTATCATATTTGATTTATGTTAATGTACAAGTTGGTGCGAGTTTTAGCAAAAAAGCGACAATAAACTAAATATAATTTATGTTGCTTCAATTCATTTGAGATAATAATACATTCGAGAGATTACATATATAGGCTGATTAGCTCCTTAAAGAAAGGATTCAAAATTCATCCCCAATAAATAATATATCCCCACAATATCTCTCAGAACGATCACATTTTACACACACATTAAAACAAGTAAAAATACCAGAATATTTTTTTACTTACATTGTAGTACACATGACACTACAGGAGATCACTTAGGACTACACGTAACACATGCTATGTTTGCACAACATTAACCCACATAGATAACATGAAAACATGTGACACACATCAAGAACACCTTTTTTTTACAAGGCAAACATAACAATTCAACTACAATATACACTTACAGATAAGGTCTTCCCATGACACGATATTTTAGGATTACACATTTATTAAAATCATGTTTCCCTCTTGACTTAAGTTCTAGGAAGGCTCATAATGTGAGAATCATACAATCCTTTTTCCTTTTGCTAGATTTCCTTTATATTGCTTAACATTTAACTTATGGTGTATCTCGTTGAATAAGGGTCATCTACATTATATCAATTACTTGTTTAACTCACTCATTTGTTAATAGGGTATTTAGTTACACACAAGAATACTAAGTATTATCCCTAGGATTAAATCCTACGGGCATCACATTGATCTTATATCATACCTCTGTTACACAACAGAACAAGTGTGAGCCCAAAGGAGGGAAGGTTCACATCTTTTCCTCAAGGATTTAGGGTCAAGTTTCTTTCATTCATTTATAAATTTATAATTGAGTTAGTACACAATAATTATTATAAGAAATTAGGTTCTTTATCCATAGTGAGAGGGTTTATTCACATTACAATGAAGATCATGTTTCACTTAACCCGTGGAATAACATCTCACGATCACACTTCCCAAGGACAAACATCAATTATATTTTTATTATAGTTATGTTCTGATAGTTAGTTAAGGATTTGAAGGAACTTAACATGGCAACATACTTCCTTACTTTGTTTCTAGATTAGGTTTCTGAGTATTGTTTTCTTCCAACTCAAGAGGGTTTTCCTTGACTAGGTTCATATGCCTTTTGTTTTGAATTGTATAACCTTTTTTTGCTAATGGGGAATTTGAATCCTCAATGAGACCACTAGTCCCTGTCTTAGGGGATTTATCTCTAAGAAATGATCACATAGTTTCACATCATACATCCAATACATAATAGGACAAGTGAGAGAGAAAGATGGAGTAGTTCATCATTTTAAGGGGTTAAGGTTCACATTAGATTTTGCACAACGTGGGTCTCACTTCTCACCACAAGATGGTTTAAACATGATATGAGAATGACCTAAATTTCACCTTCCTCCAAAGACATCATCAATTGGTTACGTTTGCAAAAACTAATCATACACAAAAATGTTGTTAAGTTTCACAATAAACTTTTCATATTGCATCATAGAACCCAAATGACAATTGAGATTGGGTATCGAGTTCATCTATGATCCCAACTCTTAAAGGTGACTTCCAAGGTTGGTGGGTGATCTTCACCATTCAACATGTATGTTGGTCCAAGAGGATTTTACACCATGTTTAATGTTGGTTTCCCAAGGGGCACTACCCTAGGAGAACACATTCTCCTTACTACACACACGATTACCAAACCTAGGAGGGAAATTACATACTCAAGATAATGTTTGACCATGTCGTTCCTAGTTGTTGGGTTCATGGAAATGTCACTCAACATACAAGCTATGATGATAAACTCAAACTCGTAATCTCATTTATTTAATCTAGAAGGTGTTATCAAGCGTAAGGATTTTAGTTTGTCCTATGGTTTTGGTTTTCTATGCTATAAAGAATCACACAGGAAGGGTAGTTATACATGAAGTTTAAACTAGAAGGCATGACTGTTTCTTTAACGCCCGCAATTTCAACATTCTAAAACAACATTAAACCTTAAATAATTATCTAGAAAGTTGAGGATTTGTTTTTATTTTAAAATATTGCAAGGGTGTTAAACCCTATAATATGTTTAATTAACTCCTACCAAAGAATCTACTACATTACATTGGATGGATCAGGTCTAGATTAATAATTAAATATTCTTAACCCATTTCTAAAGTAAATTCAATTACAATCCGCTAGAAAAGTGTCCATTAATTATTTTACTTGGTTAAATAGTTTTCCCCCTCTCAAATTAACATTCAAACCCACATTTATTAAACCCTTATCCTTAGTTACCTTAGTTCCCTTAAATTATTATCCTTAATGTCCATTGAATCATTTACTAAAACATACTAGGAGAGTTACATAATTAACTTAACATACTAGGGTACTAAGTGGCCCCATTCACCCATTTTCACATACATTTAAATTATTTAAAAGCCCATAATATATAATTTCACCTAACAATTATAGGGTTGATTCTTAACCCTTGGATTAAATCAATTGTGGCCACTAGATCCTAGAGTTCCAAACTAACCCTAACCATCCTTATGAAATTTCATTTAACCTTTTTCCCTTGCCCTAGCCTCCTCATTTGGTCTCTTTTCTTTTCTTTAATTTGCAGGTTGGAGGAGTGGAAGCCATGAAAGTAAGGAGGAAACCATGGAGGGATTCATTTGGATCTAGCTTAGTTTAGTTTATTCATGGATTTGTTATTGTAATGTCTTCTATTTATTGATTGTAGAGATTCCACCCTAATATGGAGTAGTTATTTAGTTATTTCTATTTTTGAGTTCTTTATTTGGGAAAAACACCATTACCATTGAATCTATGAGATTTAATACATTTAAATTCCCATTCAAGGATTGACATGATTAAACAATGAGTTTATTCCCTTATGGTTTGTTGTTGGTTTCCTTTTTTTTTTTCTAGTTCATATTATAATTAAATCAAGTTCAAATTTACACATTCGTAGATTTTACATTTCCACCGAAAGTGATGAAACCGCCACCCTGAGCAAGCTAGCGTTCCTGTGACCACCACCCTTCCAGGGTGACGATTCAAAAATTGCCACCCTACATGGGTGGTAGTTCGAGATCACCGCTGCTGGTCGGGCTAGTGGTTTGGAGACCACCGCTCTACATAGGGCGGCGATCATGCTCTTCCGAAACAGAACCATAATTTCATCAATTTTCTAAAAACAAATTTTACTAGGGTGGTTTATAGTTTAACCTTAGCTTAAATTTATATGCCTAAAGTCACTAGTTGAAAGGTTAACAACATTTATTCATTCCATGACTTAAATCACTAATTACATAGATTTTATATTTCAATAGCATATAAGAAAAAAACTACAAGAATACTTTTCCAATAAAATTACTTTCAAGCTCAAATGAAGGAATGAAATTCAATCTATTTCTAAGTATCATTGCTTTCTTTTCCACAACAAGAATGTAATCCTTCAACAAGGTAATTCACTATAACTTAGTGCATTCTTTCATTGCAACCACAACCATTTATTCAAAGAAATCCCAAACAACTATATTACATTTCAGATTTGCTAAGAATACATTCTCAATGATTTACAACTTCCAAGTTCTCCCTTCATTTTTACAATAATGCAAACTCCTACAAGTAACAATGAAATTTCCTTTTCTTCTCTTTTTTTTCTTTCTTTCATGAACATGGCTCATTTTCTTACAATACAAAAAGCTTTTTTTCCAACAATACATTACAATTTGATAAATAAAATATACAATACAACCTTCTTTAAAATGCAAGAATACTAAACTTCTGTCTTAAGTGAGAACTACATGAGAAGTTTCTACAATGAAGGACTTCCTTTTTGACTTCTAAAAATTCTCCTAGTCCCAAATCTTCAACAAGAGCTCTACCATTTTTTTCACTTCAATCACAACAAAAAAAGGGTGGAGTAGGCAACAGTCTCGACCCAACCAATAATCCAATTAGGAGAAGAAGCTATCCTCCTCATTGGCCCTCGAACCCCAACAAAAGTGCAATAAGAAATGGAGACAACCCATGACAACTAACACAACTCTTCAACATCGCAATACACATTTTCACAACCATTTAACATACATTCAATGAAAAAGATAACAATCACATGAATGAAAATTTTAAAATACACAAGGCTTGAAAACTCAAAGCCAATGGATCAAGGAACTATGGGGAGATAACTTATGCCTCCCAATGGGATTAGGTGCCCACATTAAAATCCTTAGAAAAAAAACTCAAAACCCCTACACAACTCTTATGCCTCCCTTAAGATCCTTTTATGCCTCCCACATTCTCTTATTCCTCCCTACAATCTCTTATGCCTCCCTCAAATGAACCATGTAAGAAAAGAAAACATTTTTCTTATCAAAAGGTGGGGCACCCAACCCAACTCCCTCCCAAAACATGAACCAAAACTCTTATGCCTCCCGCTAAAATAAATTCCCCATAACTTTCTCCTACAACATAACTTAAGAATTCTACCCATGATCCCAACAAGCACACAAACCATTCCATTGCATGCAATACACACATATATAAAAAAGTAAAACAAGGGTGTAGTTCCTACCTTTCCATAGTAAGAACTTGATCAAATAATCACACTCCAAGCTCCTTCAAGCTCAATCCAACTCCAAAAATCTCCAAAACTTCAACAAGCACTCCAAAAACTCTCTAACTCCAAAAATACAAGTGCACAATAAAATGAAGTAACCCCATAACCAACAAATAAACTTGCATATATAGAAAAAGAGAAGAGGAGGGTGAGGTGGCTCCATGTAGGATGCCACATCACTTATCCTCAACTCCACATACAAGTCAAACCTCAACCCCAAGGCATAATAAATTGGTGGTTGAGAGAAATGACAAGCCTCTTACACACACAAACTCATACCCACACCTCAAAAGGACATAATTTAAAAATCATGTAAGAAGGTGCAATAAATATCACCTTTTTCCTTAAAATTCACATAATGGGGTCTATGTTTGACCCCCAAACCCATAGGTATAGTTGGTAGAAGAATTTAAGAGGTGTGGGACAAGCCTCCAAAAATGGTTGTTAAGCCCAAATCCGAATTTCCCAAGAAAGGTAGAGTGCACAACACTCAAAGTCACAAACACTCAATTTAAATCACAAGATCTAAAGGACCAACTACTCTAACAAATGGCCCTTTTTCACATTGCAAAATAACTTAATAACATGATTAATTCACTTAATTAAGGCACATTAATCAACAAAGATTAAATGAATTACATCACAAAATAAATCACATACTCCACAATAAATAAAAGAAAAGGGGAAAAATTACACACATATCCCATGGTCACATTTGGATGTCATTCCCCCATGGGGAGTGTCGACACTAAAATTTTTCTCCATAATTTCTATTTCATTAATGTATGTATTAGGAATAGGATGTTGTTAAGTGTAATTAGTAGTAGCGTCAGATAGAAGATAACGGCGCCACGATGATTTGCCGCCAATAATGTGGAGTACGGTAGCAGTCAAAAGTACAATAGGAATGTTGTAAAAAGTAAATGTTTGTCGTAAGTGGTCCGGTAATGTTAAAATGTCAAAGTTTGGGTAATTAGAGAAGTAGGGTCTACATGATTAGGAATTAGAAATATTATATTGGTAATAAGGACAAGGAGTGAGGTCATAAATATTTTGTGTATTTTATTTGTAAAAAGTCTAAAAATGTGGAACCCATGTAAAATGATAAGGTTTATCTTATCTTAACGAGATAAGCTTACATGTACGAGATAAGAGTTAAGGTATGGAATATGATTCGTCGTAGTGGATTTCTTATCCTATCTTAGAGATAGGATGGATAAGCTGGAAGTTCTATAAATAGAGAGGCCACCCCCTCATTTAGCATAGAAAGAAGTAGTGAGAAATATTGTAGGAAGTGTGCAAAGGAAGCCATCGAAAAAGGTGTGTTGAAAGCCATCGAGAGGTGTAATTGTAAAGTTTCTCCCATAGTCTTGTTGAAGTACCTCATGGGTGAGATTGTAACAATTTCATGTTAATATTATAATTTACTTTGATATTTCAGATTTGTCATCATTCCGTCTTATCATAGTCGATGGTATTCTTGTGTTCGGTTGTTGTTTTGTTTCAGATTACGTCCACCAAACTAAAGGTGTGCATTAGTAAATAATCATAACACGAGGAGTTCCCTTGAAGAATTATCATAGTGCGGGATTGGTGATGACATTTTGGTTCCGTTCGGGACCATTCCTCGTTGGTGGATTTTCGGAGAGATATTCCCACTTAGGCAAAAAATAATTGGAGGGTAACCTTGTTTTTCTTTGTGTGTAGTAGTTACCATGGTAAAGTCATTTTTACCGTGAATAGTAGTTACCATGTTAAAATCATTTTTACCATGAATAGTAGTTACCACTGTAAATTCCTTTTTCTTTGGGAATAGTAATTACCGCATGAAAAGTCACTTTTTACCGTGAATAGTATTTACCGCATGATAACTTCACTTTTTACCGTGAATAGTGTTTACCACAAGAAAGTCGAGTTTTTACCGTAGTAAGTCAAGTTTTACCATAGTTTACTTGTGGTCATTTCTATTTTACTTTGTAGAAAGGTGTAAAGTCACTTTCTAGTATAGTGATTCCAATTATTTGTGCATATAAGTCTTGTTAATTGTACTTGTGGGTTGGTATTTCACGGTGGTTACTTTTGAAAATGGGAAAGATTCTGTTTTTTCAGCTCAATCTAATGAAGATGCTTCTTCTTTCATTCAAGAGTTTAATCGATCTTGTATTTGTAATGGCCTCATAAGAAGGGAACAATGGACTGAATTTTTCCTACCTTTTTGGATGGTTCAAAGACACTTAGGTGGTTTGAAACACTAGGTGATAATGTGAAAAATTCATGGGATTTATTAACCGAAAGTTTTCTTGAAGAATTTGGTGAACAACAGAAATATGCAGATCTCATGATCGAGATCACAAAGCTATCCCAAGGAGAGAAGGAGAAGATAAGGGATTATCATGCTCGTGTTCTAGAGCTAAGGAGGAAGCTCGATGCCCAGATCCGGAAGGAAGGACTAGCGGATGGGTTGATGAATGGCGTGGATAATCTCCTCTGTAAGCACTTCATTCTTGGGATGAAGCCGGAGATCAGACAACGAGTGAAGTATGACCGCCCAACTACCATTGAACAAGCAAAGGAGATTGCAAGAAGGCAAGAAGAAAGCATGGAAGAGGAGCCCAAAGAAATTGTTGCTAAAGTAGAGCCTACACCAGCACCTTTGGTCCAGAATCCACAACCACTCCCAGTGAGCACAAATATTTCTCCTAATACATCTACTGAGTATGAAGATTTGCTCAAAAAGATGGGTCAGTTAACTATTAATCTTCTTCAAGGAAAGGAATTTAGTTCTCAAGGAGGAGATAGAGGTCCAAAGAGAAATATTTCTGAAGTTGTTTGTTATGGTTGTTATAAAAGGGTCATTATAAGTATAATTGTCCAGATAGAGCTTCTACATCCGGTAAGGAGATAATGATAAAGCAAAAGCACACTGTGAATTCTTTTGATGTAGTAGATAAGAGTAGAAATAATGAAGTAGATGTGTTTGTAACAAAAAGAAAGAAAGAGAAAGATAATCAAGATGGAAATGTTCCTAAGAAGATGAAAGAAGAAACTAGTAAGAAACATAGGAGAAGAAAGTTGGGTGTGCAGGATTTTCTGATTTCACAGGGGCAAGGACCATACTCCATCTTGGAAGATCTGTCTAAAAGGCTCGCAAAATATTACATATGGTCAACTCTTGGCTATGTCTTCGAGAAGAGGCGGGAGTTGTGAGGTGGACTCAATACTCGAAGAAGGAAGGAGGTTGAGGTCCCTATTTTGGAGTCAGAGGCAGATCCCTATGCTCCACAAGCTGAGGTATTATGTAATGGTATTTCAATTCATGATGTCTTAGTTGATGGAGGTGCTGCAGTTAATGTAATGACCGAGTCTGTAATGAATATGTTGGGTTTAAAAATTGATCGCCCTTCAACACTTATGTTAAGGTCATTAAATAAGGGAAAAACTAAACCAGAAGGTATAATTTCAAATGTGGCAATATCTGTTATGGGTGTTGTATGTGTGGTAGACTTTCAGGTGATGAAAAATGGTACTGTTGTGTACCCAATGCTGCTGGGAAGACCATGGCTAAGGAGAGTTCATGCAAGAAACTACTGGAATGAAGGTTTCATGACACTTGGACGTGGTAGAGAGAGGGTGAAGATAAACGTGATCCCTCGACATCATAAAGTAGAACACAGTGGATTCAAGTGATGAAACCGATGATTGGACATCCTCTCGATTACTCTAGTACCGGTGAAGTGGACACTTTGAAGATGAAGAAAGCGAGGTGGATGTTTCAGGTCATGGATATCCTGCCGGTCACACCAACTCATGACCCCATAAAATTATCTCAAGAATAAGTTGATGATCGTCTCCAAAAATAAAGATTGGTGATCTTTGTGATGGAGAGTGAGAAGGAATCCTACCTCCGGCTCTTTCGAAGGTACATACACCTATTCACTTTTGATTACAAGGAACTCCGTCAAGTAAGTTGGGTAGAACATTGTATTGAGTGGTAGATGGTGCTAAGCCTATAAAGCAAATGCCATATAGAATGAATCCTAATTTTTCTAAGGCGTAAAAGAAGAAATAGATAAGTTACTTGATGCGGGATTCATATTTCTTTGTGGAGAATTCAAAATGGGTTTCTCCCATTGTGATCTCAATAAAAAAGAATGGGAAGCTACGCATTTGTGTTGATTACGGGAAGCTCAATAAGGCAACAAAGAAGGATCATTACCCTCTTCCATTTTCGATCAGATCTTGGGCGAAGTAGGCGGCCGAGTGCTATAGTTTCTTTGATGGGTATAGCGGCTACAACCAAGTTCGTATAGCAGAAAAGATCACCAAGACCACATTCACCACTCCTTGGGAAACGTTTTCTTATAGAGTTATGCCTTTTGGGTTGTGTAATGCTCCAAAGCAACATTCCAGCGTTTGATGAATAGGGTGTTCGAACCCTAAATTGGGACCTTCATCGAGTATTTCGGATGATTTTTGCATCTATGGGAGCAAGTTGGACCACCTGCACTAGATGGAGATAGCATTTCAAAGATTAGATGAAGCACAAGCCTCACTAAACCCTACAAAGTGTGTCTTTGGATGTTCTAAAGGCATTTTGTTAGGGCATGTTGTATCCGAGAGATGGTATTGTGCGATCCCGATAAAGTTTCAAAATCAAAGATTTACCATTTCCTATGAATAGAAGTAAATTGAGATCATTTTTAGGCCATGTGGGTTACTATAGAAGGTTCATCAAGAATTTCTCAAAGATTACATGACCACTAACCCAGATTCTTGAAGAAGGATGTTGCTTATGAACCGAGAAACAAGGCGCATGAAGCTTTTGGACAATCGAAGGAAGCCCTGGTGTCTTCACTGTTTTGAAGAATCCAGATTGGAGCAAGCCATTCATTGTGTACACTGATGCCTCAGATGCAGCACTAGGTAGTACTTTGAGCCAAAAGGATGAAAATGGGAATGAACATCCAATTTACTTTGGGAGTAGACAAATGAGCAGTGCTGAGGTAAACTATACATGTAATGAAAAGAGGCTCGCTATCATTTTTGCTTTGTAAAGAAGTTTAGAAATTACTTGCTAGGGCAGAAATTTATAGTTGTAACGGATCATCAGGCTCTGAAATATATTGTCAATAAGCCTAACCCATCAGGGAGGATAGCAAGATGGATAATTTTGCTACAAGAATTTGAATTTGATATTATAGATAGGCCAGAAAGAAGCATGTCAATGTAGATGCACTCTCTCGAGCCTATGATGGTTTAGGATCATCTTGTGATGATGATGATTTTCCGATGCAGCATTGTTCTCCTTGACACAATCCCTAGTGAATACATAGATATTTGGAATTATCTCGAATGAATTCAAGTTTCTGATGGTGCCAATGCAAAGACTAAGATAAAGATTACTCAAGCCGATCGTCCATATTCTATTCTGCATGGAGCATTATTTCGAATAGGACACGATGGACGGTCTGAGAGAGGGCGATTGGACGTGATCAAGGAAAGGAGCTACTAGAAGAATTCCAAAATGGTACATGTGGAGGGCACTTCTCTGGACAACTTACAAAAGAAGGATCTTGGATGCGAGGTTATCAACTGGCCCACTCTTTTTAAATATTGTTATAATTATTGTAAGACATGTGATATTTGTCAAACACATGGTAACCGTAAGACTTCATCACTCCATTATGTCCTATTCTTCCCCTTGGTCCCTTTGAAAAATGGGAATAGACATTGTAGGTCCACTTCCAACTACATCACATCAAAATAAGTATATTGTAGTTGCCACAGTTATTTAACCAAGTGGGTTGAAGTTAGGCCATTGAAAACATCTTCCATGGATGAAGTGGCAAGGTTCATATATGAACGCATTGTCACCAGATTTTTGGTTGTCCATTAGAAATTGTAACAGATCAAGGAAGCCACTTCATTAATAAGGTGGTAGAAGCCTAGTCAATAAGTTTTCTATCAAGCACGGGAAGGCAACAACATACAAGCCAAGCACAAATGGACGGTGGAACGAACAAATTTTGTCTTTGTGTCAAATTCTAGCAAAATATGCGGCCTTGCAGGTACATAAATGGGATAAAAGGATTCATGCAGCATTGTGGGCATAAAGGGCAACATCAAAGTCAGCAACAGGATACTCCCCATTTCGGTTGGCCTATGGCATTGATCCAGTTCTTCCTATTGAGTTTGATATTCCCACTGTGAGAGTTATGAAAAATGAAAGGATGGATGAAAGTGATTCAGTAAAAGAAAGGTTGGTACATCTTCATTTGCTAGAGGAAATGAGGGAAATAGCAAAGGATACAAGCCATAAGAAGAAAATGAAGCGAAGGAATACTTTGATCAAAAGATCGATGGTCTCCATTTCATGTGAATGACTTGGTCCTAGTATATGATTCCGAGATACAAAAAAGAAGACAGAGAAAATTTCTTCCAAAATGGATGGGGCCCTACAAAATAGCAGTTTGTGCATGAAAATGGTACGTCTGACCGAGGAATTGGATGGCACTCCCATTACGAAATGGGTCAACCACGATAAGTTGAAGATTTTTCAAGCACTGAATAGTCTACTCAGGACGGAGTAGAAGCTAGAAGGGGGAAGATGTCGACACTAAAATTTTCCTCCATAATTTCTATTTCATTAATGTATGTATTAGGAATAGGATGTTGTTAAGTGTAATTAGTAGTAGCGTCCGATAGAAGATAACGGTGCCGTCGATGCAGTGCCGCCAATAATGTGGAGTATGGTAACAGTCAAAGTACAATAGGAATGTTGTAAAAAGTAAATGTTTGTCGTAAGTGGTGCAGTAATGTTAAAATGTCAAAGTTTAGGTAATTAGAGAAGTAGGGTCTACATGATTAGGAATTAGAAATATTATATTGGTAATAAGGACAAGGAGTGAGGTCATAAATATTTTGTGTATTTTATTTGTAAAAAGTCTAAAAAGTGGAACCCATGTAAAATGATAAGGTTTATCTTATCTTAACGAGATAAGCTTACATGTACAGATAAGAGTTAAGGTATGGAATATGATTCGTCGAGTGGATTTCTTATCCTATCTTAGAGATAGGATGGATAAGCCTGGAATTTCTATAAATAGAGGCCACCCCCTCATTTAGCATAGAAAGAAGTAGTGAGAAATATTGTAGGAAGTGTGCAAAGGAAGCCATCGGTAAAGGTGTGTTGAAGAAGCCATCGAGAGGTGTAATTGTAAAGTTTCTCCCATAGTCTTGTTGAAGTACCTCATGGGTGAGATTGTAACAATTTCATGTTAATATTATAATTTATTTTGATATTTTAGATTTGTCATCATTCCGTCTTATCATAGTCGATGGTATTCTTGTGTTCGGTTGTTGTTTTGTTTCAGTTACGTCCACCAAACTAAAGGCTGTGCATTAGTAAATAATCATAGCACGAGGAGTTCGGTGAAGAATTATCATAGTGCCGGATTGGTGATGACATTTTGGTTCCGTTCTGGGACCATTCCTCGTTATGGATTTTACGGAGAGATATTCCAAAAATTGACTCTCATACTCTGTCATTGTCATGGATGCGTTACGTAGGTCGTGGAACTCATCTATCCTCTACTGAATAAACTATATGAATAAGTATCAACTCCTAAAACACTCCTCAAAGAGCTCCCATGTAACTATCTTGGAATCCACATGGAGCTTCTACTCCTCGGTCCTCCACAAAACCCCGACCTTGTCTCTTAGAAGGTGGATGGAAACACAAGCCTTTATGTTACTTATACACATGAGACATAGCTTGAATCATTATCTCAAGCCGAGAAACCATACCTCTGCCTAAAATACCCTAGTGTCCCCGGAAAAATGTGATGGATGGAGTTTCGAGATCTCTCTCGATGTGATCTACCACGTTAGACTATCCTCCTCTAGGTCTCTCAACACAATCATCCACGCCTAGGGCTTCTAGATATGTCTCTCGTGTCATGTAGCCCTATATCCATGACATATTTGTGGTGAATCTCATCTAGCTAAGTTCATGTGGGAGTTGTCTTCCCTATACTCATCACTATGTCGGGAAGGTGCACAAGCCTCCACTGATGAGTCTCTATCCTGTCTGGTATGTCTCCCTCCTAAATATCCTCCGCATATAGTAGAATTAACATCCTGTAGTGTCTGAAGTATCTAGGTAAATATGGCTACTACTTCCTGATCTGGGGGTGGTAGGTCTAGGTCCATGTGTAAGAACGCTTCATCTAGTTTGCACCTTCTTCAAAGACCAAGATAGGAGTTAGTTTATCATCATCTAGGATTTATTTTATTTTTCTAAGTTTTCTATGTTTTAAAACATCATGTAAATTTGTGCATTCTAGATTTAGAGTTGCGCTAGGTTTTCTTGTTATGTATTATATTTCCAAGTGTGCCCGGGTCCAAGCATTGAACCCACGGCTCTAATACCAAGTGTAACACCCACAATTTCGACGTTCTAAAACCACATTAAACCTTAAATAATTATCTAGAAAGTTATAGATTTTTTTGTTTTAAAAAAGTGCAAGTGTATAAAACCATATAATATGTTTAATTAACTCCTACCCGAAATCTACTCCATTACATTGAATGGATCAATTCTAGATTAATAATTAAATATTCTTAATCCATTTCTAAAGTCAATTTAATTACAATCCGCTAGAAAAGTGTCCATTAATTCTTTTACTTGGTTAAATAGTTTTCCCCCTCTCAAATTAACATTCAAACCCACATTTATTAAACCCTTATCCTTAGTTACCTTAGTTCCCTTAAATTATTATCCTTAATTTCCATTAAATCATTTACTAAAAATACTAGGAGAGTTACATAATTAACTTAACATACTAGGGTACTAAGTGGCCCCATTCACCCATTTTCACATACATTTAAATTATTTAAAATCCCATAATATATATTATCACCTAAAAATTATAGGGTTGATTCCTAACCCTTGGATTAAATCAATTGTGGCCATTAGATTTTAGAGTTCCAAACAAACCCTAACCATCCCGACAAAAATTCATTAGATCCTAGAGTTCCAAACAAATCCTAATCAATTGTGGCCTCCTCATTTAGTCTCTTTTATTTTCTTTAATTTGCAAGTTAGAAGAGTGGAAGCCATGAAGAAAGGATGAAACCATAGAGGGATTCATTTGGATCTAGCTTAGTTTAGTTTATTCTTGGATTTGTTATTGTAATGTCTTCTATTTGTTGATTGTAGGGATTTCACCCTAATTTGGAGTAGTTATTTAGTTATTTCTATTTTTGAGTTATTTATCGGGAAAAAAAACCATTCTTGTTGAATCTATGAGATTTAATACATTCAAATTTCCATTAAAGGATTGACATGATTTAAAAATGAGTTTGTTCCCTTATGGTTTGCTGTTGGTTTCCTTTTTTTCGTTTGCTAGTTTAGATTTTAATTAAATCAAGTTTAAATTTGCACATTTGTGGATTTTACATTTCCGCCAAAAGTGATGAAACCGCTTCTCGAGAGAAGGTGACAATCTTGAGACCACCGCCTTTCCAAGGTGACGATTTGGAAACCACCGCCCTACTTGGGTGGCGGTTTAGAGACTGCCACTCTAGTTAGACCGGCGGTCTAGAGACCACCACTATGCACAAGGCAACAGTCATGTTCTTCCGAAACAAAACCATCATTTCATTCATTTTTCTAAAAACAAATATTACTAGGGTGGTTTATAGTTTAACCTTAGCTTAAATTTATATTCCTAAAGTCACTAGTTGAAAGGTTAACAACATTTATTCATTCCATGACTTAAATCACTAATTACATAGATTTTCTATTTCAATAGCATATAAGGAAACAACTACAAGAATACTTTTCTAATAAAATTTCTTTTAAGCTCAAATGAAGGAATGAAATTCAATCTATTTCTAAGTATCATTGCTTTCTTTTCCACAACAAGAATGTAATCCTTCAACAAGGTAATTCACTATAACTTAGTGCATTCTTCCATTACAACCACAACCATTTATTCAAAGAAAGCACAAGCAACTATATTACATTTCAGATTTTCTAAGAATACATTCTCAATGATTTACAACTTCCAAGTTCTCCCTTCATTCTTACAATAATGCAAACTCCTACAAGTAACAATGAACTTTCCTTTTTTTTTTCTTTCATGAACATAGCTCATTTTCTTACAATACAAAAATCTTTCTTTCCAACAATACATTACAACTTGATAAATAAAATATACAATAAAACCTTCTTTAAAATGCAAGACTACTAGCCTTCCACCTTAAGTGGGAACTACATGAAAAGTTTCTACAATGAAGGATTTCCTTTTTGACTTCTACAAATGCTCCAAGTCCCAAATCTTCAACAAGAGCTCCACCATTTTCTTCACTTCAATCACAACAACAAAAATGGGGGAGTAGGCAACACTCTCCACCCAACCAATAATCCAATGAGGAGAATAAGCTATCCTCCTCATTGGCCCTTGAGCCCAACCAAAGTGCAATAAGAAATAGATATAACCCATGACAACTAACACAATGCTTCAACATCACAATACACATTTTCACAACCATTTAACACACATTCAATAAAAAAGATAAAAATCACAAGAATGTAACTTTCAAAATACACAAGGCTTGAAAACTCAAAGCCAATGGAGCAAGGAACTATGGGGAGATCACTTATGCCTCCCAATGGGATTAGGTTCCCACCTTAAAACCCTCCAAAACACAACTCAAAACCCCTAAACAAATCTTATGCCTCCCACATTCTCTTATGCCTCCCTACAATCTCTTATGTCTCCCTCAAATGAACCATGTAAGAAAAGAAAGCATTTTTCTTATCAAAAAGTGGGGCACCCAACCCAACTCCCTCCCAAAACATGAAACAAAACTCTTATTCCTCCCTCCAAAATAAAATCCCCATAACCTTCTCCTACACCATAACTTAGGCATTTTACCCATGACCCCAACAAGAATATAGACTATTAACTTGCATGCAATACACACATATATAAAAAAATTAAAACAAGGGTGTAGTTCCTACCTTTTCATAGTAAGAACTTGATCAAAGAATCACACTCCAAGCTCCTTCAAGCTCAATCCAACTCCAACAAGCTCCAAAACCTCAACAAGCACTCCAAAACATCTCCCACTCTAAAAATACAAGTGCACAATAAAATGAAGTAACCACCAAACCAACAAATAAAATTGCATATATAGAAAAAGAGAAGAGGGGGTAATTTGGCTCCATGTAGGATGCCACATCACTTATCCTCAACTCCACAATCAAGTCAAACTTCAACCCCAAGTCCCAATATATTGGCGGTTGAGAAATATGACAAGCCTCTTACACACATAAACTCGTACTCACACATCAAAATGACATAATTTAAAACTCTTGTAAGAAGGTGCAATAAATATCACCTTTTACCTTACAATTCACATAATGGGGTCTATTTTTGACCATCCAACCCATTGGTATAGTTGGTAGAAGAAATTAAGAGGTGTGGGACAAGATTAACTTGTCCCACAACCCTCTAAAAATGCCCTTAAGCCCAAATCCTAATTTCCCAAGCAACATAGAGTGCACAACACTCAAATTCAAATACACTCAACTTAAATCACAAGATCTAAAGAACTAACTACTCTAATAAATGACCCCTTTTGTCACATCCCCAAATAACTTAATAACATGATTAATTCACTTAATTAAGGCACATTAATCAATAATGATTAAATGAATTACATCACAAAATAAATCACATACTCCACAAAAAAGGGGGGAAAATTACACAGCCCATGGTCACATTTTGAGGTCATTCCCCCCATGAGGACCCTCCTAAAACTAACACATCAACAACAATAACATTACACAAGTTTCCATGGTGACCATCGTTGTATCCATCTAGTATTCTGTTGTGGTTGGTCTCCTAACCCCCTTTTGATTGTTGTGATACAATTACCTGCAAAATCACACAATACCTCCTTCGGCCTTATGGCCGCATCAAATACATCAAAGATAAAATATACACACATCCATCAATAAACATCCTCATATAACTAAATCATCATTTAAACTAAACAATGATATCATTTGTCTATAATTTTAACATCTCAATTCTACCATTTCATCGATATCAACGAGATCACGAGATTAGTTCAAACACTAAATCATAGTCAACATGACGAGAATTTTGAATGTCAGTAAATATATATGCTAACAACACATCATCATCATCAATATAAAATGTCTCTCTATGTCTCTAAGAATCCACACAACATCATACTATGAATCATAATCCATCAATAGTCGAATATCTCTATCATTTAACATCATGCTAAACCAAAATAATATGATAATATACATGTCTATAATCAACATAATCAAAATCAAATATAATATGTGTTGGAGTGGACACTACGGTTTCGTTTAGATCTCTTTATTACATTTTAAGGTAAGAAACACAATACATCAACTATTTAATCATCAATGGCACACTTTGAAATTTCACTATAAACAATTAATTTCAATTTCATTTAACACATTTATCCAATTTTTACAATACAAATTTTGGAATCAAATAGCACCCATGTTTAGATGAAGATTTAGCCTAAACACTAGCATCTTAAAAATGTTACAAAACTTCACTAATAAATCTTTCAATACTTCACAAAATGTTGAACTATTCTCTACAATTTCACTTAACATATATATCTAACCCTCTTTTACCATATTTCATTTTGAATCAAAGAAACACCTATAGTTAAATGCACATTTCCCAAAGCACCTCTAAATCTAGCATCTCATTCATATTTCCAAATTTCAATAATAAGTATTTACTTTGTAACATAACAATACATAAAAATTTATTTCCATTAACATACATAAATTCTAACAATATACAATGAATCACATCCACGTCATTTCGCCATCTTACTTGCATCCTGCAAAACCATGTGAGCATGAAATCAGTGATAAATCGCTGACATGGCATCCACCTAAATCTAGCATAATTAACATTATTGGTTTTCCATTTACATGATCATAAAAATACACACGCAACAAGAGAGGGTTAGGGGCATATAATCATTTCATTTCATTTCATTCCTTAACTAAGGGAGGAGAGAGAAAGAGATAGGGAAGAGAGAGAAACATTATTTTGCCAAAAGTTAAAATTTCACACAAGTCACAAGGGAGAGTTTCAAACAATTATTTATAAGTCTTAATAATTTTCCATGATGGTTTGCTAACTTGATTGGGGTCCTACAACTTTCTTTTTACATTTTCCTGCTAGTTGTAAAAACATCTCATTTTGGCTCGGAGGCTAAGAAAGGGCGTTAAAAATTGTCTTCCAATAAGAAAATTCACGACATGAGAAATTCTACGTGTCCACTATATACCAAGAATCCATAGGGACTGATAGAGTCTAGAACTAGCGAATGATGTACAATTGGAGAATGGTTTTCTAGAGCCACCAGTCGTAATCGATTAAGTTTTACCTAGTCAAACAGTGACCAGAGGCCTATGAAAACCCTTTGCCAAACTTAGTAGGGAAGTGCATTTCCCAAACCAAAGGTTCCAGGAAATTGTCTAGTAAAAATATTAAGGGTTTGCGAAGGTGGACAAGCATTTCGTTGTTCAGGTCCCATATGGTGAGCCGATACAAAACCCAATTTTTCAATTTTTAACTTCCTAAAAGTGCAAAACAAGGTAACATGGCTCCTAGAGGAGCAGCAGAGAGAGTATGAATCGTCGATCGGGGTCAATTTAAAGCCTGACATGCCTCTTTTCATAACAAGGAGCACATACGATGTTTGAAACCTCTTTTTCAGGGTTTTGAAGGGGGTTTTGTGTGTCTCCCAAAATCATGGTTTACTAGTTTTCACAAGGAAACAATCTACATTTTTATAGGAACTCAACCTCAACTTGTCAATAAAAAAGAGTGTTATAATAATCTAGTTTGGTTATGAAGTTTGTTAGGTCATCTCAAAATGAGGGTTTAAGTCCATGGTTGACTACTAAGGGATTATTTGGATTACACAAGTTACGGTATGTCATTTTATTGTTTTGAAAACAAGTTTATTTAAAACAAACAAATGTATGATAATCCTATGGTTTAAAATTTTATCTCATTGAAAATGAAAAACTAAAGAACAATAATTATGAAAGATAAAGAGAGATGAACCATGTCTTATGGGAAAACTAATCGGTCAAAGCTTTGGAGCTTGGTTCCAAATTTCAAAGAGGCATTTCATCAAATTGTTTGCATGCATTTCAAAAACTTCTCCACTTTCATACATGCAACAAAAATGTGAGCATAGGCTATTGAGTTGAGTACCACATCATCTGCTTGCATTACTTACGACCTTAGAAGACCTTGTCACTGAAACCTATCATGCAATCCAAATGATCATTATGCTTCTTATAAATCCCCTACCAAGACACCTGTTTTTATGGCGGAGGCTATTTTTGCAGACATTTCTGGTAGTAGCGAAAAATCACAGAAGCAATCATTATGATTGATGGATGTCCATTCCCTATTCTAAATCCTCCATTTTGACACAAGGTGGAGGATGTTGGTAAAGGATGTGAAGCCTGGATTTGCATTTGCTTGAAATGTTCCAAGGCCTTTTCAACAAACCCATTTTGTACATATCCTGCTATCATTGTAGTCCATGAGGCCACATTTCAGGCATTTAGTCGAACAATTTACATGCCAAGCGCATGCTTCCACATTTTGCATACATACCTACTAGAGCACTTATAACTACAACATATGACAAAATCATGTCCCTTCTTCATTATTCTTTGGTTTCCTACAATCATTACAGTTCATGCCACATTTCTTTTAGGCATTTAGTTGAAACAGTTCATATGCCAAGTGCATGCTTCCATATTTTGCATATATGTCTATCAAAGCCTTTCCAACTACAACATCTGACAATATTCCTCTACCACCATAGTGATAAGTTGGGAATTTCATTTGGATTGTTAAATCATGCCCCTATGAAAACTATTGGAGTTATCAAGAACCTCCATGTATGTGTTGGCTGCCACACTATAACTAACTTTATTTCCAAGATTATTGCAAGATAAATTGTTGTGGGAGGTGCAGATCAGTTCCATCATTTAAAAAATAAAGGTAATGTTATTATAGAGATTAAGTATAGTATCATGTAAATAAATCTGTTAATATAGCATGGTAATACAATTGCTCATGTATAAGATCCGGATGTATGTATGTTTCAAATGGGCTACGAAGTCATATTTCTCAAAACAGATTTTTTTTCTTCAGATTCACTGTTACCACATTGCTAAGTGTTATTGAGATGTTTTTTCAAATACTTCACATACATTTCATATGCTTCCACACTTGCATTCATATTAACAAGGGCATTAGAAACTACATCATTTGACAAAATTCCTCAATCGTTTATGCTTTGTTGGATATTTGTAACGCCCACAAAATTCTACTCTCAAAACAAATAGAACTAATAAATTAATAGTCAAGTTTACGGTAAATTTTTTTAAAAATTTTAAAAGTGGTTTGCAAGGTTATGCATTTCCAATATTAATAAATTACTTGGTTAAAGTCTTTCTACACAAGCTTAAATTAATTAATAATTAAATATTATTAATTTACTTCCTAAGATATATTTACAGTTTAAAGCATCTACTAAGCTCCATTAGTTAAATTAGTTATCAAGAACCAATGTTACATTATTTTCTAACTCAAAGGTTTAATTGTTTTACCTAGCCACTAAGTGGCCCCAATCACCCCATTACCAATGTTTGTTTGTTTTAAATTACATTCCCACAAAATGCCTTCCCACTGAAGTGAGGTAGGGTTTAATTTTGTCCATCTGATTGAATATATCCTAGCCGTTAGATTTAGGTTTCCTAAACATCCTTATGGTTCCCTTTTTAATTCCATTTACCCCAAAATAACCTCATTTGCTCATTTTGATTTGCAAGTTTTGGAAGAGGAGAAGGAGGAGGAGCCATGAGAGCAAGAAGAGAAACCATGGAAAAAATTTCATGGTTTTAGTTGTAAAGATTTTACTATTGTAATATTACTCCTTTGTTTAATATAGAGATCCTACCATGGATCTGTTTTTTTATTTAATGAAAACATTTTATTGTTTTTGAGTTCAACAATTGGGGAAAACCCCATTTCATTAAATCTATGGATTTTACACATATGGGTGCCATAAAAGAGATTGGAGGGCTTAAATAATTAATTTTAAGTAATTACTAGTTGCTTGAAGTTTCCATTTTAATGATTTTAAGCTTAGAATTAAATTAATTTTAAAACTGAGTTGTTTCACGGATGAAATTTTATTTTTCCATCAAAAGTGACAAAACCACCGCCCTAAGTAAGTTGGCGGTCTGTGACCACCACCCTACTTGGGGAAGGTTCATCGACCACCGCTCTATGTTGGACAACGGTTACGAAATAGCCGCTTTGCCAAGGTGGCGATTACATTCTCCAAAAATAGAGCCTTCAACAATGCATTTTTAAAACATTTTTTCTTCTTAAGTTGATTTTTAATGCATCATCTAAGTCTTTGTTTCAGTTTTATAAGTTTTTTCTACATTTAATAAAATATCATACAGTGTTGTGTGTTCTAGGTTTAGAGTTTTGCTAGGTTTAATTGTTTATGTTTCATGTTTTATAGTGTGCATGGATTCTAAGCATTGAAACCCACGGCTACGATGCATAGTGTAACGCCCAAAAAAAAATTCCCACAAAACCCAAAATGAAACAAAGGTTATAATAGAAAAATTATGGAATAATTTTTTTTGTTAAATGACGAATAAAACATTTATCTATTCCTAGGTTATGAGACGATCGCCACAAATTAATTAAATAATAATATTTCATCTTTAGCTAGGTTTAAAATTTTTCATTCCTATAATCTTAAATTAATTTAATAAAGCGGTTCCAAAAGTCATTCAATAATTTATAATAAAACTCTAGGTCTAAATTGCCTGCCATTTACACAAAACTATAAATTTTAATTCTCGAATATAATTTTTGTCCAAATTGCTAAGGGTATGGGTTTACTTAAGTACCCCTAGGTCATGACCTCATTAACTTTGAAAGTTACTATAAATAAAAAAATAAATACAAAATTTTAATTAACTTCAACACCACACAAGTGGCCCCATTCAAAACATGACCCATGTGATCAAATGATGATCTTACATAACCCCCACCTAAAATTTGTAGGGAATATTCGTAGCCATTGGATGGGATCAACCTAAGCCATTGAATGTATTAGATTTCAAATCAACCTTAATCTCTATGGAGAGTTTCTCTTATTCTTTCATTTGACTTATTTGCTCATTTTTGTTTTGCAGGTTAAGGGAAGGAGGAAGAGGAGGAAGCCATGGAAGAGGAGGATAGAGCTTGGGGATGGATACACACATCCCAAATCTATTTCATTTTCATTTTTACAAGTTAATCTATTCTACCCTATTCTAGGGTTTGTAATTTCCATTATTGTTGTAAGCTTGCCCAATAGATCTATATTATTCTTTTTAATATATTTACATTCTCTTTCTTTTGAGAATACTCTCATTTTAAGTATATACATACATGTATGTATATACTTCCAAAACTATGATTATATACATATAATTGAAGATCCTTAATGCCACAACTTATACAATATACAGTCCACATTTAATAGAAGTCTCATTGCACGAAAATAACAACGTAGGTTTTATAAATTAAAAAAAAAAAAAATCTTTTGGTGAGGGCTCAAATTTCACCCTTATTCCAATTAACAACAATGCTAAGTGGGGGAGGGGTTGCTAACCCCATTTCCCCATCCCATTCCACTTAATAATACCCATATGAGGCCAAGCATTGCTATAAAATTTTATTTTTAATAAAAAAACTCATCAAAACTTTATTAATCTATATATTAATACGAGGCCTTATATATATATATTTGAATTTCATTATTATTAAAAATGAAAAAAAAGTAATATATTGATAAGATTTAAATACCAAATTTATTTTAAATTCTTTTTTTTTTAAAAGAGAACTACATTTAGTGATTATTTATAAGAGGAAATTTGTAAAAATGTTATCATATAAATAGCTCAACCATAGTTATGATTTGAAGTAGGAAAGTATATATGATCTTATTCTCTTATAAATCGATATGGATCATTTTTCTTTATGTTTATTCCATCTAAGATAGACTTGGGATAAGAAAATGAATTATTACACAACTCATTCTACCAAAGGTTAATAGAAAACAAAAGGGATTCTTTCATTTAATTTAATGATTTTATCAACTACTTCCTTCAACTAATTTAGTAACACTTCTCTAGTATGGATACTTAAATTTACTTTCATTTAATGAAAACAAGAATAACCATTTCATTTCTATCAAGATGTAAGTAGTAACAATTTCCAACAATCATAGGTTTTCAAATATAATATAAAAGATGAACATGACACATTTTGCAAGCAAGGAAAACACTCCAATTGAAACCAAGATTATTTTTATTTTATCTCATTTCATACTTTCTAGTTCACCAACAACAATATGGAACTTTGATAGTTTCCTTTTAGCATACTAATATATTTTAAAACGTACATTCTCAAACAATCATTCTTAAAATAGTCTACATATAAAGGGATTTCCATGAAATAAAATGGATTTATTTCAAGTGACAATTGTACAATCGTCCACACAAAGTGGGAATAAAAAATTGAATAATATACAATAGAGGCCTATCAACAAGGCCAAATATATAAATCTCCCATTTGCATGACTTCTCCAAGGTAGCTCCAAATCTTGTTATCTTCAACTTTTCACCACAAGGATCACAAAAAAAGAAGGGGAGTGGGCAACGCTCTCTGCCCAAACTTAAATCCATTAAGAGGAGAATTCATCCCTTTAATTCCCCAAGGAACCATGAGGGTATTGAGAAACAAATAAAAACTTTCAACAAGGTGGATTGACATCAACATACATTTAAGACATTCAACACAACAACAAAAACATAACCAACAAGTTTGCAACCTTCTCAAAACAATACAAAGTTGTTAAATCAAACCAAAAGGAGCAAGGTCTATAGGAAATCACCTCCTTATGACTCCCAGTGAAGTGGGAGTCTCACCTAAGCCTCCAAGTGCACAAAACAATAAAAAAATCCTTATCTCTCCCTTGCAAATATGCAACAAAATAACCATGATTTCCTTTTCACTCCCCATAGGTAAAACTCCCATTCACACTCCCACAAAATGCATGCCTCACAAAAATCCCTTTTCCCTCCCCAATGGTCCCATAAGCCCTTCTCCCACACCCAACTTAAGGCCTACTACTTAACCAACACACAAGCACATTCACAAGACTTAAACAATTCTAACAAGCACAACATTTCATATAAACAAGCATAATAACAAAATAACAAGGTGGGAGCCTAACTCTCCATAAAGCTCCAAGAACACTTCACAATCCTCTTTCAATTCCAAGACAAGAAATCATAAAATCACTCCATAAGCTCCAAATCCAAAAGTGCACAAGAAGAAAAATGAACAAGTAACCCCCATTCCAACCAAAAACCATCAATAAATAGAAATGGAATGTGAGGATGATGAGGTGGCTCCATGTAGGATTCCAATTCATCATTCCTCCATCCCCACACTAAATTCAATACACCAATACCAATACAATCAATGCCCTTGTAAGAACTATGACAAACCCACATGGCTCAACAACTTGCACACCATTCTTTCAAAGGACACAATAAAATGAGGTATGAGGAAAGTGTAATTATTTTCTCTCTTTTACACCTGATAAAAAAGGATTAAACAAGTCATAAATAAGCTTCTCAACCCATAGGTAGGGTTTTGGGTAAATTTAAGAGGCATGGGACAAGCTTTGCTTGTCCCACAAGCCTCCAAAAAGGCCCGCCAAGTCAAAATCCGAATTTTAAAGTTGGGGAGTAAAACACTCACAAATCAACATAAATTTCACTTACAACAAGGACCACCTAACCTCATTATTAACTATTTTTCACATCCCAAATTTATTTAACCAAATAAGAATAATTTAGCTTAATTAAGACACATTACAACATGTTAATAAAGTGACAAAAATTTCAAATTTTAAAAGCATAAAACACAAATAAAGGACATAAAAAAATTAAACAAAGAGAACACAATTCACCCCATGGCCACACATGTGAAGTCGCCCCCATGGGAAACCTCCTAACTAGGAATTCAAAAACACCACACTATAACAACATAACACAAGTTGTCAAATTTGGCCATGTTGCTCAACACCCGACATCCTTCATGGTTGGTCCCTATCCCCTTCGATGTATGTGATAAAAGTCATGCACACGACAAAATACCTCTTTGGACTTTTAGACATATTAACAACATCGAGACAATATACATATAAGATCAATAATTGTCATTCGACATTAACAATTATATTATCCATCAATATATAAAAATCTAATCCTAACATCCATGAGATTATAATTCTACTCAAAACATCAAGAGTATAATGTGTCAGTATAAAATCCAAATCATGCAAATCAACATATATCGAACTGTCTAACATCACCATCTAGTGCATCATAATAAAATGTAAACCACATAATGTCAATAGTCCAAATATCAGTATAATCTATCATCTATTGATCAATGTATCATAATCAAAATGTTTGAGTATCAGTCCAACAGTATCAATATCAAAATGAAAAAAGTGCCAAGAGGAGTGGGCACTACATCCCCCTCCCTTTAGACAAGATTTCCTCCACGAAGTCATTGGAATAAGTGAGGAATTTGGGCTCGTAAATAAAGTTTCATCCTCCCAAGTGGTTACAGTCTCGTCGTACATATCCCACTAGACCCGCACCTGGTCAATCTCGTGGCCTTAAAGGCCCAGGGTCTTGTGCTCTATGATGCACATGGGCTCCACTAAAACTTGCCCCTGCTCCTGCACCTACAATGTGGTCCAATCCAAAACATGAGAGGGATCTAGAATATATCTCCTAAGTACATACACATGAAAAACATCATGCACGTGAGACAAGCTGGTGGAAATGATAGACGATAGGCCAAAGGACCAATACGCTCCAAGATCTCAAAGGGACCCACAAATCTAGGAGCTAACTTAGAGCCTTTTCCATAACGGATAGGGCTCTTATGAGGCCTGACATGAAGAAACACCTTCATTCCCACCTCAAAACTATGATCTATCCTCCTTAGATCTGCATATTTCTTCTGCCTATCCTGAGCCTCCTGAAGCCTCTGTTGAATCAAGACAACCATCTGCTTCATGTCCTATACTAATGCTGGTCCAAGAGAAACCCTATCCTCTAATCTATCCCAAATCAACGATGTCCTAAACTCTCTTCCATACAATGCTTGACAAGGAGCCATGTCAATCAAACTCAAAATTGTTATTGTAGGAAATATCCACCAAATATAAGTACTCCTCCCACCTAAATTGATGGTCCATGACATAAATCTGTAACATATCCTCTAAGATGTGATTCACCCGCTCTGTCTACCCATCTGTTTCTGGATGATAAGTTGTCTTTGCAGTTGATACATGTCCCAAGAACCTTACGCATGGTAGTCCAGAAATGAGAGGTGTATAAGGGATCGCGGTCACAAATAATCTTCCATGGAATCCCATGCAATCTAAAAATATCATCAAGGTATACTCGCGCCACTGCACTAGTTGTATACGTGGTCTTCACTAGAAGAAAAATGAGCCACTTTCGTCAGTTTATCCATCGTGACCATAACGACATCATGGTGGTATCTTGACATCGATAGCCCTATAATGAAATCCATGAAAATGGTGTCCCATTTCCACTCCGGTATGGCATGTGGGTAGAGAAGGCTAGCTGGATGTTGATGCTTGGCCTTCACCCTTTGACACTCTAAATAACATGACACAAATTGAGCTATATCTCTCTGTAGACCTCTCCAATGGTATAGTCTGTCTCAAGGTGGCGTGCATCTTCTTCACCCTTTGGATGGGCTGAATAAGGTGCATGATGAGCTGTGCCAAGATATCCTATCTCAAGCCTCCATATCTCGATAAATAGATTCGGCCTCTATGTTTGAGAAGACCATCTCCTCTAATGAAAATCCATCAAAATTCCCCTCAAGGGGTCTCTAAGACTCAATTTATGATCTAGCCGCATGGTAGAAGGCGTCGTGAGGTAGCTGATGTAAAATCCTACTCCAAAAATCTTTACCCACTAAAGTATCCATAACCAAATGTCTCCATCTATTCGTGTGTCTACAGCCAAATTCTCCTTCCCCTTCACATGATCTATCTCCATGTCATACCAACAGAGCAACTCCATCCAACTCCGGCGTGAGCCTTGAGATTGGGTTGCGTGAAGAAGTGGCAGAGACTCAAGTGATCTATTATGAGTATAAATCTCTACCCAAGAAGGTGTTGGTGCCCAAATTGATCCTTCCTTTAAAACCAAGTAGCATCACAAGTTGATCAGGATGCTTAGAGACAAACAAATCATAATAGGAGTTGTTTTGTAGCCGAGGATGGATTCTAGATGACTCTTTATCACTCTGGTTTGGAAAGGACTTGGTATCACCATGCTAAGATTTTTACCTACCCTTACTACTTTAGGTTGTGCCTTCAACCAGGGTGAGAGGACCCACTTTGTGACCTGTGTTAGTGGAAATTATCAACAGATTAATAGTATTTGACTCTTCCTTTACAGTATTTTGAAGGAGACCTTGAGAAAACATGGTCAATACAACATAACCTAACTCTCACGAGTTTTCACCTTATAGAATGAAGATGTTCTCTAGACAAGGTCCAGTCACTAAAGACAACAATAAAAATTGATTACATCTGCATATTTTGGTAAATGATAGAGACAAATTTAATGATCTTCTTTAGCATTTGTAGATATACAGTCTGTGAGGATGGTTCATGTATGATATATCACTGAATATGAAATTTATGGTTGGGAAGTTAAGTAGGATAAAGTTGATTATACCAAATTCTTGAGAGCTTTTAACAAATGTTGACAAATCTACAAAGAAAAATGACAAATGGCTTCAAATAGTCAGGATGAACCTTCAACTAGAAAATTATGCATCTATGAAAGCTCAAAGACACACTTTGCTTCACACATTCTTCAAGGATTTAACATAAGAACTCATTTTAAAGACTTAATTAAACCTCAAAATTCCCTGATCTATCATGCTTATGATACACTCATAAACTGACAAACAATCTGTATCACTGAAATGAAAGTAAAGTGAATTTAAATCATTTATTGCATTATGAAATGAAAGCTCTCTTCATAATGTAATTGCAAATGCCACAATACTATCATGAGGATGAGATCTTGTGTGATTTTAGAGGGATTCCTAATGTAAGATTGCAACAGGAACACAAATAACTATTTGAAGATATCTCAAAATGACAATAGACACAACACGGTTCATGATTAACACAAATTACTTAAGGTTTTTCAAATTGATCAACAAGGGAAATTTTGTTTACAATCTCAAAGCTTATCAATGGCTGTACATTTTCAACCATCTTGACATGATCAATTTAAAAGATACACAAGAAATAACTGGTTTCTCAAATAAGTTCCTTTGGAAAATGGCTTTTCTCAACTTTCTCTCCTTCTCTTTTCTCTGAATAAATCTTAGAAAGATTAACCCCCTTTTTTTGTGATTATTTTTTTCCTTTTATATCATCTCCTTTACTTGTTAACCTTCAAAGTTCTTTCCCCTAAAAGTATGAATATTCTAAGGAATATTCCTTTTTCAAAATTTTGTTCTAGAACATGGCATTTAGAAAGGTTTTTCTTTTAAAGCTGCCAAGTGTACAAATCACAAGTCTTTTCAATCAACTTCACTAGTGCTCGATTGGGATATCAGGTCATCACTTATGGTAGATTACTTTAATCATTCTTTCCTGATATTGATTAGGTAATCATTTCAAACCATCTCTGAACACTTTTGGATGACATTGATATGACATATATCCATACTCGCTTTTCAATAATCTACCTTGGGCACCACACACTCTGCTTCATGTCTCATTGGCTTAATTTCCACACATAGTTTCTGTCGAATCACCTTGCTTTACCAGCTCTACTCATTCCTAACCTTTTCCAATTCTTAAATTCTCCTCTGTGTGAACTGAACAAAATATCCTTCATTTCATGGGAAAGATTGCATCAAATCAAAACATATGTCTCCTTTTCATTATAAAACTTAGCTCAATTTCATTATCATCATGCCTTTCCCTTCTTATTCTGAGTATAATAAATTTCAAAGAGAATGGCGAAGGTACTTGTAGCTCACATCCTGAAGGAGATTTCTTCAGAGGACTTAAATCAGATTTTTATTTAAGCGAGTCTGATGAAGCTTTTGTCAAGGCTCTGTTTGATATAGAATGTACAGGTGACACCAAAGGGCCCTTAATATACCGAAAGTCCGGTTAGCACTTCTTATAAGGATAATCAAGATCAATCTTATGTTTTCAGCCTTCCAGGTTATGTATTTCCATATTTTTAGATGGGAGCACATGAAATCTCCCAAAGATTTAAAAAGATACTAGGTTGAGAGAAGACCTCAAGTCTCTGAGAAACCAATTTTCAATGTCCCTTTCTATGTGATGAGGGGTTTGTATCAAAAGAGATTCCCAAGGAATCATATGTTTTGTATGATAAATCCTCCATCAACATAGTTCCTGCTATTTCTCATAAAATAGATGAGTTGGAGAAAAGGCTTAATTTCTTGGAGAAAAGAAAGTAGAGACCATGCCTTCATAATCAGTTTCAGCACTAGGGTCATCTTTAGGGAAAAGGAAAGGTGAAACACAATCACAACCTCCAATTATTATCTCAGATGGAGAAGAGGACCAATCATTTTCTTCTCATCGTTCAAGGGCAGCCATTTCCTCCGCTCGGGACAACAGAGAGGGAGATTTTCTATTCGGTCATCCACCCACTTAATGCATCATGCTCCTCAGGTAGAGCATGAATTTTGGGCCCTCAACCAATTCCTTCCCTGAAGGAAAATCCACCTTTCACATGGAAATGGGAGGTGGGTCAAGTTTGAGGCCTCGCAATCAGCCCAGTCAACAACATGTAGTACTTTCCCCTCCAACCACTTCAGCTTCCCCTCTCAACCCACTCCTAGCATGTCGACCCTTCATAAAGGGAAAGGAAAGACAACATTCTTCATAGGAGGTCTGGATATTTTAGATTGGGTTTCATCTCAATAGAAGAAAGTTGAACTGGAACAAATCATGAGTCATCCTAGAATGACTCTGGAGGTGTTGATGGATATGGGAATGTCCTGGGACCTGGTAGGGTTAGTAATTTTGTTCAAACAACACAAGGCTCAAGTGAGTTTGTGTTGAGAAAAAAAAACTTCTGAACAAGCTCCCCCTGCTAGGAGGAAACTATGAAGTAGGGATGAAGAATGCCTAGATGTTGTCTTCCTTTCATTGTTTCTCTTTCTGGCATGTATATATCTTTATTTTTCATGGGCAGGGGCCCCTATAGAACCCCATTTTGTTCCTTATTCAAAGTGCAAGAAACATAGCAATATCAATCATTTACATGCTTATCCAAATGTATGTTAATTTCATCAAAGTAAATATGGCATTACTGCATTCTTCCATTTTTCAATTGAAATAAAGGAACAATAAAATTCAGAGAAATAATTACTTCCAATGTAATAGAAGTGTCATTTTAAAACATCATTTTAAAAGGATGAATATGAAAAGAAAATACAGTTCAAGGAACAAATGTCTGAGCATGTTCATCATCCTTTGCATCTTCTTCTTCTTTAGCTTCCACTTCGGATCTTGTTCTTTTGGTAGCCTCACCACATATGCATCATATATTTTGAATAATTTGTTAACCTCATCCTCATCTGGTCTTGTATGATGCTGGAAAATCAGTGCCTACCTAGATATTACATCAATGCAATAGCCCATAAACTTCTTGTATTCCAATGGCCTTACCTTCAAATCTGTAATTCTATTCTCAATCTTTCTCATGGTCTTAATAACTTCATAGGAGAATTCATTCTTTAGAACATTATTTTCAAAAGAGTCAAGTAAGAAATCAATCTTCATGTCCCCATAACTCTTCTTGAACTTATCAATAACCATATCCTCCAACTTTAAGTCAATAGCATTGAGAGTGTCATTAACCCAGTTTCTTTTGATTTCAAGCTTTTCTTTGATTCCATTTAGGGTCTTGTTTTCGTCCTCAAAATTTCCCTCTTTTCAAGTCAAGTTTCAAAATTTTTGAGTCTGTACCTTGGAGTATTAGATCATGTCGGGCTTGACATTGTTTGTAATTTTCCCATTCATGGATACCAGTTTAAAAGTCATGCATAATAGTGGAGTCTTTCCCCTTCTTTTTATTTTTTCCCGCATTCGGAATGACAGGCGTATCTTCCCCATCAATTTTTTCCTCAGCATCCATGGGTAGTGCATGGGCATCTCTAATTGGATGTGGTTTGGTCATATTTCAAGTGACAACAGAGGCCTCCATGCATCCAAATGATGTAACTCCAGGGGCAAGGTCCAAGGGACAGTCTTCAAATAAGCGCGGGATTTCCGCGTGTCCTAGGTTCAGAATAAAGGTAAAATAAGCTAAAATCGGCTAAGTATGGAAGGCTCAGCGGATGGCTCCACATGCCTCATTGGTGCAGCTTCAAGATTCAAAGCCGGGGCGGTTCCCAAGCTACGCCAGTCCTCCACGTGTCCCAAGTCCAAAAGGGATAGAGTCGGTTATTTAAAATTAACTAAGTATGAGCGAGTTGGGAGAATCCTCCACGTGCCTCAACGGCGTGATTTCATAAGTGAAAGCAAAGGGAAAAACACAAATGAGTGCCAACTCACCACATGGTCAGAGTCAATCGAGAAACAGAGTTGGCCGTGAAAATTCCAAGACCGGTGGTAGGAGATATGTGTCAGCTTGGCGCAGTTTTAAGAGGCATTTCCAAAATGGAAACTCAAATGAGCGCTAGTCCTCCACGTGTCTAGGGGTCAACATGGGTCAAGTAGGAAATAGGCCCAATTTGGCTAAGTATAAAGGAACCGACAGAGCTCTCCATGTGTTAGTCTGGAGTAGCTTCAAAGGCACCAAATACAAAGGGCGTCAGTGGGTCCTCTCCAATAAATTTCTTCCACATGGGTGGCCCAGATTTAAAGTTATAAAATTAGATCGAATGGCCCATATTTTAACTGGAAAAATAATGTAACAACCGTATATTTGAGCCTGGTTTTCTACCATTAACATTTCTTTGCGAATCAAGAATTCAAAAGGGCGTGAGTGGTTGGAATAAGTTGTAACTATTTCTTGCTTTCTCGAGTAAGTTGTAATTGTTTCTTGCTTGCTCGAGGAAGTTGTAACCGTCTCTTGTGAGCTATATCATGGGATTTCAAAGCCATTGTACAGGTTAGAATTTTGATATTCTGGAACTATAATTTCTAATTGGAAGAAATCAATACAAAGGTTTTCCCCTTTTCCTCTACTTTCTCTTTCCTTCTTACTCTGATCTGTGAATCATTTAATCCTTGCACGCTTAGAAACTTTGTGTTCTAGTTTATAAAATCTCAAGAACTTTGGGTCTGTGGATTGTGTCTGTCATAAACGTGAATGGTTCTACGCTATATCTCATTTTCTCAATACGTATAAGGGTTTTCTCTTTCATCTCTTTTCCTTAAAAGGATTGTCTTCTTTTGCCTCCCTCCTCTCTTCAGGTTTTTATCCTCATGTATTGATAACTTTCAAGGCATAAAGCACATTTTAGAATGTCGGGAAACCACCATTGAATGAAAGATTGTGCATTTGTACATAGGTTTTGCCCCTACTTTCAATAAGTGAACCTATCCCATTAAAGAGGAGGGACTTACTTGTCCCCTGACTATGGTTTCATTCCAAGTGAAAATCTTAAACCCAATAATTTTTGGTGACTCTACTTTGGGGAATTTGTTTAACAAATTTCCTCTCTAAAAGAATGACTAATTTGATCATTTCTTTGATCTAGAGACTCTAAGATACACTCATGGTAGAAGGGCTCTTGGAATTGAATATCCCCAATTTCAACTCTTGGATCAACAAGGTTTTGAACTTCCTCCAATAGGAAGAAATCGAAGAGATCGTTCCACAAGCACACCTCTTGTTAAAGACAGAGCTTCTAGTAGTAGCATTCCTCAAGCACAACTTAGCCCTAATCTTCGTGCCCTAATTATTTTTGGTGTCTCAGTTCCATTTCAAGAAATGTTTCCAATGATGGCAACACCTCGCCCTTGGGGTCAAAGAGTTGGGCCTCTGGCTCTTCCTCAACCATTGCATGATTTACCTAGGGGTAATAGGAATAATTTTCCCAAGTTTAGAGTTGATGGAAAAGTACACCTGATGAACACATTACATCCTTCATTGTTGCATGTGGGGTCTTCGAGTTGAACATGAGGATGTCTCTGTTAGGTCATTTTGTGGAGACCTTGCAAAACAATGTTGCATATTGGTTTTACCATCTTCCTGCTGGGACCATTATCGATTGGACTACTATGAGGAATGAATTTGAGTAGCGTTTCAAACCTGCCGAATATGTGCATGCTTTGTTGGCTCAGATTTATCAAATCAAGAAGGAGCCACATGAGGCTATGAGAGAATTTGTGGCTAAGTTTAACAAGTTGATTAACAAGATTCCAGTAAATACTAGGCCTATATATCAAATTCGTAAGTGCTTCTTCTTGAATTCTCAATTCACAGAAAGTAATCTATGACTGAGGAGAGCAACTCTTGTAACTCGGATGTTGATCAGAGATTGGTTGTCAGTGTGGAAGATGACTTGATCATGTCTAGCAAGCTGAAAAGGGATTTTTTCAAATCCAAAGCATCTTCTTCTTCCTCTCCTCCTGGAGGTAATGTAGATCAGTTGGTGCAAAAGCTAGCTAATGACCTCATTACCATCAAGAAACAATTGGCTCAACGCATGCTCCATATCAAGATGTTCTAAGGAAGAAATTTCAACCTAGGAACCACTTTCCCTCTTCTCAAACCAGGTTGGCCATTGAAGGTCCACCCCTCAAGGTTCCTGTCAATGCTACTTGTGAAGTTCTTGAGCCTGATGATGAGGAAGAAAATGGGCTCTATGATGAACAAGAAGAGGAAGCTAATGAAGAATTAGAGGATCCTGGTGGTTCTCGAGTTCATTTCCTCACCACTGAAGGTGTGGATGATGAAGATGACTATGATGATGTAGTGGCTGAGATGAATAGTGAGTCATATGTTGTTATGACCTGAGAGAAGACCAAAAAAGGAAAAAGTGGTGCAACCTGCAAAAAGATCCAAGGAGTCCCCCATCACCATCCCGGTGATTGCAAGAAGAGGAGCTCCTATTCCTACTACTTCCACTCAAAAGGTAAGCTCTGCTAGTCCTTCTCCCTCTACTTCTACTTCTGAGAATTCTTGTCCAACAAACGATAAAGTTGCTAGATCAAAATCTCCTCCTACTCCTAGTAATGATTCCCCATCCACATCTAGATCTTTCGACATTATAGACCATTTTAAAAAGACCAAGATTCAGATTTTTGAGGTAGAGTTCTATCAGACCCATCTTAAAGCCTTTGCCAAAATGGTTAACTTTGTAAATTATAAATCTAAATCCCCAGCCCATTCTTCTAAATTCCTTTTTCCCACTCCCTCTTCCTTGCCTCAATCAAGCCTTGTGGCCGCAATCACTTGCCCTAATGAAAAAATTAAACCATTCTATGTTACCCTTCTCATAGCTAGCCATAAACTCAGTAATTGTGGCATAGATTCAGGAGCATCAGATAATGTAATGCCTGCAAAGGTAGCCCATGCTTTGGATCTGACCCTAACACATACCTTTGGTTCCTGTTATTCCATGGAGAGTAAGAAAGTACCTTTGGTTGGCAAAATTAAAGATGCACAAGTAGATTTTGTTGCTTTCCTAGAGAAAAGGGTCTTAGCCACCATTTTGGTAGCTGATATTCCTCCTTCATATGGGATGTTGCTGAGTAGAAATTTTTGTAAGGAGGTAGGAGGGGAAATCCAAATGGATTGGTCACATGCCTTGATCCCTGTCAATGGGAAGATGAAGAAGTTGCTGCCTGAGAAATAAGTAGAGTATATTGTGCAAAAGACAGATGATCCTAAAGCACAAATACTGTATGTAGACATTGGGCATGGGAACTACATGATCATGTCACAAGAGGAGACAATTTTTCCAAAGGGATTGTTGCTTGATCCTAATGATGTGTGGACTTTGGAGTTTGATGGAAGATGCTCTTGCTGATTCCGGAGCTAGTGTAGTGCTCATTTCTCTTGGGGGTAAGGTTCATCCTTTCTCCTTCAAATTTCAGTTTAAAAATACCAACAATACTGCTGAGTATGAGGCCCTCATTATTGGGTTGAGCATGGCGAAGGAAATGGGAGTGAAGAACCTTCTTGCTCATGGAGATGCAGAGCTAATTGTAAAACAAGTTAGAGACCTTTATCAAGTAAAGAACAGAAGGTTGAAACACTATAGGAATCTAGTCTGGGATTCCATCAAATTCCTTGATGCTTTTTCCATTGAATTTGTGCCAAGGGAAAGGAACACTAGGGTTGAATCTCTAGCTATTTCAAGGTCCTTGTTGATTCCTCATCTTGATTTTCCTCAGGAGAAATTCACCATTGAGATGATCCATAGACCTAGTGTACCTGACAATGCGAATAATTGGCAAGTTTTCAATGATGACCAGAATTTGATTTCTTTCTTGGAGCTAAGAGACAACTTTGATCAACTAGTACTTTGAAGGAAGTGACAATCTTCCTAGAGAGTGTGTGTCATCAGTTGAAGAGGATGTCAAAGAAGAGATGGATCAAGATGGATGCATCAAACTGAAAGGCAACAAAATTCCTAAAGGGCTAGTGAGTTTGGAGGATATTTTTGATAAACATGATAGATACATGAAGTCTAAATTTTCCCAAGGAGCCCAACAATTGGTTGAGACTGAGAAAGTGAATATTGGGAGTCTTGATGATCCCAAAATGGTCAACATTGGAAAATGTTGCACTCAGGAAGAGAAAAAGAAGGTGGTAAATCTGTTAAAAAGGTATGTTGATGTTCTGGATTACTCTTATGATGATCTTAAGGCTTTTCAGCCTAAATAAATGCAACATTTCATTCCTCTTAAGCCTGGGATAAAACCCTTCAAACAGAAGCAAAGGCAATATAATCCAAAGATAGCTGATACAATTTTCTAAGAAATACAAAAGCTTCTAAAGGCTAGGATCATCTTCCCCATCCACCATTCAATGTGGATTGCTAATATAGTGTCTTTCAGGAAGAAGAATGGTGAGATCCGGATCTGTGTGGACTTCAGAAATCTAAATCAGGGTTCTTTGAAGGAAAACTACCCTCTCCCCATGATGGACCAAGTATTGCAAGTTGTCACAAGCTCGGAGATGTTATCTATGTTAGATGGATTCTCAGGGTACAATCAAGTAGAGGTGAATACTGCAGATCAACATAAGACTTCCTTTACTACTCCTTGGGGCACCTTTGCATAAAAGAGGATACCATCTGGTCTTGTCAATGCTAGCACTACTTTCCGTGAGGGCCATGGACTTGGCTTTTGCAATTTGAAAGGGAAATGCATTGTTGTATATTTGGATGACTTGACAGTGTTTTCTAAAGCAATAAAAGATCACTTCCAACACCTTGAAACAATATTGCAGAAGTGTAGAGAGCATGGGATTTCTTTAAACCCTAAGAAGTATGTGTTTTGTGTCATAGAAGGAAAGCTGTTGGGACACGTTGTTTTAAAGGAAGGGATCAAGATTGATCCAGAGAGATTTCAGGCCATCCAACAAATTCCTCTTCCATCAAGTAAGAAAGGTGTCCATTCTTTCTTTGGTAAGATCAATTTCCTAAGAAGATTCATCCCTAATTTTACAAAACTTACTATGAGCATCGCTCACATGATGAAAGGGAAGAAAAATTTTGGTTGGTCCTCTAAAGGAAAGAAATCATTTGAGGACATTAAACAAGCTATTGCAAAGACTCCAATCTTGGCGTGCCCTGACTTTAGCAAAGATTTCATTATCTATTTTTATGCCACTGAAAATACCCTAGTTGTTGTGTTAGCCCAAAAGAATGCTTTGAAGATCATGAGCTCCCAATTGCATTCATGAGTTATGTCTTGAAAACTCATGAGCTGAAGTACACCATGATGGAGAAACATGCTTTTGCAGTTGTCAAAGATATCAAGTAGTTTAGGTTTTACATCCTTAATTCTCATTCAGTGCTTTGGTGTACGTACAACAATCAAATCCATTCTTACTCAATAAGAATTTGGAACCAAGAGGTAATTAGGTAGCAAAGGTGCAAGATTATGATCTTGATATTAGGCCAAAAAATTTGGTTTGGGGTAAGGGCCTATGTGAACTCATTGCTGAGGGAGATACCAAGGAGTTGTCCAAAGATGAAGTTGATGTCCCTGTTGTTCTGTTCCTCAACTCGACAGATGTATGGTATGCTGACATTGCTCACTTTTTGACCTATGGAGAGTGTCCATATCACTTGAGTTCCAAAGAGAAGAGAGCCATCAAAACAAGGTCTGCACAATATGTGTTATGGGAGAATGCTTTGTTCAAACAAGGCATAGATGGAAGGTTTTGAAGTGTGTAGACAAGGAACAAAAAGAAGTTGTTCTCTACTTTTCATGACTAGGCTTGTGGAGGTCATTTCTCCTCTGTTGTAACAGCTCATAAAATAATTTCGTACTAGTTATTATTGGCCCACTCTGTTTAGAGATGCATCAAAATGGGTTGGTAAATGTGAATCATGCCAAACGTTTGTTGGAAGACCTAAGTTGGTTGCTTTGCCTCTCAAGCTTGTAGTGATTGAAGAGCCATTTCAACAGTGGGGATTGGATTTCATTGGAACTCTTAACCCACCTTCTAGTGCTGGACATACCCATGTGTTGACTACCATAGATTACTTCACCAAGTGGGTGGAAGCCATCCCAGTCAAGAGCACTACTTCTGAGGTAGTTTGCAACTTCATTAAGGAGAACATATTGATCAGGTTTGGGACCCAAAACAAAATTGTGACTGAAAATAATTCCAACTTTTCTTTTGCTAATATGATGGACTTTTGCTATGGGTATGATATTTCACTTACTCATTCTTCAAATTACTACCCCCAAGGGAATGGACAGGAAGAATCAACAAATAAGAACTTGGTGAACATAGTTAGAAAAGTTGTAAATGATTCTCACAGGAATTGGCATAAGAAGCTATATGATGCACTTTGGGCTGATAGAATTACACCCAAGAGAGAAATTGGAATGTCTCCTTTCCAAGTGGTGTATGGTGTAGAAGCTCAACTACCATGCACAGTGGAATTGCCAACCTTGAATCTAATGAAAGCCATTAAAGATTTAAGTTTCAGTAGTTCTTTGGATAAGAGAATTTTGTTCCTTTAGAAGCTTGATGAGGACAGAGTGCAAGTGGTTGACAGGATAGCAACTCATCAGTTGAAAGTGAAGGATTTTTTTAACAAGAAATCCAAACTCGGAGTTTTCTAGGTAGGATACGAGTGTCTTTGCTTTGGGACAAAATACATGAGCCACGAGAAAGTCATGGTAAGTTTGATTCTCTTTGGCTCGGTCCTCTTAGAATTAGACATTTTCCTAGAGAGAACTCTTTTTATCTGGATTACATGGATGGTTCTCCTCTCCCACTTCCTTATAGTGGGTAGTATCTGAAGTTGTTCAAGTCCTAGGTGACTAGGTGGTCCTTATGTATATTTTGTACAGTGTTTTGGTTTTGGGTCGTTCCTTTGTGTTTCGTTTTTGTTCTTCCCTTTTGGTTTGTTTTGTTTTGTTTCTTTTTTCTGTATTGTGTGTGTTGCCTTGTATTGGTTTTTCTTTTGACTCTATTGCCCAATGGATAAGGCACTGGTCCTCTTTCCCAAAGTTATCTATAGTTCTTGATCTTTCCTTGTGTCTTTGTTCCAAGCCAAGTCATCCCTAGAAAGAGCCAGTTGTTGTCGTCCTCAAAATTCCCCTCTTTTGAAGTCAAGTTTTGAAAATTTTGAGTTTATACCTTAGAGTATTGGATCATGTCGAGCTGAAATTGTTTGCAGTTTTCCCATTTGTGGAGAATAGTTTAAAATTTAGGCGTAACAGTGGAGTCTTTCCCCTTCTTTTTATTTTCTTCCCATAGTTGGGAATGACGGGCGTATCTTCCCCGTCAATTTTTTCCTCTGCATCCATGGGTAGTGTTTGGGCATCTATGATTGGATGCGGTTTGGTCATGTTTCACGCAACAGTAGAGGTGTCCACTCATCCAAATGACACAACTCCAAGGGTAGGGTCCAAGGGACGTCTTGAATAAGCGCAGGTTTTCCGCATGTTTCAGGTTCAGAATAAAGGTAAAACTAGCTAAAATCAGCTAAGTATGGAAGGATAAGTGGACGGCTCCATGTGCCTCATCGGTGCAGCTTCAAGAGTCAAAGTCAAGGGCATTTTTGAATCTTGTGCTAGTCCTCCATGTGTCCCAGTCCAAAAAGGGACAAAGCCAGTTATTTAAAATTGACTAAGTATGAGCAGGTTGGAAGAAGCCTCCACGTGCCTCAACGGCACGATTTCAGAAGTCAAACTGAAGGGAAAAAATCAAATGAGCGCCATCTCGCCACATGGTTAGAGTCAATGGAGAAATAGATTTGGCTGTTGAAAAGTCCAAGACCGGTGGTAGGAGACATCGTCGGCTCAGGCGCGATTTTAGAGGCGTTTCCAAAATGGAAACTCAAATGAGTGTCAGTCCTCCACATGTCTAGGGGTCAACATGGGTCAAGCAAGAAATAAGCCCGGTTTAGCTAAGTATAAAGGAATCAACAAGGATCTCTACATGTCGGTTTGGCACAAATTCAAAGGAACCAAATGTAAAGGGCGTCTGTGGCCCCACTCCAATCAATTTCTTCCACGTGGATGACGCTTGATTTGAAGTCATAAAAGTAGATCAAATGGCCCATATTTTAACTAGCAAAATAATGTAACGATCATATATTTGAACCTGGTTTTTCCACCATTAACGTTTCTTTGCGAATCAAGAATTCGAAAGGGCACGAGTGGTTGGAATAAGTTGTAATTGTTTCTTGCTTGCTCGAGGAAGTTGTAATTGTTTCTTGCTTGCCCAGGAATTTGTAACCGTCTCTTGTGAGCTATATCATGGGCTTTCAAAGCCATTGTAGGGGTTGGAATTTTGATATTCGGAACTATAATTTCTAATTGGAAGAAATCAATACAAATTTTTTCCCCTTTTCCTCTACTTTCTCTTTCCTTCTTACTCTGATCTGTGAATCATTTAATCCTTGCATGCTTAGAAACTTTGTTCTAGTTTATACAATCTCAAGAACTTTGGGTTTGTGGATTGTGCCCATCATAAACGTGAATGGTTCTATTCTATATCTCATTTGCTCAATACATATAAGGGTTTTCTCTGCCATCTCTTTTCCCTGAAAGTATTGTCTTCTTTTGCCTCCCTCCTCTCTTCAAGTCTTCTATCCTCATGTATTGATAACTTTCTAGGCATAAAGCACATTTTAGAATGTCAGGAAACCACCATTGAATGAAATATTGTGCATTTGTACAAAGGTTTTGCCCCTGCTTTCAATAAGGGAACCTCTCCCATAAAAGAGGAGGGACTTGCTTTTCCCTTGACTGTGGTTTCATTCCAAGTGCAAATCTGAAACCCAACAGGTCTCGACTCTAATTTTTTTACATCTCTTCAAGGGAATGTTGGCTTCCTTTAAATTTAGTTAGTACAATGTCCTCCTTCTCAACCAACTCATCATTGAGTTGGGTAATGCAGTCAAAATTGGGAAGAATACCTTCAAAGTAGAAAATCTCATTGTCACATTGTTCAACTATCTCATCAATTTCATTGATTCTATTTTTGAGATCTTCATACTTTGATCTGGCTTCCGTAATTGCTTATTTTCCCCTCTTGGTCAAATTATCAATCCATGTGTCTACTACTTGAACCTTCTTGACAGCCTTGTTTACCTTATTCATTTCTTCAGGGGTGTTTATATAGGAACTTTCTTGCATTTGACTAGTCTTCCTATCAACTATTGCAAAAAAGAACTCAAGGCCTTAACTTGCTCCTTTAGTTGCCTTTTTTCATTCCATCTTCATCAATTTTTGTAAAATATCATTCACTGCCTCAGAAACTCCTTGCTTCAATTGTTCCCTTGAAGGGTTTCCCAAAGGAATAATCTAAATGTTATAATCATCAGCTGTTATGTCTTTTCTTATTTTACCCTCAAAAGGGGTTGCTATTTCCAAGGTCCTTGCTCCAGATGAATCGGTGTAGGTTTTGTCATGGTCCTACCCATTTTTGAGGCTCTTCTTGTATTTGGAAAAGATAGAGCAGTAAGGTCAACAACTTGCATAGGGAGGACCTCTTTTTCTTCATTTGAAATTAACTCACTGATCCATCCCTTTTCCAAGCTTGTTATAGCTTTTGTTTCTTGTGATTCCTGCTGGAGTTTCTCAGGAACAACTACCATTTGTTTGGATACTTCTTGTTCATTTTACACCAATGATTGTGTTTGTTCCTGATTACTTATTTTGATGGTCCTATGCCAATCTCACCTTGTGCTACTGATTCTTTTGGATGCTCTTTTTCATGGTCTAGAACTTTAGATTGATCATTTTTTCCTTGAATTGTATCAACATTAAGGGAAACTCCTTCCTTGTTTCTTTAGTTGAAGCCATAGTGGATTCAATTTCTTCTCCAACACTTTCTTGTACCAAAATTTGGGTTGTGGGCTCTTTCTCTCCCAAATTCTGTTGAGTTGCAACCTTACCCTTTTCATGCTCTAATGATGTATCTGGAAATGCCATGGTAGGTTGTTCCTTTGGAAACAACTCTACATTTCCCATTAAGGGTTGTAAATTCTCACCAGTAATGATTTCTTCATCAACAATTGCATCTTGTGTTATTTTCAATTTTTCTTCAAAAATAGATTTTCCCTCCTGAGGAAGGTCATCAGTCTTGGTCACCTCAGTAGAAATGGATATAACCTCTTCTACTAATAACTCAATATTAATATATTTTTCAACAAACAACTCTGGTTTACCCAATTCCAAAACCTTTTTCCGGGGAAAGTAATTCAGTTGCCTGGGTCCTCACTTCAGTAGTTGGTACATGAATATCTTTTCCAATTCTTTGCTTGCTTGAATGCTACCCACTAGTGTCAATATTGGTTCATCTATAGACAAATTAATTACATACAACATGGAAAATATTTCACCAACATCAACATTAATTACATCAGTTTGGAACTTTGCAAATTCGTGCATTGTTTTGACTGGAGGCACATTTATATCCTTGGCAAGAAAATTTTCAGATATTTTCATACCTGGGGTAATAAATTGATTGTCTACTAGATTAACTGTAGTACTTCCTTGGGAAACTGGACTCTGAGTGCATTCCATTGTTTTTTCCATAAAGGACAAAGGTGGGATCAGAGGATCTGATTGCTCCACATGTGGCAGTGATGTATCATGCTACTTTTGGAAAGTATCACTCCTTTCGATTCGGGGATCAATTACCACATCCAGTGCTTGAACTTTGTAGGTGTATGGGAACCTACTCTTACCAATACTTGGATGGTGAATAACCTTATGTTTTTTTTGTGTCCTCTCAAACCTTTTTAAATTTGGTGTTTCTCTTCTTTCATCCTTGTGTGGCTTAGACTGAATGTGGCCACTTGCAATGGCTCCACTCATTAACTTTTCAACACTATGTTGCTTTGGTGAAACACTTGGATGGACCACATGTGATGCCAAACCTTTCCCCTTTTCCTAATTGGCACTGCAAAAGTAATGGGGCATTCTCCATAGACTTTAAAAGCATATCTTCAGTATTTTACATGAGAACTGACATAGAAGTTCCAGTTTTGCTAGTGGCTGATGTCCACTCATCAATGAATTCAAGAGTAGGCCTTTTGGATGGAAATTGAGGGGCCTTTCCTCCTAGTGGGTCCATTCTATCTACATCTTCCCTTAGGGGTGGAATATCCTCACTCAAGTTTCCCAAACTTCTGAAGTTGTTTAGGATTTTTGTATTCTGGATTGAAAGATCAATGTTCTTTTGGGCCAACTAGTTTACAGTCCTCCTCATTACATCAGTTATTCTTAAATAAGGATCATCAGATTCTACCACATTCTAGTCTAGAGGAGATACAGGTTGATCCCCCACCTTCTGATCAATATAGAATTTTCTCACGTGTGTGGATCATCCACAATCCCCTCTGGGATAACCATAATTTTGTAGTCTACTATCTGTGATAGATTCATTCTGGAAAAATCCCTTAATTTGACTTCTTCCTCATCCCTGCAGTTCATCTAGTAATCCTCAAAATGGGGCTCATGCTCAAAGGTATTTGCAATGTTGTTAAACACCCATCTAATGTCATAATTAGGCCTTGCCTCAAACTTTTCCATATCAAATTTCTGCATTTCCTCTTCAATCAACCTATCCTTTATGATGGAAGGGCATGAATACCTTCTAATTCAAATAGGAAATTTGATATTTGTTTTATGCCTCCCAAAAATTATTTTATGCACAGGTATCAACTGACATGCTAGTTCACATAAAATCAATTTATCATCTACACACCTAATAAGCTTATAGAGCTTTCCCTCAAAATCAATAACTCTTATGTATGTGAACTTTTTATATGGATGAAGTAACATCCATATTCCAAAATTATTTGTCTAGCTTGTTCAGACATCCTATATTGTCCCCACTCTGGTCTAAAAAGGAAAATAATTGGTGCGAAGAAAGCATCATTAACCAACCTTACATTTCCACTCCAGTTAACCAACTATAACTGAGGAAAAATCTCATGCATTTGACATTGTTTAAAGTCAGCACGTGGTGACAGACCTAGGAAACGTTTGTTCCCTGCAACATTATAAATGAGATATGTCATCATATAAAATTCAAGGTCTGCAGTATCTCCCATCTCAATTTTTGCTGCTAGAGTCACCATGTGGCCATGGAGTGCTTCCACAATAAAGGTGGCCCAAAAATGCTCCCTTTTCTCTCTAGAATAATCCATATGTATGTATTCATCCATTCTTTGAATTCATTTGTGGTTTCTAAACCTTCCATTCGACTTAGCAACACAAGGGAAGTGCACCAAGTTGGGGGCCAAAAGAGGGTCTTAGGTGGACACATTTTTCTGAAAAATAAAAACTTCAACTTGTACGAGTTTTTCAAAATAGTTACACTCAAAATTGGAAGATGTATAAATATGAATCGTAGAATTTTGAGTCTAGTTTCTAAGATACTAAATTTTATTGAAAATAGATAAGTTTTTTTTTTAATTATTGGCAAATAGTTTTTTGAAAGGGACTATTTGAAAACAAATAAGTTTAAGTGGGTCAAATAACTAAAATACCAATAGGTGCTCCTATTTTTATTAAAAACATAATAGAGTGACTTTCGTGCCCCCCACCATTTTTGAGCACCATTTAGTATTTTTTAAAACCCTTTGGTGGAAAGATAGATATGAGCATCTAGTTTGTGTTAAAAAAATTAGATTTTTTAGCGAGTATTTTTTTTAAATGATTTTTTTAGTACATAAATTTTATGTTTTGAAAAATAACAGAGCTCCGACCGTGCCCCCCACCCCACCACTACCTCAAAAATATCAAAAATTAGTTTTTTTAAAAATATGTATAGAATTACACCTAGTTTGTGCCTAAAAACTTTTATTCAATTTCGATGAGTCAAAAAAAGATACATGAAAAAGATAGACATGTTTAAACTTCAAAAAATAGCTATAAAAAGGCATAGTTAAGAAAATAAATAATATGGAAACCTTGTATTTGTTAGAAAAATTGAAAAATAATATTTATACAAAGAAGAAACTCTACTTTACGTCAGTGGTATAATTTTTTTAAACAAATTGATCATTTGATGTTGATTTATCATGGTGGAAGTTGGATTTTTGTGTTTTTTTGCAAAAACACGTGGTTTGTTGTGTTTGTGCAGGTCCATGCCTCAGGCTTGGGGATCCAAACCAGATCCCAAGCCTTGAGGCATGTGCTAGAAAAGGTAAAAAACATAACATGTACACATTATTCTTTGTTTATATATTGTGGCCCCTAATGTCCCTTTCATCTCTTTCACGGGAATTCTGCAAACATTCTGTTTGGTCTGCAATTTTCTCTACATTCTTGCACGATTTTTTAGTAGTTCATTTTGTCCCCTACCCCACTAGTTGATTTTTTCTAATCATGGGTGATAAAATTTGAGCTAAGGATGAGAGGAAAGTCAAGAACAAGACATTGGAGCAATTGGAAGATAAGAGAATAAAGAAATTGAAGAGAACGCAAAAAACTTCGTGCGGGGCAAGGTACATCTACTATATCAAATGTAGATAAGGTATTAGAAAATGGGGATGAAATACATAATGAAAATGTAGAGAATAATGATTTTGCAATGAATAATGACATTGAATTGAATGATAATGTTGATATGGATGAATAAATTGATATGAATCCAATTGTTGAACCCTTACGAGAATCCAAATGTTAACCACAAATTTTTATGAAAACACTAAATGAAGAAATTAACCTTGTAAACGAATCTTCACCTCAAAGAACACCTCCTTCCATTTTGCGAAGAAAACTAATTCACTTAATTGAAATTGATGAAAACAATATAAAATCAATGCCTAATAAAATTTACGAAAGAAATGCAAGAAGAAAAAGCTAGTGGAATTTGGGATAATTACTTTGAGAATTTAAATGACACACAAAGATGTCAATTATTTGTTACATTGATGAAATTAATTAAGATGACACCTATAATGAAGACCACCCGGTTAAGAACATCTAATGTTGTTGATCAAAATGTGTCAATTATTGAAAACATACATAAATCATACCAAACTGTAGGTGGCAAAAGATGCACCAAAGATAGTAATGCTACATGATGTGCACTTACTAATTGTATAGTAAGTGATAAAATAGTTAATAAACGCTTGATTATAAAAACAAGAAGTGCTTTGAAGCTAAACAAAAAACACTAATGAAAGCAATGGAGAGACGTAAACGTCTTGAGTTAGTCAATAACAATGACTATTGGGATTTCTCTGCAGACTTCTAAGAAAAGACAAGAATACATTTGATATTCTAAAATAATTAATTGTAAAATTTTGGAGTGAGAAAACAAGGGTGGCACCGAATAGAAGAGATACAAAAAATAAGAATAGGTTCTAATAATCATGAGTCGTGTGCAAAACATTTTTAGATATGACTCAAACACAATCGTTCTCTAAGTTTAAGAATGAAAATCCACAAATTAATATTAGCCAAAGATTATTTGAAATGAGCAAACCCTTTTATGTGAAAATCAATCACTCACGTACCACTTGTCGTTGCAGGAATCATGTTGAATTTTCAATGCATTATGATGTTTTTTGTCAAATACGTCATGTTTTGCATACTTGACATCATGTTACAGGAGTGTGGATTAAATGTCCCACCAAAATATTCAAGGGAATTTATTCCAACAATATTTTGTGAAAAATCAACTAGACAATTTTTTTATAACAAAACATGTTTGGATGGAACATGCAATGTATGTGGTGGCTTGCCAAATCTAAAAATTTGTATCCATGAGGAGAGTATCAGATTCAATAGGAAAAGAATTGGTTGATTTCACCAAATATAAATTGGTGGAATATCAATTAAAAGATGGAAAAGAATCTAAGAGGTGTGAGCTTGTTACAAAACAATTACTTGTATTAGAATATATGGTCAAATTCAGAGAGAATTTTTTTGAGTATGCAAGGCACACACATAGAACTCGATGGTTGGATGAACAATTCAAGTTAATAAAGGACACATTCCAACTTGGTACTATTGTTTTAGTAGTTGACTTCATAGAGAATTACACATTGCAGCCACAAATGGAGGTTCGGTCTCAATATTATAACTCGGTGCAAGTTCTTTATTTTCGTGCATATATAATTCATGCACTCTTTAGAAAGCACTTGAGAAAAATCAAAAATATTAAGAGAGTATCATTTATACATCAGTGATGATCAGACACATTCTACAGAATATGTACAAGGGTGTTTCCAGTGTTTTATGTGAACTTGAATGAGAGGAACATTAGTTTCAATCAACATTACATTTGGTTGGACAAATGCACATCACAATTCAAGAATGCATGGATGTTTTATTGGCTAAGAAGGATGCACAAAGAAACAAATGTACAACATATCTAGAGTTTTACTGAGGTAGGGCATGGAAAAGGAGAGCATGATGGTGCAAGAGCATGTGTGAAAAGAGCACTTGTAAGAGAAGAATTAAAGTTCAAGGATGGTGCTAAATTTATAGATGCAAAAACATTGTTGATTGGTGTGTCAAGAATATGGGCCATGAATCTCAAGAGAGATCAACGGTTTGTAGATATTTTTGGTTGATAGAGGAACAACATCTGGAAAAATTTGAAGATTGTATGACAGTTGTAGGATCAAGTGATATGAACTTATTTCATAGTTCATATGCAAATGCTTGGACTATTTATACTAGGTGCATAGCATGTTTTTGTATATCATGTATTGATTTTGTGTGGAATAAATGTGAGTCATAATAGTGGGTGGATTAATGGACTTATAGACCTCTAATTCCACTCGACACACATCAATTTCCATGAGCATTACAACTTGCAGGGTCTTCAAATCAAATGACAACATCACCTAACTTTGACCAAGTCTTTGATTTAGTGCAACAAGGTACATACATATATGTACATGCTATGTTTTAGATTTATAAATTATTAAATGGTCAACTCTTAATGTTTTTAAATTTAACTGAATAGTTTTACTTTTTGATACATAGGGCATGTTTTTGCAATTATTACGATGGAATTTAATGAAGAGGTAACAAAATACATTTTGTCTCGTTGTGTAGAGGGGAAATTTTTTTGACTTCCACGAGTCATTGATAGTGAAGACCTTGAGTATCCCACTTTGGTCGATGGTAGTCACTAGAACTTGGCTTCAAGATATCCTATCAAAAAAACAAACATTTGGTTGTTTGAAGACTATGAAGTACATTGAAAGATACTTCACTATTCACATTTGGTCCTTGCAACAAATATTAATTTGATCAAATATTGAGGTCACCATTAAACAAGAATCATGGAAGGTTCGTGAATCAAGAGTAGATTTGATCCTTGTGGTTCATTGGATTGAATTTGCAAAGGTATGTTCTTCATGAATTTAATTTGAATATTTACTTCAATGATTTTTTTAATTTTGTATGATTTAAAATTCTATTTAATTGCTTACTAACATGTTTATGTAGGTTAGTGGTGTTAAGAGAAATTAAATATTAAAAGGAACAACAAACATAAATTCTCATTCCACCACCTATATTATAAAAATATCTTATTAAAATTCTCATTTCACCACCTATATTATTCTAGTGATTGGATGGACTACCTTACACGACTCGAGCTACAAAGTATTTTGCGCATTTACAAACAATAAGACAACAAGGGAAGGGAATGGAGATGGAAAAAACCATGAGAGGATTTTGTAGAGGGCCCCGATGTGGAGGTTTTGGATATGATGAGACGTCTCTAGGTGCCACGGAGTCTGAGAAATCACATGTCAAAGATATAACATGTTTTGGTCTCAGGGCTTATTATCCAAAATGAACCCCCTGCTTAGTTTGGCTAACTTGTCTTCATTCTTTCCTTCCTTGTGCTTCAATATCAAATTTTACACATTTCAGGCACTCAAAGGTTTTTGGAACTAGCTTCATCAGATAGAGGATTTTTTTACCTTTCCAGAAAGGTAAAATTTTCCTCCTAACTCCTTGTAATTTTCGAGTTATGGCTCGACGGAGTTTTTTGGGGAAATTTTCCCTAGACATGCCCGCAGCCAATGAGAAGCCAACACGTGTCTCAGCGGCGGGCATCAGGGGGATTTTTTGGCACTTATCCCTTTTAGCTAAAAGGTGCAAAGGAAAAAATCAGCCCCCGGGCTCGTGGAACAAATGGAGAAAAGTTTGTTAAGGCCCAGAACAATCGCATAAGCACCACGTGTCCACGTTGGCGGTGGAAGTCGAGCCGCGGAAGTATTTGGGGAAATTTTCCAAAGTTGTAAAAAGTGCAAAAGGAAAAATTTGAAGTGCATTCCCCAAGTAATTAGGAGGTGCCACGTGTCACCAGGAGAGCGGGGCGTGGGGAAATTTTGGGAAATTTTCCCAATGTGAAATCAAAAGGAAAAAGGCAAAGTTTGAGCCGCGACTCCATCAATGAACCAGGTGATGCCACATGTCTCGGAGCGGTGGAGGCACAAAGTTTTGGGAAAATTTTCCAAAAGGGAAAATTTTGAAGTTTGACCCCGCCGACCCAATTTTGACTCTGTTTTTTGCCATTTTTGCCCTAAATCTTCAGAGGGGCATAAATTTTGATCCCAAGCTCAGATTTTCATGTTCTTTATATCAATTGAAAGCTGGTGAAATTTTCCACACATTAGACCCCTTAATTTTTTATTTTGGTGAAGATTCATGGGAGAAAAATGGAAAAACATCTCTGGCACTGGAAAAGGCAAAAACTCATATTTCCATATACCAGATTTAATGAAGTATGGGTCATTTTCTTTGGTCTGCGAAGTAGATGCATGGAAATATGAGCTTTTACATTGAGCCCATAATTTTATAGGCTATTTTAATGGATCTTGTCGGTGGTTGGATTGGTAAATCATATTTTCCCGCATTCTTACCTTTCTTTCCTTCTGCTCGAGTGTTAAAAGCCAGTTTTGGCTCATTTGTAAAGGGTTGAACGTTTCTTGCTTCTTGCAAGCTCTTCCTTTCTCCTTAGTAGGTGGATTTGAGGAGTTTCAAACCTCCCATGGAAATTGTAGCTCATTTTTTCCTTCTTTTCTATTGCAACGTATTGTATCGATTCTGGAACTGACAATACATGCTCTGTGATTGATTTTCCAATCCTCTCTTGCATTGGTTTGTTTCCTTCTGATCTTTCATTGTATTTTGGAAAATTTGTGCATGTATTGATGTTGCATCCTCATGATCTATGTCTATTATTTGTAAGACAAAATTTCATCACTCCTTTGGTGTATCACTATTTTAGCTTAGTTTTGTTTTCTTTTTCCATGCTTCTTTCAATCTTGTCTCCTTGGAAATTTTAGAGTAAGAGTTTTGAATCAGAACCTTTGCAAAAGTTCATGCATACACCTAAATAGAGGGGTAAGAACCAAATTTCTCTGGAGAGTTTTCTCACCTTGCAAGGTCCCACACCTTGGAGAAAACTCAATGTTGTGCAATCACACTAAATGACCCAATTCTGAACTACATATCTGAAAGTCATTTAGGGGGTGCTGTAGATTTGCACTAACATGGATCTTAAGGGACTACGCCTGAGACGAGGTAGCCCAAAATAATGGGGAGTGTAGGGAAACAAAACAAAGCCTCCACTAGCATTTATCTAGCCACCCCGATGTGTTGGCGTAGTTGGTTTGGTGCCAAGAGCTTCTATTTGCAAAGTATTACATCTAGAAGCCTTATACTAACTCAGATTGCAATATTTCATTCATTTGCAAATAATAAGACAACAAGAGAACCGAATGCAGATGGATAAAACCACGAGAGGGTTTTGTAGAGGGCCTCGACATGGAGGTTTTGGATTCGACGAGATGTCTCTAGGTGCCACAGAGTTTGAGAAATCACCCGTCGAAGATATAACGTGTTTTGGTCTCAGGGCTCTTAAGGGACTACGCCTGGACGAGGTAGCCCAAAAGCATAGGGAGTGTAGTGAACCAAAACAAAGCCTCCACAAGTGTTTACCTGGCCACCCCTATGTGTTGGTGTAGTTTTTTTGGTGCCAAGAGCTTCAGTTTGTAAAGTATTACATCGATGACCTTCTACACTGACTCAGGCTGCAGATTTCACATATTGTAAACAATTGGACAGAGAGAACCAAATGGAGATGGATAAAACCACAAGAGGCTTTCATAGATTGCCTCGACATGGAGGTTTCAGATCGACAAGGTGTCTCTAGGTGCCATGGAGTCTCGAGAAATCACCTATTGAAGATATAGCATGTTTTGGTCTCGGGGATCTTAAGAGACTATGCCGAGACGAGGTATCCCAAAATCATTGGGAGTGTAGGGAACTAAAACAAAGCCTCCCTAGTATTTACCTGGCTACCCCAACGTGTTGCCATAGAATATGAAGTTATTTTATCTAGGAAGACCACCAGTGTTTCAACTGTTCATTTTAAAATAATGAATATCTTCAATCAAACAGAGAATGAAGAGCTGAATTTTTTTAGACATTACAAAAGGTTGTTTGTGCCCAAAAAGAAGCCGAAGGCCATATAAATTTCAATCTTCAGCTTTCAATGATAATGAACATTGTGAAGAAAACCAATTATGTGAATATGTCACTATGATTCAAGAAGAAATGCCTTGTGAAAGTCATAAAGAGTCAATTCGATTACCCAAAAACATCTGGAAAAACTTAAAGAGAAGATACGAGCAGAAGAAAAGGAAAAATGGGAAGCATGGAAGGATCACAACTTAACTAGAATGGAAGATCTATGTGATGTTGTCGATATAATCATGGATAATATTAAGGACAACATGCCAAGTTGATTATTTTTATTAATCCTAGGCTTCAACTTCACTTCAAAATCAAAATAGGCGAGTTCAAAAGTAGCAAACTGGTAAGAAAAACTGCAATGAAGTATTGATAATTGAGCCTAAAACTCATTTAGAATTGTACTTTATTTTTTGATTGAGCATTCACCCATAGTTTCTTTTTTGAAGGAAGAAATTCATTTGATATGTGAGAAATAGAATGCTGATTTAGTCTATTACTCTGACTATTTAGGTTAGATTTTTGTAGTCGTTCAATGAAAGTTGTTGCAAATATGAACAACATGAGCAGTTGAGACTGTATAAATTATAGATTTATCTTGATATCTATCATAGAAATGGGAGATGAAAGGAAATACTCCTTTATCCTTGGAGTAGTAACCTAGATGAATGCAAAAAACATGATGTGTGTGATTCAGCTATGAGCCTCACTAGCTCAATTTTTAAAAAAGCTTGGATACATGTTTCTTGGAATCATACTTGTGACTATGGTATGTATGTACTACTAGGTATATTTATGTATTTGATAGTAGAAGTAGAAAAGTAGAGGGAGGATGAATTTTTGGCTATTGTGGTCATGACAGAAATTTATGGATTGATTTAGGTTGCCACATATGACATATTTTTATGGGATTTATATTAACTTAGTAACTTTGATTCCTTTCAAGCTCATCATTCTTTGTTTGATCAAAGATATTCGTTCTTACAAAATGAGCAGGTTGGAACATTAGTGGTTTCCCAATAAAACTAATTTCATATTCTATGGAAACACATTGGGGTGGCTGGTAAACGGTAGTGGAGGCTTTGTTTTGGTTCCCTACACTCCCCATGCTTTCAGGCTACCTCCTCCGGCGTAGTCCCTTAAGAGCCTTGAGACCAAAACACGCCATACCTTCGATGGGTGATTTCTCGAGACTCCTGGTAACTAGATATGTCTCATTAGATCCAAAACATCCACGTTGGGGCCCTCTATGAAATCCTCTCACGGTTTTGTCCATCTCCATTTGGTTCTCTTGTTGTCCTATTGTTTGCAAACACGTAAAATACTGCAGCTAAGTCGGTGTAAGGCACTAGACACAATAATTTGCAAACCATATCTCTTGGTATTGAATTGTATGGGCCAACACGTTCGGATGGCCTAGTGAATGCTAGTGGAGGATTTTTTTGGTTCCCTACACTCCCTGTGCTTTTGGGCTACCTCGTTCGGGCATAGTTTCTTTAAGAGCCCTGAGACCAAAACATGCTATATCTTTGACGGGTGATTTCTTGAACTCCATGCTACCTAGAGAGATCTCGTTAGATCCGAAACCTCCATGTCGAATCCCTCTATGAAATCCTCTCATGGTTTTGTCCATCTCCATTTGGTTCTCTCAATGTCCTTTTGTTTACAAACGCGTAAAATAATGCGGTCTTAGTCGGTGTAAAAGGTTTGTCATACGCTATATTTTGCAAACGGTAGCTTGTGGGTCCAAAACTTCTGGCTAACACGTTCAGATGGACTGGTGAACACTAGTGGAGGATTTTTTTTGTTTCCTACCCTCCCTGTGCTTTTGGGCTACCTCGTCTGGGCGTAGTCCCTTAAGAGCCCTGAGACCAAAACACGATATATCTCGCAACGGGTGATTTCTCGGACTCTGTAACACCTAGATATGTTTCATTAGATCCAAAAAAATCACATTAGGTCCCTCTACAAAAGCTTTGTCATGGTTTATTCCATCTCCATTTGGTTCTCTCGTTGTCCTATTGTTTGCAAACGCTCGAAATACTGTAGTATGAGTCAGTATAAGGCTTCTAGACACAATACTTTACAAACCAAATATCTTGGGACTAAACTGTATGGGCCAACATGTCTGGATGACTTGGTGAATGCTAGTGGAGGATTTTTTTGGTTCCCCGTGCTTTCGAGCTACCTCGTTCGGGCATAGTTTCTTTAAGAGCCGTGAGACCAAAACAAGCTATATCTTCGACGGGTGATTTATCAGACTCCATGGCACCTAGAGACATCTCGTTAGATCTGAAACCTCCATGTTAAATTCCTCTATGAAATCCTCTCATGGTTTTTTCCATCTCCATTTGATTCTCTCGTTGTCCTATTGTTTTGCAAACGCCTTGCGAAATAATGCGGTCTTAGTTAGTGTAAGGTGTGACGATACTATATTTTGTAAATGGTAGCTCATGGGACCAAAAATTATGGGCCAACACATCTGGATGGCCTAGTGAACACTATTGGAGGATTTTTTTTGGTTCCCTATGCTCCTCGTGCTTTCGGGATACCTCGTTCGGGCATAGTCTTTTAAGAGCCCTGAGACCAAAACACGCTATATCTTCGATGGGTGATATCTCAGACTCGGTGGCACCTAGAGATGTCTCATCATATCTAAAACATCCATGTCAAAGCCCTCTATGAAATCCTCTTGTGGTTTTCCATCACTATTCATTTCTCTCGTTGTCTTATTGTTTATAAACGCGTGAAATAATGCGATCACAGTCGAGTGTAAAGGCGACCGGACGTAATACTTTGTAAATGGAAGCTCTTGGCACCAAACCAACTACACCAACATGTTTGAATGGCCTGGTTAATGCTATTTGAGGCTTTTTCTAGTTCCCTATGCTCCCCATGCTTTTGAGCTACCTCGTTCGGGCATAGTTTCTTTAAGAGCCTTGAGACCAAAACACGCTATATCTTCGACGGGTGATTTCTCGGACTCCGTGGAACCTAGAGATGTCTCGTCAGATCCAAAACCTCCATGTTAAATCCTCTACAAAATCCTCTCGTGGTTTTTTCCATCTCCATTTGGTTCTCTCGCTATCCTATTGTTTGTAAACGCATGAAATCTGCAGGTTTGAGTCGAGTGTAAGGTCACGATGCTATATTTTGCAAATGGTAGCTCATGGGACCAAACCACTTGGGTTAACACATCCAGATGGCCTAGCGAACCCTAGTGGAGGATTTTTTTGGTTCCCTACACTCCTCGTGCTTTCGGGCTACCTCGTTCGGGCGTAGTCTCTTAAGATCCCTGAGACCAAAACACGCTATATCTTCGACGAGTGATTTCTCGGACTCCAGTGGCACCTAGAGATGTATCATCAGATCCAAAACCTCCATGTCAAATCCCTCTATGAAATTATCTCACGGTTTTTTCCATCTCCATTCGGTTCTCTCATTGTCCTATTATTTGCAAACACGTGAAATATTGCAGTCTGAGTCAGTGTAAGGCTGCCATACGCAATACTTTGCAAACGAAGCTCTTGGTGCTAAACCAATTACACCAACACGTCCGATGGCTTGGTGAATTCTTTTGGAGGCATTTTTTTGGTTCCCTACTCTCCCTGTGCTTTCAGGCTACCTCATTCAAGCGTAGTCTCTTAAGAGCCCTAAGACCAAAACACGTTATATCTTCGATACATGATTCCTCGGACTTCGTGGTAGCTAGAGATGCCTCGTCAAATCCAAAACCTCCATGTCAAAGCCCTCTACAAAATCCTCTCATGGTTTTTTCCATCTCCATTTGGTTCTCTCACTGTCCTATTGTTTACAAATGAGTGAAATGCTATAGTCTGAATTAGTGTAAGGATGTCAGACGCAATACTTTGCAAACCAAAGCTCTTGGTGTCGAACCAACTATGCCAACAGATGGCAAGGTAAGCACTAGTGGAGGATTTTTTTAGTTCCCTACACTCCCCATGCTTTTGGACTACCTTGTCTGGGCGTAGTCCCTTAAGATCCCTGAGACCAAAACACGCTATATCTTCGACGGGTGATTTCTCGAACTCCGTGGCACCTAGAGACGTCTCATCAAATCCAAAACCTCCATGTCGGGGCCCTCTAAGAAATTCTCTCGTGGTTTTATCCATCTCCATTCGGTTCTCTCGTTGTCCTATACTTTGCAAACATGGAAAATATTACAGTTTGAGTCAGTGTAAGGCTGTCAGATGCAATACTTTGCAAACAGAATCTCTTGGCACCAAACCAACTACACCAACACGTTGAGGTGGCCAGGTAAATGCTATTGGAGGCTTTGTTTTGGTTCCCTACACTCCCCATGCTTTCGGGCTACCTCGTCCGGGCATAGTCCCTTAAGAGCCCTGAATATTTAGATTGGCTTAAGAATGAATTTGATATGGGAATGTCTAAGAACACACGGGAGTTATCAATCACCTAGTAAATCTTCCTTGTTTAGTTCTAAATAGGATTCATCTGGCCTACGGCTTAGTAACCTTCTATTCATTGATAATTTATGCTATGATAAACCCATGGATGTTTTCAAAAGCGCCTTGAAAAGGATAGGGGTAGTCATCAATCCTAGTGAAGGGTGTGATGTGATCTCCAAATAACTTGAAATGCCTACAAATTTAAAGGTAATAACATAAATTGTATAGAATTAGACAATCAAGAATCATTGAGTGCCTGAATCAGAATGTCATTACATTTGGAGACATTCTCAAGCATTGGAGTAATGTATATGGAGAGACATTCTCAAAATATCAACAGATGAAAGGCATCAAATTGTGACAACTCTCGGGTGTTTTAACAGGGGAGAAGACTAAGAAGCATAGAAGAATATAGTAAGTGCATGATAAGATAGGAACCAATACAAAGAGACCATGAGCAAGAATAAGCGCAAGTAAGGTAAATACACATAAACACATTGATAAATTGAATGAATAATTACTCAAACTAGGTAACTCTTTATATACATACATTATATAAATATTGATTTCCAAAGTTTGATGCATATAATACATTGAAAATTCTAGTACATGTACATCACCAATAAATAAAAAAATAATCCATAATGTCTTAAATATTCTCAAGTGCACATCATATTAGTTTCATGCAAAAATAATCTCGAAATGTAAGGTATCATAAAAAAATCAAGTTCCAAATAGTATTTTAATGTGCATAATAAATATAAAAATTCCCAAATAGGTCATATACCATCAAGTTCAAATGTCATATATGTGTACATACAATTCCATGCACATAGGCATACAAAAAAATATCATGTAAGACATATATATATTTGTTAATCATCAAAATCTATATCTCTCTTGGCCTTGCTCGAAGAAGGCCCTCCCTTAGACAAAGATGGAGATCTATGAGATGACTTTGGATCATCGAGCCCATGCTAAAAGTCCTCTTCCACTAAATACTCACTGTAGATGAGCCTGCAAATTCAAACAATGTTTTTTTTTTTGTCAAAACTTAATTTATATATGTTTTCAACATGTATTTAACACCATGATAGAATGAAAGTATTTAGATAAATACTCAAACTTACCACAAGTTTTAGATCACACTTTGAATTTTCATCTCATGCTCGGATGAGTCATTGGAAGCTCTGGAGTACAAACGGGGAGTGCGAAGACGATGAGATGGAGGAGTTCGTGCCCTCGAAGTCAAAATGGAGGGGGTTGAAGTTCCCTACATACACATAAGATCAGAAAATATAACATCATAATTATCAAAAATAGAACTAAGTACATGTATGTACATAATGACATTCTTTTAACTAATTTTATCAATATAGAACTATTGTTTTTACTCAACTACACCTATGAATCAAATGAATAGGGCTGCTACCTATCGCAGTAACTCCTGCATATACACAATGAAGGACATTATTAACATAATTTAATAATTCTACAATGAAAGACATTACTAACATGTAATTTAACATAATATGAATTACACGAGAAATTTAACAAAAATTACATGTTGTTTGAATACCTCAGTGAGTTGCTATGCGTAGATGAAATCGCAGTGGAAACACCTTTCTCTACTTATTGCAGAGATGGTGGGGTGTCTAGTGAAGTCAACATATTTATCAAACATGTATCACATGAGTTAGATGGACATACAAGAACATACATATATTTGACTTCAAAACTAATATATATATATATATATATATATATATATATATATATATATATATATATATATATATATATATGTATGTATGTATGTATGTATGTATGTATGTATGTATGTATGTATGTATGTATGTATGTATGTATGTATGTATGTATGTATGTATGTATGTATGTATGTATGTATGTATGTATGTATGTATGTATGTATGTATGTATGTATGTATGTATGTATGTGAAAATTTTACATAATTAACATTCTAAATTACCTATGTGAATGTATGTGTATGCATGGTTCTCACCGCCTGTGGTCGGGATGAAGATGCACCTCCCGCACGTTGTAATATCAATGCATGTACATGTACAAATACAATTATTTCAAAATTTAACATATATAAGTAAATCAAGTACTCAAAAAATTGTAACACACATAATAAAACATAACAAATACCTACAAAGGTGACTCCGATAATTGTAATCCAAATCTCTCACTCAAAAGGACATCTAACATAGTGACATTATCATGTGCACCCCTAGCACTAACTCCACCAAAATTAGTACGCATGAAATTATCATCCTCCTCGAGCCTCAAACATATGCTACCACATGACGAGCAAAGATGTGGCCTCATGCTAGTACTCCCTGAGGGAATACTTTGTGTACTTCCATGAGCATCTGGCTTATAAATCTCCCTCATATGTCGAACAAGGGTCACGAGATAGCCCCGAAGCACGTGGAGTGTCTCAATCTCTATTGTCTCCTTGATGTTTGAGGGACAATCTCGGGGTGAGGGGGCTTCGATGCGGGAATATACCCTCTTGAATAGGTGCACGTTATGCATCTAGTCTATCCTTTGCAGATCCTTTTCCTTAGCCCCGAAATCTTGTAAATCAAAATAATTTGGGATCTCGTTGAGGATAAACTCACAATAGAGTTTCCTCATAAATTTTAGTGGCACCTCGTTGTTATTACAAGGTGGAAAATCAAACACCATCCACCAAACTAAAAATTATTTTTAATCAATTTATTATTGCACCAATGGATGGGAAACTATTTACATGACAACGAAACAAGAAAGTTAGTGCGGGGTCTCGTGAATGAGGCGCATATGAGGTCTTTTGTAATTTATTTTTTCTTTACATCCACATTTGACGATTTGTTGGAATAATAAACCCTACAACCCTCTTTGTAAGTTGTCCAACAATCAATTAACCCCGTTTTGTGTCAACTTGAGCAAGTAATGCCTCCAATGTGTTTGCAAGAGAGGAATGGTGGGGGTTTGTAGATTGTGAATCCCTCATTCTTTTGATTAAATCCTCAATTTCAATTTTGTTTTCAACTATGTGGGCTGCTAAATCTTCTTGACTACCGGGGGATGTTGAGCAATTATGGGAGTGTTCAGAGGGATGAAAAAAATAACAGGTTTTTTGTGGTTGATTCCCTCGACCTCCAACTATAATAATAAAAAAATGTATTCAATTCAAATTTTAATCTATAATTATCATATTTCAATGTAATTTTGAGAAAATAATTGTGCCTACCTCTTCTTCGTGGCACCATCGTCGATTCAGATCTTCCCAGTGATCCAAAAATGATCCTTTGAGCTTGAGATCTAGCTAAATGAAAAAACGTGAGGGCACGGTTAAGCTCAAAACTCGTGTTTGAGGGAGATAAAATGATAGAGGCTCGGGCCTCTTTTTTAATTTATAGCAGACATAACACGTACACATTATGCTTTGGTAAATCCCAAACCTAAGAATTTAAAACGCAATCGCGTTATAATAGAATGTGTACGCATTTTTCTTTTTTGGGTTTTTGTCCACTTTTTGGCCCCCCAACTTCATGCACTTACCCAAAATGACATTTTCAACCTCCTCAACAAACTTTGCCCTAACCAACTTTTTAGGGATTCCAGTTCATTGTCTTCTTCATAATAAGCCATTTTGTATTTATCATCTTGACATAATCCTTCTTATTTGTTTCATAATCTTGCAGAGCCAATTTGATAAAAACGGTGATTGGGTTAGTGATTACATGAAACTTTAGCATTATTCTAATGGCTACAGGTGTCAAAGTCAAAATTGCATCCCCGCTTCCATCTAATACTTCCCTCTTTTCAGGATCATAATTCATAGCACAGTGCCATACCAATTCTAGGCAATGAATTACTTGGGGTAATAGTACCTGCTAAAGCAATATAATTGTCTTGAATTTCCTTAAGGGATTCACTCTTATGGGGGCTATTAAGCCTCTGAAGAAAATCATCTAGATTAGCACACATCAATTCCATGTCTGTAATCTTGTCCAAATCACTCGTGACCCCAAACGCAACTGAAAACAAAGATGGAATAGTTTTCATCATTCAAAACCCTAATATTTTCTTTTATTTCAGTGCATTTTATTCATTTATTGGAAATACCATGTTTTTTGTGCATTTAATATTTAAATATCCACTATTAACTTTATATTGACTTACTGAATATATACATGAATCACTTGAACATATGTATTAAATATATGGTTGTAACTTTTCATTTTATACTACACATTCAAACCTTTAATGTGCACTGAAATTACTGAATATACATTGAATATGTTGTTATCTCATTGCATGTTCTTATACATTTCTATTAATAAATAAATACTTATATTTCCAGGAGGCCGCATACTCATGTGGTAAGTGGAAGTTGTCTATTTCATATTCAAGGTATTCATAGAATCTCGAGTATGTGAAGAATGTCATAAAACAAAATAGTGTTAAATACATGAAGAATATCTACATATGCAATGAATATGTGAATCACTTGCCTTAACATATGAGGAATATCTGAATATAAATAAGTGTTGTCTTTGTTTATGCAGTTAATATTTTTTGGCCCACCTTCTCATAAACTAGTTCATAGCTTTGCTCCTATCACTCTACATTCCTCCTCTGTCATTTCTAATTGTGTGTTGATTCCATATTCAAAGCAACCATTACCTACTAACATCTTTGCATAGCACTTGTTGATCCCTTCCAACTTGCAATGTCAATTCATCTTTATGTTCTCCATGCACTGAGCACATTCGCATGCAACACCAGGATTACATATATATTTTCAATGTGTATTCAGTAATTTCAATTTGTTAATATGTAAAGAAAAACATAATCTGATATGCAAAGAAAAATAGAAGGTGAACATAGTTCTTATTTTAGTATATGTTTGAATATACACTAGAATTATTGAACATAGATTGAATATACGGGTGTTGATATTGGTGTTGCTTGCAAATGTGCTCATTGCTCCTAGGTCCATTTTTTTGTAGATACCCTATCAAAATTTGGTTCATGAAGGATTGTTGTATCGTGGGGAGATGATAATATCTGAACTGTGTCTTTTGAAACCTTTAAACATCATGAAATCATAATTATTCCTTCTAGAGTTAAGGTCATTAATGACCTTACTTAGGTGGTGAATTGTTTTCCTTTTCTGTCATTATTCTATAAAATAATGAATAATAACGATTATAAACACTTATAAGAATATAATTCATATTTGTACACATTACCAAAACTCTTTTTACATTTATATGATGGAATATACTACATATACTAATGCACAATGATTAGATGGAAACAATTAGATATTGCTTGCATGCTTTCACAAAAAAACTACATAACTAAGTTCATATTTTCTACATGAAGGTTATAACTTACACATATAATAATATTATAATTACACATACCAATCACATAATAAGGTAGCATCTAAATTGTTCCAAAACTGAATTCTTCTTCAATTCTGTCAGTTGTGTCACTTCTTATGTTGTTTTGTATTGTTCCATTCTCCATTTGGGGTATCATTGAAATGTTGGTTATGCTTAGTAAAGGGATTTGTTGATTGCTTGAATGGCATGATTGTATTTGGCTAATTGAATTCACTTGCATGGAACTGGACATAGGAAATTACCTATGCATTGTACTTGTAGAAAATTACATACTATATGTGTGATCAAATTTATTTAGTGTTGTCATAAATTGCATTTGTGTCGTTGAAGTAGAGTGTGTTTTGGTGGCTAATGTACATAGTAAAAGTGATTAGATCAATGCCCAATGCTCTTGCCTCTTGGATTGTCCCATATGCCATGTGGCTTCCATGGCCATAAAAATGAGAAGATGTTTATTTGATGGTGAAACACCACCTGAAACTGATCTAGCAAAGTGGTGCAACCAATTCAGAAATAATTCCTTTGTCATCCATGCATGTGGTTGGGTTGCCATACATGCACCAGGCTCACAATTGGAAATGTAGTTAGCTAATTTCCATTGTGCTTTAAAAAGATAGAAACATGGTATACTCTTCCCTACTACATTAACACAACAAAGTATTGTGATCCACTCTCTACTCTTTGGGAGTATGTGGGTACAATTCTACTTCTCGTATTTGCAATCACCTTAATACCATAATTGCTACCAGCTTGCACACTTTTTTCATCGCAGTTCCATATAATTTTGGTCCATATTGCTCTATTTTATACATTTGATCCAATTTTTCATAAAAAGCAGCAACTATGTCATGCCTAAGCATAACTTCTCTGTCATGATCAAGGCCTTCTACGGTCCTTAAAGATAAATATTTGTGCCTCTTTCTAAAACCTTCCCACTAAGCAATTCTAGGAATACCATCAATGAAAGGAGTATTCCTTGTCTCACATATGTGTGCCACGTGAGCTTTTAATGAGTTAATTTGTAGACCATGACCCATATCAGCCACATGTTTACAATATTGTACAATTTCATACTCTTCTTGAGACATTAAAATGGTTGGGGGTCCTTTACATTTTGTAGTTGTGATACCATTCATCTAGTTAGATAATGAACCCAATGAAACACCCCACTTTTCTACAGCACCTCGAATTGAATACCCATTCTCTTCAACATATTTTATTGCTCCGAAATGTCTTTAGTTGTCCACTTAGTTCTTAAACAATTTTTTAGATGTTTTTATGTGCTTCCCACTAACATTAGTAGTTACCTATGGTTATGGTGTTGGTTTTAACTGTGTTTTTGATTTATAATGGGTTACAAAAATTGATTAGCTTTAGCTAACTCTTCCTCTGAGTCAAGTATATAATCAATTTTAACAACCCTTCTTTAGGGTCCATTCATGACTTCCTCCTTCTAAGCCTCCTCTTGAATACCATGGTGTCATGCAATTATTTAGGATAAAGTAAATAAAATAACCATGTGTATAAATGTGTACAAAATGTCGAAATGTGATGAATCAGTAGAGTTTATGCCTAACTAAAGATTAAACAAGAACATACATAGAAACAAATCAATAATTAATGAATATATGTTTGTGAAATTGGTAATGCTTGATTAAACAAAAAATGCACAGAAACATTTCAATACAAAATGAATATATGATTATAAAGTTGGTATTGCCTACAAATGCACTCATTACATAAAACCTAGAGAGAAAAGATCTAAAAAATATGAAAATGGGTTCACCTTTTATTTGGATCAATTGCAAGGTAGAAAGCATGTTCGGCTTTTTCACATGGTTTGAAGAGAGGTAATGTTCAACTTCCCCCACCCGAATGCACATTGCCAAATAAAATGCCATGCGAATTACTCATGATATTAAATGACAAAATGGTGCACAATAAAAATTAATATGTGGGGCTAGAAAAATGGTAGGGGATAATGTGAAATAAATTGAATGCGGATTTTTGGTAATAGATGTTGATTTGTCTTTTTTCCATGTGGGTACAAGCGCTTTTAGCACGTGATAATTAATTGTTTGGTTCACTATGCGAATTTTATTTTTTTAATGGCTATTCATAGTTTACATCACCACAAACTCATACCACATTCACATATTTCATATACCCTGAAATTACTTAATATACATCAAATATATTGTTTTGAGGTTAACTTGGTAATTGCTTTGAATTGAGAGAGTTTGTGGCGATATGAACATTGAATACGCATACTCTAAAATTATTAAATATACATTGACTATACATATATAATTTCTTCATTTAATACATTCTTTGAAATAAGAAAATTATCATCGTATATTCAATATATATTCATAATTCCCATATATTCAATATATATTTAATAACATCATTGTATTTTTAAATTATAAGACACATGGGTGTAAAATCCTTATTTTTTAGACAATCTCTATGATGTGCTGAATGAGTTCATGGCGAAAGGAGGAATAAATAAGATACACTTTGAAATTAATTAATATACAAAGTGATTAAACAATAGTCCAACATCCATGGTTGAAAAAACAACACGTCAAAACAAAACTCATTACTCAATAATCTGTTGTCTACGGTCAATAAAAACATTATTTTTGGTGAATGGGGAAGTAAAAAGATAACTTTCATTTACCACCTAAATATGTGGCCTCCCGAAAATAAGTATTTATTCATTAATAGAAATGTAATAAGAACATGCAATGAACTAACAACATATTCAATGTATATTCAGTAATTTCAATGCACATTAAAGGTTTGAATGTGTAGTAGAAAATGACAAAGTTATAGTCGTATATTCAATGTATGTTTAGTAATTCTAGTATATATTCAACCAGTCAATATAAAGTTAATAGTGGATATTCAAATATTAACTGCACAAACAACATTGTATTTCCAATAAATGAACAAAATGCACTGAAATAAAGGAATATACACTGAAAATTAATAGTTTTGCATGTTTGGTTGGAAAAACAACAGGTCAAATGAATGGGTGAAAAACCTAGTTTTTACACAATCACTACATGGTATTATAAGAGCTCATGGAAAACGGAGGAATACACAAAATGCACTGGAATAAATGACATTCTTCACATATTTAACATTCTATCTATTTTCTTAAACTGGTCACGTTTATATATAGTCAATATAAAGTTAACAATAGATATTCAAATATTAACTACATAAATAAAGATTAAACTTATTTATCATCGGATATTCCATATTTTTAAATAAGTGATTCACTTATGCATTTCACATATAGACATTCTTCTCGTATTTAAACTTTTGTCTATTTTCCCGACATCATTCACATGTTTAGTGTTGACCTAAAACCCCGACAGTATTGTGGGATTTAGGTCGTTAACCTTCTATTAAGGATGTACGTGGGAAAAGTAAATGGATCTAAACTATGAACAAAAATAGAAATCATATAACATAATTCATCCCAAACTCCACTCTTTATTTATTTCTGATAAATCATTACATTTGTCTCAATAACATTCATATTCTTCTCACTCTATTTTGTATAATTCATTCCTTACAAAATTCTCTCAATATGGCACTCACATATTCATTTCTTTTTGTGCACCCATATACAAAAATTTAATTACAATAAATATACAAAATACATAACATCCAAAAGTCACTTCTTTTGATTCATACCTCTATTAGGTCTCTTTGTCATGTTATTACGCTTGGTTTGTCTTCATTTAGCGGCATCATGTCGGCTTTCACAATTTCCTAGAGTATAATGTAGATTTTTCCCATATTTTGTGGTTTTCTAGTCTTCTACGGATTTCTTTAGTTATGCACGACTTCTTCCTTCTATTTGTGGCTTCTTCCTTTATCCACGATTTCTTCCTTTATCCGCGGCTTTATCCAACTCTTCGTGGTTATTTATTGATTTTATGCTCGCGGCTTATCCAAAATTCAATGAAGAACCCTGTCAACATTCGATTAGTCAATATAAATTTAACCATGGATATTCAAATATTAATTGCATAAACAAATACAACACTTATTTATATTCAGATAATCCACATTTGTTAAGGTAAGTGATTCACATATGTATTGCATATGCAAACATTCATCTTGTATTTAACATTCTGTGTATTTTCTGACATCATTCACATATTCAGTCAGTCAATATAAAGTTAACCATAGATATTCAAATATTAACATTGCATAAACTAAGACAAAATTATATTCAAATATTCCTCAACTGTTAAGGTAAGTGATTCATATATTCATTCCATCTGTAGACATTCTCCATGTCTTCAACATTTTGTATATTTTGTGACATTTTTCACATATTCAAATTTCTTTGAATATATTGAATAATAAAAAGGTATCTTTCATTTACCTCATGTATATGTGGACTCCCTACAACTCTCAATTTGGTTTACAACTCTACCACTTATGTGCTTTGTTAACTATTTCCACAAAAGAATTGTTAACCATATTCATCTAATATATATTATTACATCTCATTTGAATTCTAATCCACTTATTTTGGAGGGATTATTCAAATTTTGGAGGGATATTTATTACTTGGCATTAATTCTGATTTTTGTGGGGAAAATGATGAGTCTAATTCATTAACTTATTTGTAGGTGCCTCAATTAATGAAGTGATGGTGGAAAAAAGAAGGGCAATTATGATCAACAAGATGGAGAATTTTTTTGTTTTAAAATTAAAATGTGTTTTAATTTCATCTTGGAAACTTGAAAGGTTGTGCAATTAAGTGCATGAATATACATTGAAATGTGGTAAATGTGAACAATTTTGTTCCTATGCATAAACAAGTGAACTTTTGATTATGTACACAAATGTACTTATTTTATTTATGTTGACATTTTAATGCTGCAAGTTGGATTTTAATTTCAAGTCAAAAACATGTGAGTCTAAAAGTTAATGTTCCTAATGTGTCACTTCATACATGTTTTGTAGTAAAGAGTGTACTAATTGTTCAAGTTTTATAAATATTTTGTAAGATTTAAATTTTGTACAAATGTGCACATTTATTGGGTCCTTTCAAGTATATTAATTTGAAATTATTATTCCACTTAGTGGACCCCACCCTCACAAAAGGTGCACATCTATTGGTGCATGTTCACCAATTGGTGTCTTTCCCTAGTTTTTATTTACTTAAAATTTTGGTAAAACCCAATTTCATATTTAATTAATATCGAGCTTCAAATTAGGATAGAATTAGTGTGGAGTAAAATAGTCCTAAAAGATGAGGATTATGAGATCACTTTTTGCTTTAGAGTTATGTGCCCAAATAGGAATTCGGAAACTTTACAAAAATTAAAGAAATTAGAAGGTTTTTTTCTCTCTTTAAGGAACTAGACTTTTTTGAATACTCTCGCTCACAATTATCAAACAGGATTTAAAAGGAATTTCCGAAAAACTCCTCACATTTTCACTTTGGTTTTCATTATAGAGAAAGCAAAGGCTAACACAAATAAGGTATATTTTTGTTTTTTAGACTTTCGAAAGGAATTTGATACAATACCAAGGAATCTTTTGATCCATAGGCTTTAAGTGTTGGGTTTTCCTGACATGATAATTTCTCTTGTCATTACTTTGTATGAGAAAACGTTTGGTCATATTCATACCAAAATGGGAACTACTAATAACATCCATAGTACCATAGGTGTGAAACAAGGTTGTCCACTCTCACCTACACTTTTTGGGCTCTATATTGATGAATTAGAGGATCTTATCTCCACAACCTCAAGTAGCATGAATTGTTGTAGCCTCTTTGGGATCTACATTTCTATTTTATTGTTTGCAGAGTACATTATTTTGCTATCACACTCAATTACTGGACTTCAAAATCAGCTTGATGCATTGATCAATTTTTGTGATAAGAAAGGCCTTGAAGTAAATCTTGCAAAGACAAAAATCATGGCATTCAATACAACCAAGAAAGTAACATCTACAATGAATTTTATGTACAAAGGAAAACAATTGAGGTGGTGTACTCCTACACCTACTTGGTGTGGTTTTCTCTGGACTCGCCTTTTATCTTTGTTTCGGTAATTAAATAAAGATTGAGAAAAGGGTATGCAACTTTGACAACCTTGGAAAGACAATGTTTTCAGCTTCAATTTCAAGATATTCAGACAAAGATTTGAATTTTTCATACATTGGTTACACCAGCACTATTATATGGATGTGATGTTTGGGGTCCATATTTGAGACAGAATGATTTCAACCATATGGAAAGAGTTTTCATTTCCATGTTATCGAAGAATATTCGAGCCAAAAGAATGGTTCCTCACTCAATTATTCTTGTAGAGTTTGGGGTATGTCCACTCTTTATCACTTTGATTTTCAATGTTATCACTATGTTGCATAGGCTTCGATGCATGGCAGATTCTTTTTCTGGTCAGAATAGATATCCATATTTGGCACTCCAATCTTCTATGCAACTTGTCAAAAAGGATGCAAATCTTGTTGGTATGCAAGAGTTATGACTCTCCTTCAAAAGCTGAATATTGATATAGAAATACTTCCTCCTCTTGGGTTTTCCATTAATGCTCCTCAACTCACTAAACATGAGGTTAACGGGGTATATGAGAAGAACTCACTAAGTCTTATTTGAAAGTTACATGGTTTTCTCCAAAAGAGCCTTTGAAACCAAAACTTTTTCACTATTTTCAATTTTATTCCTGCTTCCATGAAGATCAAAATAAAATTCCTAAATACATGAAGAATTTGTTGCCTTCATGTCGAGGATCCCTTTAGCTCAATTTCGCATTTTCTCTCACCCGCTTTGGATGAAATCTGATCATAGCCTCCCACAACATGAGCGTATATGTTAGTTGTGTTTTCTAGAGCCTGAAAGTGAAGAGAATTTTATATTCAAGTGTCTCATCTACTATGAAATTTGTGGAAGATACCATTGTCTTTTCAGAGATTCCAATGGATCTTTAAGGAGCCTCATTCGATATGAAGACCATAAATGTTTAGCTTTGTTTATTCATGAAATACTTCAACTCTGGCAAAGAACACTCAAATTGAAGTCCTCAAATACAAATAATTACAAGCATATCAGTTCTTACTTCTAAATAATTGATTTTTAGAATCTTAGGAGATCTTATACGCAAACAAGTTGGTTCAAATCTCTCAAACAATGTACATTCTACTAGTTCCCAGTTCTTCAACCTTCTGGTAGTTGATTTGTTGTTTTTTTCTATTTTTTATATTTTTTGGCACTCCCTTTATGTATTGGTCCTTGTCATTTGCCTTTTTTGTCCCATAGGCCATTCTTGGCCTTTTGTGGACGTTAATATCTAAAATAAATTAAATTAAATCAAATGGCAATTACATAATGGTGATTAGTCCCTATTTATTTTGAAGAAAATTTAATTGGGGAAAAATTATAATGAATTAAAGTAATAAAACGGATTTATGTTTCTCTTTTAACTAGACTAGACTTTTTATACATACATTGATTGTGTAATGATAACTAGTTCTTATTTAACTTGAAAAAAGTTAATTAACAATAAGGAAAGGGATATTTTTAAGCATGGTAAAAATTAATTACACAACAAATACAATTAAAAATTGTTGGAATGAAAAAATAAACTATTACTTAATTTCATAGACAATCGTTACATAAAAATAGTGGACATAATTTATGTTATTAGAGGCGGTCTCATATAAAATAAGTAAATTAAATTTTTTTAAAATTATAAAAATAGTAAGAGCATTGACTTAACAATAATAATAGAATGTTTAATAATATAAGTAATATAGATTTACATGTCATTTAATGTGTTTTTTTTTTTTTTTAAATATAGTTTAATATGTCATTTTATATTAAAGTGTTAAATAATTCAATACTTCATAATTATTGATATAGGTTGAAGTGTCATTTGATGATATTTAGTTTTTAAATTATATGTTGATATATTATTTTGCTTTATATTATTATATAATTCAATGTTGTATGCCACATTATAATTTAATAGAGATTGAGGTTTTACTTCATATAATTTTATTTTTAAAAATATGGGTTGATATGTTATATTATAATAAATTGTTTTGAAATTGTATATTGTATATCACATCATCATTTATTAGTATATATTAAAGTATTTTTAAATATTATTAATAGGCGAATAAAACAAAAATATAGTGGCAACTAATATTTAGTATTTGTTTTGTAAATTGTGTCAATGACTAAATTATATATAATAAGAAAATGTGGTAAAATTATGTGTATGGGTAACCATAAAATCTCCAATGAATAATCAATTTATAAAACATAAGTTTCAAATGGAAACTAAAATGGAGGTTTCTAGTTTTCTTGGTAAAAATGAAAAGGCTATGAATAATAGTCAAATTTTTTTAAAGGAACAGATTATATTCCAAAATAATATTCACTAATTCCAGAAGCACATTCTTAGTGAATATGAACTTATACAAGTTATTCTCGAGATAGTGAAATGCATGATGTAATTCCTATTGAGTGGTTTGAACACTTGGTAAAGTAAATTTTGTTAAAATAAGAGCTTCTACAACGTGCATAGGCTTCATAGCTTCAAGCGATTTTAGTTGTTCATAATATTTCTTTTCTCTCACCTTAATATTTGACTTCAAAATCCTTATCATATAGGTTTGTTGCCTCCATAGATTTATAGTACAAAATAAGGCATGGTTTGGTATTAGTATAGAATTTAGATCTATTACTTATAAAATGGGTGAATCATGAAGTTATTGAGACAAAAAGGATGTCTTATCAAGTCTAGAATTTCAAATTATCGGTGATAATGATATCAAAATTTGTTGATTCTTTAGCTCTTTCAAACAACTTGCCTCCATCGATTTATAGTACAAAATAAGGCATGGTTTGGTGTCGGTATAGAGTTTAGATCTATTACTTATAAAATGGGTAAATAATGAATTTATCGAGACAAAATAAATATGTCTAATCAAGTCTGAAATTTCAAATTATCGGTGGTAATGAAATCAAAATTTGGTGATGCCTTAGCTCTCTCAAATGACCTAAATTCCAATTTTTTTATATAAATTTTAAATGGCTATACATTCAAAATCACTGTCAATTTCCAAGCCTACATGAAACTTTGGAGAAGCAAAATTACCTTCAGCCAACTTTGTATTTATTCATTGTTACTACATCACATTTGTCTTAGGAAATTTAATTTTTATAGTGATTTTATAATTTTAATTTCTATTCAATTGTTAATTATCTAAGTAGAATTTAATGAAATTTCATATATGTAATTTTGTTTTTTAAAATTATGAAAGGATTTGATGAATATTAGTCTATTCGGGTTCTTAGTCAATTTTCAAATAAACAAATACATGAGAAATCAATTTTAAATTTACAAAATATAAAAATATATAATGAATTTTAAAATTCACAATTGGAATTAAAATCAGAGGAAAAATAGTCTAGAAATGAACCATAAATAATTGACAACTTACTAATTTAGTCATTTCTATATATCATCAATTATTGTAGGTTTGTTATTAGTAGGATAGGTTTGTTATTAGTATGATAAGGCTATCAAAGCCATTAAAATTCTATTATTTATTCGTAATCAACCATTCAGCCCATAAGAATGGAACATTCACATTTTTACATTAAAGTTTTCGACTAGTTTTTTCCCTTCCTATAACTTAACGCATTGTCATTTCTATTTATTATTTTAGTTGTAATCCAATCTCATATATATTTTCAAAAGTAAGATTTTCCCGCGTCATTGCTATGTTTATTCATGCAAAAGAACTGTGAGAGGAGCCATTGTTGCAAACCCATCGTCTATTGTGGCTGAAATTAGTAATTATTTAATCTTTCCTCTCTTCTTATTATGATTTCTTGTTTTATGGGTTCATGATTTATACAGTATGAGTTTTGCATTAGTAGTGAAATTGAATGTCCCCACCTTGTTTTGACTTAGAAAGCAAAAATCTAATATCTACTTCTGCCTTATTTATTTTTCTTGTTGTACCTTCTGTCCTCTAAAATAAAATATTCTTATAAATGTGTCGTGTGAATTGATGCAAAATCGCAAGAGAAGTCTTAATGGATACCTGAAGTTGTAAATACACACGTTCTTCGTCCAAAGCAATCATAGGCACTTCCTTGGTGGGATAAAACTATGGATACTTAAAGATGAAAATACCTAGTTGAGGGAATAAAATACCTAAAGATGAAGCCAGGTATCTTGCTACCTTGCTCTTCCTTAACCTCCATATTTCCCTTCATGAAGCCAGTATATCTTAATGATTCTCGAGGGCCATACTGCTCGCAATTACATAAGGGCTGATTGTAAAGAGAGTGTCCCCACCTTGTCACCTGAAAAAATTAAACATTTTTATTGTTATAAGTAAGGTTTTGGAATCATAGGGGAATCCTGAACAAAATGAGCATAAATTGAATACAATGCTTCTCCTTCTTCTCCCCTCTTAAGACTGCAATTACTACATGCAAGACTAGAGTAGGAAGTACTCTATTCTACCTGAATCAAGCTATGTTTTCAGTTCTCTATTCTACATCATTTTCCTTGCCTTAGCTGCATAAGTAGAAGGATTGACATGAGAAATATTTGACAAAATTCCTAGAAAAAATGTTCAATGCAAATGTGATTACTTGTTTTTCTATGTTTGATTGTAAAGGTAATTTTTATTAGATGTTGTCATTGAAAATACCCCTTGTATATATGTATGTGAGATGCATAAGAACTGTTTGATAAAATGCCTCAGAAGCATTTTAAGTCGTGGAATGCAAATATGAACAAAATGGATTTTCTATAGATGTTCTCAAACTCTTTACAATTAAGTTCTCTTCTTTACAATTAACTTCTATCCTTTTACATGCATAAATATAGTATCAGAAGGATTTTTCATTTGTCATGGTTATTTTGGCTTGCAAATGTGATTACCTCCTCTTCTGGATTTCCTCGATTATTGTCACTTTGTGACCAGCATTTCTATTTTTTCTTTTAACTACATAAACTTTCAATTTTTCAGTGGTAAATTTATAAAAAAGAGGATTTAGAAAATTTATGTTATTTATTATCATTTTTACACTATAAATTCTTAAATCATGAACACTTCCAAGATTTTATATTCAACAGCTAATTCTTTTTTAATTTTTAGCATCATTTAGAATGTTTTTAGGAGTCAGTGGAAGATTAATGATACTGTATTTTTTCCATATTTATCATATTTTTATGATCAACCACCTTTTTCCATATCTGAAAGTTTCTACCTTACTCGCTTCCATGAGTTCAATTTCTTATTGTAACTTCTAAAATAGATTCTATGCAATGTGAAAACCTTAAAGCGTGGTAGTCTTTTAGATTATATGATGTTCCACTAAAAATTTGAACATCAAAGCATGGTAGTCTTCTCCAAGCATAGAAAAGTTATTGATTGGCTACCATAACTAACTATATAAAATAACGCAAAGAGGATATCTACTTTTGTTAAAACCAATGGAGGAATAACTATGGTAGCATCATCTCAGATGTTATTGCAGTCCTCCTTAGGAGTTCAAAAGAGGATTGAAGGTGTCTGTACGTACCCAAAATTATAAGGTTCTCAGAATAGTGTAACAAGTGCCCCAATGATGATACAGGTCTCCTCACAAGGTGTTCGGGATCCGGAAAAGCTCTCGAGTGTGCGTTAACATCCCGCATGCCCCACTTAGCCCCCGCGTCCTTTGTTTTTCCTTTTTCCTCTCTTTTCTTGGCCTTTTGCTCTTCAGTGGCGAAACACCGCCTCGCTTGGGCGGCGGTCTCGTGACCGCCGCCCTGATCAGGGCGGCGGTCCTGTAACCGCCGCCCTGCTCAGAGCGGCGGTCCTTTACGCATTTTCCAGAAAGCGTTTTAACGCGACTCACGTAAAAATCAACGTTTTCACCAGCTTTCCTTGCCGACTTAGGCTTGCATTTATGTTTTTGGTCCCCTGGAATAGTGTTTGGCCATTGTTTATTGTTTTAGAGTTCAGTTTGGTTTTGATCTTTGGGTGAATGAAAAGCTATAAATAAATGGTTTGTGCACAAGCAAATGGTCTGCCCCTCATTCACTTTCATGCTCTGATTTTCATAGTTCAGTCTTTTATTCTGTTTAGAAGCCATAGTTTTAATTCCTTGCATGCTTAGTTAGCATTGTTCAGCTGTTGGTAAGCCACATACCCATCTTGTGCAGGCAGTACTGTTATTTCACCCAATCCATTGGAGTAGAATAGCTTAGGAAGCCATTAAAGTTGCAGGTTTTGCTCTTCAAACAGGATAGTTTCAGGTTCTGGACGCTTTATGTTGCATGACTCGCAGTAAATCCCGCTAGGAATTACATAAACCAAGCTCTGTACTCTTGCGCTATCCCTCTCCTACTCGCATTATATTCGATCTACATTCGAGCTGCCTTTGTCCCAATATCTACTTCATTGATTCTAGCATTACACGCTTTTCTGGATTCACGTGAATACGAAAGAACGAGGAGATCACACTGAGGGGACAAGATCACACACACCATCGGATTCGCCACTGTTATGCGGAATCCAGGTTCTAGCTTTCAAAGTTCTAGTTAGAATCATATCAAATAGAGTAGATAATTGCTTCGTTTCAATAAATTCTATTCTCAATATTGCCAGGGAAGCTGTGAGGATTGATAGTTTCTGAGAAACTATGATTCACTCCTCACTTCTGAGGTAGGATCGAGAATCTTGCAGATAGATTAGATAAGTTATTTTATTTGTTTAGAATAAATCTACAAATTGCACAGAAAATAACTACACTCGGTTATCTTGTTTGTTTTAAATTGTTATTTAGTTATTATTTCTAGATACGTTTAAATAGCTGCTTTTCTTAAATTCTTAGAAAGTCTCATAGAGAAATAGAAGTTATATATGTTTTAGATTTATCCCACATAGTTAGAATTTGCTTTACTACAGTTAGATTTACATTTTGTTTTGTATGACAATCACGGGACCTAGGGAGCCCAGGGAATACGTATTTGAGCCAATCGTGCCTCAGCCCAACCTCGTCACAGCAATAGTTGACATAGACCAGAACCTTAGAATACAAGTCTTCCAAACAACAACAGATTTACGACTGATCAGCTCTCAGTTGAGAGGATTAAATATAGAAGACGACCAAGCACACACGTTTTGGTCAAATCAACCGAACTACAGATTACCCTAGGAAAACATTCACATGACTGTAGAAGGGTTCGAAAGAGAACAAACCTTTGGTTGTGATCCTTTGGTCCCATAGCCAGATGCAGGAGACATTCTCACAGACATAGATACTAGTTTAAGAATCCAGGTTGCACGAACGCCTGTGAGGTATTCCGAGAAAATCACGTAGTTATTAAGTCTAAACATAGAAGCTGAGAAAGCATATGATTACTGGATACTAGGGATTAGGACTTGATTTCGTACATGACCATAGCAAGACCGCAACAACCAAGAATCTACGGTTGTGATCCACAAATCCCGCAGCCTAACGAATCCATAAGTCAATCAGATATAGACACTGGCCTACGCACACTAGTATTCCAGTCCACTCCACTTCCACCCATCATCATCGAACAATTGTCCTTACTAGATATAGTGGCTAACAAAGCTAGAGAATTCTGGACTAGGCCAGAGAATCGTCCGTAGAGTCGATTATATTCATTACCCACCATATGACCTTATCTGGAGATATACACGAAACTATCCCAGGTCATTTTCCACGTATTCCACAACCCATAGATCGAATCACGCCAGAACTCAATATTGATTGGAGCCTTCGAGCAGTCATCCTTGTTGATCGATCTATCACACCAGTCCAAGTTAGAAGGGCCTTCTTTGCCTTAGATTCACAAATTCCATTAGTGCGTGTCGAAGACATTAGATTTCCTAACTAGTTCATTTGCATCCCACGCATATTCCATCCCCACCGGCTGTCTCGGCACGACCTCGGGAGGTCGGGTACGCGGAAGAGTTACCTGTAGATTCCCACACTCGCTTGTCACTTTTCCGGCGTACAAAATTGGTGAACCCGACGTGAAACAAACAAAATTAGTGAAGCTGACGTAAACTTCCTACTTTCTAATTCGAGTCATAGTATCACGTGTTCTTCCAAGTTTAGTTTACTTTTCATCTTCTCCGCCTCTTTAGCCTTTCACAAATCACCTTCGCTCCTTCCCATTATTCTGCGGGTATTCATATACCCCCCGAATATGTCGGGATTCGATGCATATGGCAGACCCCTCTTGGGTCTTGAGGCATACTACGCCCAGCAAAATAGGCAATCATCACCCTCACTCTCGGTATGGGGGGACAACTACTCAACTAATCAGTTGTCAACACAAACTCCAAGAATCAGATATAATTCATCTTTTCAAACTGAGGAGTTAGATCAAACCCCTCGAACGCAACAAACAGAGCCTTCAGGCTCGAATAATATGACGTTTACCGAGAGAATCTGGTCTCCTCGAGATAGTTAGACCACAAATTAGAGGCAATCGATATACCTGGTCTTAGATGATGAACAATCAATACGTTATCCTAAGGGTAAACAACGCTCCCGGGTATCTACCCACCTATAGGAGGTTTACAAATACAACCCGAGGTCTCTTTTCAAGAAAATACCTCTATGCCACTACATATAGGAAATACTCTCGGAGAAACTTGGCAAGATAACGATCAGTTCATAGCAGGATATCACATGCCTATACAACACCAGGGTATACAACAAATGCCGCTAAGGCAAAGCACCGTGACTTCACCAAATGAAGTCATTTCAACATTAGTAGAAAAAGTGAGAGGGTTAGAACTTGCTCAAGCAAGTCAAAATTCTCAGTTCATGCAAGCAGGAAGTTCCAATCCTCCATACCACCCTGGCCAAGTAGATCTCCTCACAGGAGTAGGCACGTTAGGCATGCCTCCTCAGTATCCACAACAAACGCCAACAAGGCCCATCATCTCTAACACCTTTCCTCCCGGTCTAGTATCAAACAATCCATTACTAGACAATACCCCGTCATACTTAAACATGTACTCCAAATCACCACAAGGAGATATGTTCTCCTCTCCCAACATGTTTTCTCAAACACAGGGACTTCCCTATGCCCCTGCCAACGCATACGCTGCGCCGTATCAACAACCCATCCCACCACCACTCCCTCAACAACCACCATCAATGGTCAAAACCTATGCGATAGGGACTTATTCAGAATATCTAAAAGAGCCCTTAGACTTCACCATACGAAGCGTCATGCTTCCAAGACCTCTTCCCGATTTACCCAAGTACAAAGGCAAGGGAGATCCAAATGCGCATATCAAAGCTTACACTACAGCCATACGCGAACTACTCCCTTGGGATGGGGTTGTTGCTAAAATATTCCCCAAAACCTTGGAAGGCATCGCTCTTGATTGGTATTATAGAATACCTGAGGCTTCCATCCATTCATTTAAACAACTCGTATCAGAGTTCATTAAGGCATTCGACATGAACAAGTTGTTAAGAATAGGAATCAGGGAGTTCTTACACATCAAACAAGAACACAATGAATCTGTCGCCCATTTCATCCAAAGGTGGCGTACAGTCCTTTATTCCTCGGCAAGTGCTCCAAATATGGATCAGATGGAACTATGCGATTTATTCCTTCATTCTCTCAGCAAAGAGGTGAAGGAAGAAGTCCAGAAGTTCCCACTAAAAACTTACGATGAAGTACTCGAGAGCACTCTTCGAATAGATCAAGCAGCGATAGATAGTGGCCGTAAAACATATGGAGCAAACGGGAGGTTAATCACCCCCAATCAAAACACTACAAATTATCCCACTACCACAAACGTCAATCAGGGACCTAAAATCCTTAACAAAAATTGGGGTGTAACAACGGATGGAGTAACCGACCAGCCCAAAAAGGTAAATGTTGTCAATACTCCATCACAAACAAATAACCAATGAAACAACTTCAACCCGATTAATCAATACAGTGGATTTTAACCATCCACAACAACAACAACAACGGTGAAATCCCATACAAGGGCCAAGCCAAAACTCATTTGGTTATCAAAACCAAAAACAACAAATGCAAAACTTTAATCCTAATAGGAAACAGTTTGATCAGAATTTTAGGCCACAATATACACCAAACCAACAAAACAGGAATTACAATCCCAATTCATATTGTGGATTCCACAAGATTCAAGGTCACGATACTAGAACGTGTTGTGACTACAACAAATTCATGCAACGTTTTCCAGAAGAACAAAGACAGTTCTTCACAGATTTGTTTTTGGCAGATCCCGTGTCACCGCCACCAAACACGCTCGCAGGGGCAGTTTCCCCTCAGAATGCTCCCCTCAAAATCTTTAACGATCCACTCCCAAATCATGATAGCAACAGGCTGAATCTAACTGGGACGAACAAGGGTGCAATGACGGGAAACAATGATCATGAAGCCTCGACTTCACTAAATCCATCAGTTGCGCCACAATTAGGAAATCAACCAAGACCCAAGATAGTCGGTTTGGTAGAACTAGATGTTGAACTACCTATCAAAGCTATAACAAGAACACGAGATTATTTCTCTCAACCAAGCCCAAGTCATCTGCTAGAAATAGATAAGAGTCAACAAATAGTAGAAAAACCCATAGGTGCCTATGATTTAATTAATGACCTAACAAAAACCTTCTCACACATTTCATTTTTGGACTTACTAAAGAACTCTCCTACTCACGAGCTGCTGCTCTTTTAGAAGCATTAGGTTTAGGTCATCTAATTAACATCACTCCACCTCCGAAACACAAGTAAATCATGTAGATTTTGATATCCACCCTCCGGGCAGCCGACAAGAATGTCGAATTTATATTCGAAATAAGTAAAATGCCTACATATCTTTGAGATTGCACGCCGAGGTGATCTAGCCTTACACTTACAAGTATGGGTTTATAATAACTACGTAAAATGGGCAATGGTTGATGATGGGGCCGCAGTTAACATAGTCCCCTTCTCTTTCCTCCAAAAACTAGGATATGGGGAAACAAATTGTTCCACCACTCGAAATACATTGAGAGGCTATGATAGCCTTACAAACCATTTCGATAGGAACTATAATATTACCGGTTACCTTAGGACCCAAAACAATTCTGACTGAGTTTTATATTATAGATCGGGAAACTAATTATAATATGATCCTCGGCCGACCATGGATACACCGAATGAAGGCAATCCCTTCTACTTTATTCCAAGAAGTAAGATTCCTACATCTAGGAAAGGTATTTGTAGCCAAAGGCGATCCAAAACCTTTCGATATACACCTAGCCGACTTAAAGAAAAGACCAGGTGTGCACTCGAATTTGAACTTCCAACAAACCAACTTAATAAACCCACTGACCCAAAACCAGAGGAGAAGTTGGTACCTACAACGGATCTTGAAACTATCAACATAGCCAAAACAACCCCAACCCCCAAAGATAAGGCTAAAGAAATGGTATCGTTAGGGACTACTGCAAAAATCGTTGAGTTAATAGAACAAGATTTACCAATGTTCTTACCATTTGATTCAGTAGGCATAGGATATTCACTAGGTGTTGGTTCCCTTCCATCAGAGGATCTCTGCATGGTAGAAGTGGAGTGCGCAACGCAGCAGATGCCCCAACATCTATACTCCCAGCTAAGTATTGGACTCTCCATTTCGATGGAGCTAAATGCCGTTATGGAGCGGGGCAGGTATAATTCTTACTTCACCCGAAGAGAAAGTCCTCCCATTTTCCTTTAAGTTAAATTTTGAATGCACAAACAACGGCGCTGAGTACGAAGCCCTTCTCCTTGGCCTCACCTTAGCCAAAAGAATTGGTGTTGATGACATCAGAGTCTTAGGAGACTCGCAATTAGTGACAAACTAGGTTTCTGAAGTATACGAAACCAAAGCCAAACACTTGCAGCTTTACAAAGAAGCCGTATTAGATTTAAGCAAGGCGTTTAACTTCATATCCATTGAAGCAATCCCGCGAGAGAAAAATCTTCTCGCCGATTCAATAGCAACTTCAGCATCACGTTTTACTCCAAGCAATGAGTTAGAAGATACTCATTTCACGGTGTCCATTCGTGATGAATCATTGATAAAAACAATGACAAATCCCCTTTCAACCGGAAGTGAATCTACCATCCTAGACCATGTTGATAGTGACATGGCCACTTTGGATTACTTAAACACCTATGCAGCACTACATCTCTCCTATCATATGCTAGATTTGTCCTTGATTCCACATTCGTCTTCCTATTTCGAAATCCCATGATGGATCTCCCCTCACAAATGGAACCTAGCATATACGCAGTAGAAAATGGGGATGATTTGGATTTGCCTCCAGCACCACCTGAGTTTGAAGAGGGTAACGCCTCTTTAATTGAGGAAACAATCGATGTCAACATCGGGACAGATGACGAACCAAAAATCTTGAAATTAGGATCATCCTTAACCCCAGAAGAAGTAGAGATACACACTCAGATCCTCAAAGAACATCAAAAGGCGTTTGCATTTAATTATAAGGAGATGACAGGAGTCGCACCCCACATTGCGGTGCACAATCTCGTCACTAAATCAGATGCAAAGCCAGTTAAACAAAAATCAAGACCCATGAAGCCCAAGGTAGCTCTCATGGTAAAGGAGGAAGTAATAAAACTCCTCCAAGTAGGATTTATCAAGCCAGTCGACTACTCCCAATGGGTATCGAACATCATTCCCGTTCTCAAGAAGAATGGAAAGATACGCATCTGCATAGATTTCCGAGACATCAACAAAGCATGTCCTAAGGACGACTTCCCGTTACCATCTATCGATGTCATTGTTGATGCAACAGCTGGATTTGAACTTTTGTCTCTCATGGATGGATTCTCGGGATACAATCAAATCAAAATATCTGAGCAAGATCAAGCTAAAACTACATTTATAACTCCTTGGGGAACCTATTGCTACGTTGTTATGCCATTCGGTCTCAAAACGCTCTGGTGCTACATACCAGCGGGCTATGACATATATATTCCACGATTTAATTCATAAAATCGTGGAATCCTATGTTGATGACTTGTTGGCTAAGGCCAAGAAGTGTTGTGACCATCCAGAAGTACTCCGTGTCATTCTTTCACACCTAATAGAATATGGAGTCACACTAAATCCAGAAAAATGCGTCTTTGGCGTAACAGGAGGAAAGCTCCTAGGTTACATCATATCGTCACGAGGGATAGATGTTGATCCAACCAAAATTCGGGTTGTCCTCAAAATGGTCCCACCTTCGAATGAATCTGGAATCAGGTCATTTCTCGGAAAGTTGGGTGCAATACGAAGATTCATCCCAGACTTGAGCTTCGCCGTTCATCCAATCAACAATTTACTCAAGAAAGACTATAGCATTGATTGGACCGAAGACTGCAATGAAGCCTTTGATGCAGTTAAGCATTTCCTATTGTCACCACCTACGCTAATGCCACCTAAACTAGATCACCTGTTAATTCTATATTCATGAGCTACCAATGTCTCATTAGCTTGTATGTTGGCCCAAGAGGATGATGACAAAAGAGAACGTGTGATTTATTTCATTAGTCGAACGTTACTTGACTATGAAACACGTTATACACAGGCAGAACGAGAATGCCTTGCCATAGTCTTTGTTACTAAACACTTAAGACACTATATGCTGAATCAAGAAACAAGGGTCATGGTAAAAATGGACCACTTACAAACTTTCCTCACACAAGGGTCATTATCTAAAAAGGCTGGACGTTTTATAACCTTAATGGGAGAATTCGAATTAACGTTTGTAAATCAAAAGCCAGTTAAGGGACAAATCATTGCGGATTGGTTAGCTGATAACCCATTAGATGGAGGCGATCTAGTAGATTTAGATTTTCCAGATGAGTGTGTATACTACATCGAAACCCGACCTTCTATCTCTGAGTGTCCCTGGTACACTGATATCATTAATTATATCATGGACCATACATACCTAGAAGGAGCTACACCACAACAAAGAAGGCGGTTACGTATTATCATAGCCAAGTATGTCATTATAGAGCAAGTGCTCTATCGAAAAGCATTCGATGGAATGCTCCTAAGATGTGTCGACACAGAAGAATCCAAGAAGATTCTCCATGAATCCCACAGTGGAATATGTGGAGGCCACTTCGGTGGCCATGCCACCGCTCAAAAAATACATCGAATGGGCTATTTCTGGCCCACTCTAGAACATGATGCAATAGAGTTTGTACGCAGGTGTCATAAGTGCCAAGAATTCTCCCATGAGATTCATATGCCGGCACAAGCTCTGCAACCAATCACTACTCCATGGCCCTTTTCTACATGGGGCCTGGATTTGATAGGGAAATTCTCTCCCTCATCTACAGATGGCCACAATTTTATAATCACGGCCACTGAATATTTCACCAAATGGGTAGAGGCTATGCCTCTTACTACTGTACCTGGTTCTGTAATCGCCAAGTTCATTTTGAACCAAATCATTTGCAGGTACGGTATCCCGCAAATCATTATCTCCGATAATGGAACTTCTTTTAAGAATGAAGAGGTTCGCGAACTATGCAACAAATTTAAGATAAGCCATCATACGGCTTCCTTGTATTACCCTCAAGCCAACGGACAGGCTGAAGCGACAAACAAGACACTGAAAGCCATTCTTCTTAAAACTGTGAAAGAAAACAAACGAGATTGGCATTTGAAGTTATATCCGGCCTTGTGGGCCCACCGAACCTCAATAAGAACACCCACGGGAGCAACACCTTTTTCACTAGTATTCGGGGCAGAGGCAGTTCTCCCACTCGAGGTTGAAATACCCAGTCTCCGCATTTCATTACAAGGGATTCTGGATGAAGACGCTTACAGAGAAGCACGTCTTTCTCAACTAGAAAGCCTAGATGAAACTAGGTTAGATGTTGAGCAATGCAAATGACATAGAATCTATGCTGATCGGATGTGCTTGCGACAACAAGAAGGTCTATGAATGCGATATATACGAAGGGGATCTAGTTCTAAGACTAGACAGCCGGATCGACAAGAAGACCGGCAAAGGAAGGAAATTCCAGCCCAAATGGTTGGGCCCATACCGAGTCATGAAGGACTATGGAAATGGTGCATACCTCTTATGTACGCTAGAAGGTGAGGAATTTGGAAAGCAAACAATTCCCTTCACCTCAAGCGGTTCTACGCATAAAGCGGCTAGCACTACTTATATATATTTACATTGCATCTTCATATAGATTAAGATCATTTTGTCCACCTGTTTCTTACATAAATGGGATCAAGGAATCTATTCTCAAAGCAATTCATAGAAAACTCATGATGTTGTTGGTATAAAATATTTAATCATACCTCTCCATTTTCATGATATCATCAAATTATCTCGAGAATCTTTTATCGAATAAAATCAGAAATAACAAAGTCTTAACAAGAACCATACCAAGATCTGTAAGTTTATTCTCGCTTTGATTTCTTCTTAGGCCAGGTGTCTTACCTATGGTCTGTTCTAGAAGCTTCATGGTGTCACATCTATCCCATATGTATATCTCTTTGGAAATAAATGCATACTGACATTTTACTCAAATAAACAAGTCAAAAAGTGATTAAACAGAAAATTTTAATTTTACACATTTCCTTGCCCCACCAACCTTCGGTGATGAGCTTGCATCTCTTACTAGTGACGTAGGGTTGGGAAGGGATGGAAATTCCCTTACTCACCTATACCTTGCCCACGGTGATAAACCCACGCTTCTTACTAGTAGCATGGGGCAAAGTGTAGGGGGTCCTCTTGACAAATAAGTGCAAATGATCATATGAAAACAATTCAAAACTTTTTGAGTCAAAAACAAATGAATCGATGTTCAAAATTCCAAGAGAGTTAAAATCCTAAAAATCAGATTTTGTCTACTATGTGTCCATCTACGGATCTAAATCTAGATAAACCGCAAAGTAAGTTGCATTCTAAACTATGAAGTCACTCGGGTAGAGTAAGCTTGTAGCTTCCAATTTGGTTCCACTAAAGCTTTGTCTATCTTTCATCACTATCATTTCAGCTACACCTCATAACTTGTGCCCTTTCTAGCTCTCGGTGATGAGCCCTCGCATCTTACTAGTTGTGTGGAGTTAGGAGTGGGGCAAGTTAATCTGTTCATCATACTGGTTATATTCATCACTTTGCAAAACAAACATGAGATATCAAAAATTGCTTACTGGAAGCTAAGATTCAAAATCACATTATATCTACATATATCAGCATCATGAAATACACAAAAGGAAACAAACATTTGCATCATTTGTTCTCCATTGCATACATTCTAAAAAGCATATAAACATACATCGTAGTATACACAAAGAAACTGGAAATAGAAAGGAAACCATGAGTGCCAAGATTTTGATCCAAAACAAATGCATATATATAAATGATCAACGTTTATATACAATGCCATCATGCACTAAGCATGGTCAAAACACTCAAAGAGCCCGTGATATACAAAGAAATATATAATACAAAATACACGAGAGCCAAGTGGCCTCTCAATCCCTACGCGACCCCTCCGAAGGTGCACGCCCACGCCTAGGACTCCGGCTATGCCGGCGCTCTGAATGTATGGAGGGCTCAGGATCCCTAGGAGCAGCCGCGGTCTCACCGCGAGAACGGCTCCTCATAAGACGCTCAGCCATCCTATAGCCCGCTAGCTCGGTGCGAAGGGTCGATACCATCCTGGCCACATGCCAGACTGGAGCAAAAATGTCGGTATGCCTACCAGCTGCTGAAGGCTCCCAACATCTACGGACAACTCTGTACACGTCCTATCCATGTGGATCATCAGGGAATCGGTTCATACCCTACGGATCAAATCCCACCACTCATCAACAGTCTCTGCAAACAAAGGAGAAAACAAATTAGAAACTAAGCAAGAGGCTAAAAGATACAAAATAGCAACTAAGGAGAGCCTACAAATAAACATTAAAAAGGAGAAAGGGTAACTTACTCGGATCACCAGGCCTCCAGGATGGGTCACTGGGGCCGGCACCTACCGCGGATGCCGCTGCCGACTGAGGGGCTGCTCCTGTGGTAGGAGCAACGTGTCGCCCTGCAACGGACTCATCCTCTCCACCATGGCCCTGGGAGAGGGGCTCCTCTGAAACTAGAGTATCCCTCTCTGCGCTCTGCTCAGCCCTCTCTGCCTGCATAATGTCCTGAGTGTCATGCCACTCAGGATCGCTGTCCTCGGTCTCCTCCTCTATCCCTCCCTCTGTGAACTCCTCAGACTCGGAGTCGATATCAATAGGGTCATCGCTGCTATGAGCAGGACCCGCAGCAATCTGAAGCAAAGGTGCCCGAGGTGCACCGGCTCTCCCTCTAGCACGAACTATCCTCCTGGCTGCAATAGGAACGCCAGGAGTAATCACTGTCCAACCTCGGCCTCTAGGCCCCCCTCTGGCCTCGCGAACTGATCTGTAAACTGGCGCCACTGGGGAAGCATACCCGTATATGGTAGGCCAAACTGCTGAGGAACTCGGCCAAAGGGGTGCACCTCCACTCGTCCCACTCGATCGATAAGCTGCCCTGTGGTGGAGTAGGAGATCAAGGTAAGAGTCTCCTCACCCCATATGCCCACCATGGTCTGATACGGTGTCACCTCCATGTCGGAAGTAGTCAGGGAGGCAACTGGCTGATGAGGTGCTCTAAGCACCGACATGTCTGACCATCTCGCTGCCCTAACAGCTCCAGGATCTGCCACCTCCACACCCCTGCCATAAGGAATGAAATGCTCATAAACCCAACTCATGACTAGAGTCGGGTGGCTCAATGACTGTCCCTGTAAACGGACCACCCTATATAGATCATGGTAGGTGGTCCCAAGAATGTCTACTCCCCAAGCGTATATCCACCGTGCCCCTCTATCTGTGTAATAATGGGGGCCCAACAGTATAACAATGTGTCCCCTCCCTTGTCCCCGATCAATCTCGAGGCAAGGATCCCCATGATGGCCTGAAAATACGGGGATGGGCAAAGAAGGAATGGATCGAACTCTCACCCCCTTCTTCGACCCCGTGGAGATGGTGCATCTCCCATATAAGTCACCCACTGTGCAATCTCTGTGCCCGTGAGCCTGCTGTCTCCAAAGTGAGTCGCCTCCCGATGATCGGGACCCCCAGAATGCGGTAGACGTCCTCCAATGTAATGGTCCACTCGCCACGGACCCCTGGCAATCGGAAGGTGTTCCGATCTGCATCCCAGTAAGAAAATAAGTCACAAAGGATGTGACTAGATGGTGCAACATGGGGCACGCGTGATATGCGCAGTATACCAGCCCTCTGAAGTGTGTCCTCCTCGTCCTGTGAGAGGGCATCTAGTACCCCTGAGAGCCAATCACACACTCTCTCTCTCTCTCTGCTCCATCGGATGTACTCCTCTCTCACCTGCATACACCCAAAAACACACAAAACAAAGTAAGTTAGCATCCAGGCAATGCTGAGAAAGTCATAAAAACACATAGAAATGCTAAAAATATAAACACAATCTCAAAAACAAGTTCTTTTTGCATTCTCAAAAAACCGCCGCCTCGAAGCAGGAGGCGGTTTTGAACCACCGCCTTAAAGGCGGCGGTCGTGTCGCCACCCCAGAGACGGCGGCGGTCATGTAACCGCCGCCCTGGCCAGGGCAGCGGTCGTGGTCCGAAAACCCACGTGGCTTTTAACCTAAAAAGGCCTAAAAGTGCAAAAAGAGCCTTTTAACCTAAAAAAAGAACCTACCCAGTAGGCGCCCCCCCTAGGTGGACCTGTTAACACTAGCATTTTCAAAAATGACCCCCCCATTGCAGAGTATTTAGCATTTCAAAATTAAGGGGGGAAAAACAATAAACTGAAGAAAACTAACCTATGATCACTGAGGTCGGTGTTCCGCACGTGGAGGCATGATCACGATCTCGCTGCAAACGTTTCGACTCTACTCACGCAAGAAACCGTCACCGTGGGTCCCAGAGCTCAAAATCAATCAAATCAACTCGCATGCAAATGAATAGGAAAATGGGCCCACTTTCATATATATAGCACTCTGTTTTGTTTTAAAATGAATTTTTCACAGGTTTGGAGCGCTGATGGAGGTAAGTTCCTATCCCCGCACAAATGGTACGTTCTCATTCCCTGTTATTCTTAGTGTTTATTTTCGAACTATTGTATCTATCTGCACTTGAGTTCTCTTTTCATTTTGCAGGTAGCGGGAATTTTGGATGGCGTCATTTCGGCACACGGACGTGTCAGGTATAACTTCTAATTTCCCATTTCGGGACTGCCATACTCGGACCCACCGTTTTACGCCTCTTCATGGCTAAAACGCTTCTCCGAGGGGGCAATATGTACGTACCCAAAATTATAAGGTATTGTACTACCAAAACAATGTAACAAGTGCCCCAATGATGATACAGGTCTCCTCGCAAGGTGTTCGGGATCTGGAAAAAGCTCTCCGAGTGTGCGTTAACATCCCGCATGCCCCGCTTAGCCCCCGCGTCCTTTGTTTTTCCTTTTTCCTCTCTTTTCTTGGCCTTTTGCTCTTCAGTGACGAAACCGCCGCCCTGCATGGGCGGCGGTCTCGTGACCGCCGCCCTGATCAGGGCGGTGGTCCTTTACGTGTTTTCCAGAAAGCGTTTTAATGCGACTCACGTAAAAATCAACATTTTCACCAGCTTTCCTTGCCGACTTAGGCTTGCATTTATGTTTTTGGTCCCCTGGAATAGTGTTTGGCCATTGTTTATTGTTTTAGAGTTCACTTTGGTTTTGATCTTTGGGTGAATGAAAAGCTATAAGTAAATGGTTTGTGCACAAGCAAATGGTCTACCCTCATTCACTTTCATGCTCGATTTTCATAGTTCACTTTTTATTCTGTTTAGAAGCCATAGTTTTAATTCTTTGCATGCTTAGTTAGCATTGTTCAGCTGTTGGTAAGCCACATACCCATCTTGTGCAGGCAGTACTATTATTTCACCCAATCCATTGGAGTAGAATAGCTTAGGAAGCCATTAAAGTTACAGGTTTTGCTCTTCAAACAGGATAGTTTCAGGTTCTGGACGCTTTATGTTGCATGACTCGCAGTAAATCCCGCTAGGAATTGCATAAGCCAAGCTCTGTACTCTTGCGCTATCCCTCTCCTACTCGCATTATATTCAGTCTGCATTCTGAGCTGCCTTTGTCCCAATATCTACTTCTGTTGATGCTAGCATTACACGCTTTTCTGGATTCACGTGAATACGAAAGAACGAGGAGATCACACTGAGGGGACAAGATCACACACACCATCGGATTCGCCACTGTTCTGTGGAATCCAGGTTCTAGCTTTCAAAGTTCTAGTTAGAATCATATCAAATAGAGTAGATAATTGCTTCATTTCAGTAAATTCTATTCTCGATATTGCCAGGGAAGCTGTGAGGATTGATAGTTTCTGAGAAACTATGATTCACTCCTCACTTCTGAGGTAGGATCGAGAATCTTGCAGATAGATTAGATAAGCTATTTTATTTGTTTAGAATAAATCTACAAATTACACAGTCAAATAACTACACTCGGTTATCTTGTTTGTTTTAAATTGTTATTTAGTTGTTATTTCTAGATACGTTTAAATAGCTACTTTTCTTAAATTCTTAGAAAGTCTCATAGAGAAATAGAAGTTATATATGTTTTAGATTTATCCCACATAGTTAGAATTTGCTTTACTACAGTTAGATTTACATTTTGTTTTGTATGACAATCACGGGACCTAGGGAGCCCAGGGAATACGTATTTGAGCCAATCGTGCCTCAGCCCAACCTCGTCACAACAATAGTTGACATAGACTAGAACCTTAGAATACAAGTCTTCCAAACAACAACAGATTTACGACTGATCAGCTCTCAATTGAGAGGATTAAATATAGAAGACGACCAAGCACACACGTTTTGGTCAAATCAACCGAACTACAGATTACCCTAGGAAAACATTCACATGACTGTAGAAGGGTTCGAAAGAGAACAAACCTTTGGTTGTGATCCTTTGGTCCCACAGCCAGATGCAGGAGACATTCTCACAGACATAGATACTAGTTTAAGAATCCAGGTTGCACGAACGCCTGTGAGGTATTCCGAGAAAATCACGTAGTTATTAAGTCTAAACATAGAAGCTGAGAAAGCGTATGATTACTAGATACTAGGGATTAGGACTTGATTTCGTACATGACCATAAGCAGACCGCAACAACCAAGAGTCTACTGTTGTGATCCACAAATCCCGCAACCTAACGAATCCATAAGTCAATCAGATATAGACACTGGCCTACGCACGTTAGTATTCCAGTCCACTCCACTTCCACCCATCATCATCGAACAATTGTCCTTACTAGATATAGCGCTAACAAAGCTAGAGAATTCTGGACTAGGCCAGAGAATCGTCTGTAGAGTCGATTATATTCATTACCCACCATATGACCTTATCTCGGAGATATACACGAAACTATCCCAAGTTATTTTCCACGTTTTCCACAACCCATAGATCGAATCACGCTAGAACTCAATATTGATTGGAGCCTTCGAGCAGTCATCCTTGTTGATCGATCTATCACACCAGTCCAAGTTAGAAGGGCCTTCTTTGCCTTAGATTCACAAATTCCATTAGTGCGTGTCAAAGACATTAGATTTCCTAACTAGCTCGCTTGCATCCCACACATATTCCATCCCCACCGGTCGTGTCTCAAAGACGACCTGGGAGGTCGGGTATGTGGAAGAGTTACCTATAGATTCCCACGCTCGCTTGTCACTTTTCCTGTACAAAGGTCCATGAGTTGATGTCTTTCCATTGGATGAACAAGATATCAACACATAAACCAGTACTTGCAACTCTGGGAGATTCATCTTATTTTCCATTATAATGAATAGGTGGAGAAGGAACAATGTGATTGAAATGTCAGATTGAAAAACTACATAGGCCTCCACCTCCATCTCTTGATGATGCATTATATATTTCACTGTTGGATTAGTTTATGCATCTCTAGTAGGAGAAGACATGGTTACATGCCCATATGGATGTGTTTAGGGAGTGAGAGTGGTAGGGTCAAGTGTGTTCACACTCTCAAGATAATTTGAATCATTCCTCTTGTATAAAAATTGTTATATATAGGAATGTGGACATTGATACATCTAATGAGCATGAACCCTAGTGGTAGTTGTATTACTATTATTTACTTGATTGTGATGTGTAAAACACTTAATTTTTTATATATGATTAATTGTGTACATGTTTTGTAATGAGTTTGCATTGTTGGTTCTTTTTTTTGAATCATCTAATTATATATGTAACCTATAGATCATCAAATATATCTATAGAATATTTACATTTTCTCTTGATTCTTACACCTATTGATATTTAGTATATGTGTATGTCCAATTTGAGATAATATGTTGAGTAGATAAAAGATAGATCAAGTATGAAAATGCATAAGGATTGGGCACGTGGACACATGGTGCATAGAAGGACACGAAAATATAGCAGAACATAGGACAAGTGTACACAGGATTTATCCACTTTTACAAGTCTAGCCTATTTTTGGAGATGGAGTCTTTGAGCACACAATGATATAAATACTTGTAGTTCATGCAAGGATATTTTGAGATGTGCAGTAGTTTGAGTGCCATGCATAGTTTTGGTTTAATAATAGGATTTCTAATTAGAGTTAACTATAGGGAATCTATTATTATAGTACTTGCATGCTTTTGTATTCTCTTGTAAAGGCACGTGGTTATTCTTAGCATGTAATCTATTTTTGTAAGGTGTGTGGGAAATGAAAGGAAATTCCCCCCCTCGTGTGTGTGTGTGTGTGTGTGTGTGTGTGTGTGTGTGTGTGTGTGTGTGTGTGTGTGTGTGTGTGTGTGTGTGTGTGTATTGATTTGCACGGTTCTAATATCCCATTGATACTATTTTGAGTGTAGAGTTATGTCTTTGCTGGTTTTGTTCACGTGCGGACTCATGATGACATTACTATGATGTATGAAGCTTCGTGTTTTACGATTTAATATAATGGATCATATTGGTTGGATATTGGTGTTAAATGTGACCGAATATGGTTCTTGCATGGTAAATCTCATTATAATCATTTTTAGTCAATCTTTCATATGGTTTAGATCTATATATGGTTTATGCAATATGGATTGGTTACTATCTGTTATGGATCTAAATATATACATGCCCAATCATGCTAACATTATGGACAAGCAACTCTAAAGAGGGACTTGGTACACTTGCGCTCTTCAGGTGAGCACTCAAGCTATTTTTTAGGATGTTCTATGATGAAGACATATCGATTGACCTTGGCCAGTATTAAGGAGTGGTTAGTAGATCTAGAAGAAGAGTATGCTCATAGATTCAAAATTGGACCTGATTTTAATGCACGTGCATGGGTTGAGAAGAATCTATATGACACATTATATGAGACGTTCTTTGTTATCTTTCCCACCAAGTTGTATGAGTGGCTGGTTCTTTATGCATCAAAGAGGAATTCAAGATTTCACATGCTTGTTTGGATGTAGGAAGAATTCTAGGCCTTGTATGATGCAGATCTAATTTGGATGCGCTTCGTGGATGTTTAGTTCCGTGGTGTTTTGAACAGCTCTATTCTTGAGTATGCAATTTCAACTTACTCTTGCTTGAGTTTGTTGATTTTTAGTTTTCGCACTAGCCGAGAGGATCTTATTTGCATGATATCTAATTGGCAATCAAGATCCGGATTGTAACTTTGGATTTGGAAGAGGATTCGATGGCTAACTACACCCCACCATGTACGGGGGAAGGAGCAGGTTTGGTAAGGATGGCGGACCTAGTGATAGAAAAGACAAAGGGAAGGAAGATGGACTAATTTCAATGAGATGCATGAGAGGGATTTAGAGAAGTAGCGAGAAGTTGCATAATGGATGGTGTTGTGGAGAGAGATGTCTCATGAAGGATTTTGATATCATGTAGAAGATGTGGAGCCAGAGAATATGGATCTCCCCCATTTGGGAAATCATGGTAGGGAACCCTCTTCAGTCTCAAATGAGAGTGTGCCGATAGAGACGATATGGGCAAGGGTGCGCATCTGAATCTACCTGGAGACCTAGCCCTTGCACTTGGTTTTCTAGTTTCTATGACAGTTAGTAATCAACAAGCTAGTGTGAGTAGTAGAGTTGCAGTAGATAGAGTTAATTTGTAGTCAATTTCAGGAGTTAATCAAGGAGCTTATTCATCTATGGCACAATCGTCATCTACTTTATTTGGAGGATCAGTTGGAGGTATATTTTCTAGCACATCGTCAGCACAAAACGTAGGCATGCAGAACCTTGGCATCACATCTAGAAGTAGTGCACCTTCACAGACTTCGGGCGTTCATTTTAGCACAATCATCGGAACACAAGGCATTTCATCTTGCAATCCATTACCTACTTGAGGGGGTGGATTAGGAGGATTATGTGGCTTGGGCACTAGCCGATCTGGTGGATCTAGAGGCATTGTAAATATAGGAGGAAACACATGAGGTTTTGGATCTGGTGTGCAAGGGCTGCACCAACCTCAACAAATTTATATGGATATGTCCCTCCATATTTTAGATTATACAGGCATTGAATATGTAGCTGAGCATGTGCATATGTGTGAGATATTATGGTGTGCAAAGGGGATTACAACTCTAGAGTGCAAGGTAAGTCAGTTTGTAACTACATTGCAGGGGCATGCACACAGCTGGTACATAAAGTTTGATCCTAATCAGACTTGTGTGGATTATACAACACTGTGAGATGCTTTCTTAAAGGAATTTTATATCCCTGAGTTCGAGTAGAAAAGCATAAGTGCGCTCAAGGATATTAAGTAGGGCACTACTGAAAGTGTTTGGGAATATGATGCACGGTTCAAGACTCTCCTGTATAAGTTATCTTATGACATCCACGTAAGCCAACATGCACAATGGTTCATTGGAGGACTGATCACGCTTTTAGGAGGGTGCTTTCACACAAGACTTATATAGATCTATGCGAGGCACTTGAAGCATCTTTGTGCACTAAGGCAGTAGGAAGTGTGGACATAGGAGTGAGCTTGTTCTTGTAAGCTAAAATTGCAGCAATAGCGAAATAGTTGGAGAAATTATCTGATAATTGAGCATATGAGACACGCACTTGAATTTGGTGTACCTGTTGTGAAGTAGAGGGGCATACTAAGGATAGTTTCCCTCAAAATCGGTGCTCTCCTTGTTGGTACATTTTGAGATATGTCACTTGGACCACAGTTCAAGCCGATGCCCATTATTGTAGCACATGATAAGAAATAATGTGTCCAATTACTATAATATTTGTAGGTCCTTGATTCATGATACTGAAGATTCAAAATGATCAATCAGATCCATGATGCCATTGATATTGGCATACGGAATAAAGGTGTTGCAAATAATTCCAAGGAAAAGGGTGAGCATCATGACTATGATCATAGTGAGGGTGTTCTGATGGTGGTCATGGTAGAGGTCGAGGTTATAGAGGTAGATTCGAGGTCGAGGTTGCAGCGGGGAAAAGGAGTGATTTTCCTTGTGGGACTTGTTATTCATGTGGATCTCCTGATCAATACAGTGTGAATGTCCACATAATATTGTGTGTTTTTTTTGTGAAAAGAATCATATTTATGAATATTTCCTGGACTTGTATGAATACTTAAGCAAGAAACATAAATAGGAAAATAAGGGTGCAGGAATGGTTAGAGTACAATGCGTCGTGGAAGACCAATGGATGCCAAAGTTAGCGTCAGATACTAAGTTGGTACATGTAATGATTACTACACATGCTAAGGTTGCGCATGTGCAAGGGAATCTCTGTAACAGAATGTAAGCCTGCCATTACTAAGGAGGAAGTCTTACATGCCAAGTATCTAGACCCTATGCATTAGAAGGAGGTTTATTAAGAAACCATGGAGGTAATTCAGAATTTACAAGGTGAGATACAATGTTTGAAGGAACAATCATGAAAGTTAGAATAAAATAAAGTAGTTGAACTTCATCAAACATATGTTGATAATTCGAAAGAGGTTTGCAAGATGTTGCACCAAGAGAAAATTATTCCTTTGTTGGGGAGCTAATTGAAGGGAAACACTCCGCACACTAGGACTAAACATGAGAGACTACTTATGCATGCCAATTTTCCTCCGGAAGTTTGGATTATGACAAGGATATTACTTTAAATGTTTTTGTTGATGGTGGGATTTTGAGTAACATCTTGATTGACACAGGTGTGGGAGTAAATGTATTCACTTTAGATGTGTGGGTTCAGATGGGAAGACCTTTATTACAGCCATCTTCCAATGTGTTTTTCAAGGCAAATCGGACTACGGCAACACCTATTGGAGTTTTAAAAATGCAGCCATCACAATATAGGGGTCCAGTTCACTGGGGATTTTGAGGTCTTAGCACTTACAAAAGCATATTATTTTCCCGCATTACTTGGGTGCCCATGGTGTTATGGAAACAAAAATTAATTTTATTTCAATAAGGGGTATATCAGATTTGAGAACAAGGAAGAGTGTGTCATCATACTTCTGACAAATAGGAAATCTACACCTTATGTAGAGCCCTTAAGTGAAGAAGACTTGAACAAAATTTATGTGTGCACCATTCAAATCTTGAAAGTGCTTGAGATGTCAAAGGAAGGAGTTCTCCAATGGGATAATACGAGTTCATGAGTGATACTACAATTTTTGCATGTGATAATTAGGTGCACATCACTTATGAAATGGTTGGTCGTGAAGTACAAAGTACAATTGCACGCTTGAGTAAGCCACACAGTATTAGGTGTTTGGGTAAAGAATCAAGTACCAAAGTACATGGGTGAAGAGAATCCAAAATTATTCCTGCTTGTTATAGAATTTCAATGGGAATGTCAGGTGGAAAGAAGGAACATGTTAGTATATACTTTGTGTGGGATGGTAAGCGCACCGGTGGATTATTCACAAGGAAAATATTTTGGATTCGAGAGAAGTAAGGATTTCTTTATCTGCTCACCTAAGAAGTAATGCGACTACTTAGATATGTGCCTTTTATGTTAATGATACTATTCAGCACCACGTTCAGTAGTGTGACAGACTCTAGATAGCGGGGCAGGAAGCTTTACCATCTTCTTAATGGGTGCTCAAGTTTTATTTCACCTTTTGAGGTTTTCCACGTGCATGGTATGTCTACACAGAGTTGAATAGGGTGACTGGAAATTGGAAGGAACTTATTGAAGGTATACCTCATACCTCTGATTACATTTCTTCTAAACCTCTGGTGAATGAGGTGTTGCAAGTTATGAATTGCTTAACTATGGGAGACAATACAAAGGCTGAAGAGTTACTTCAAGAGTGTTTAGGAGAATCAAACCTAGTGGTGTGCTTTGAATAATAAAAAACATATGCAGAGTAGCTTGGGCGCACCTACCTAGATAAAGAAAAGGGTAATATGATCTACATGGTTGATAACGTAGAGGTAGAGAACCTAGATATTGAGCACATGGAAGGTATGTACGAAGTCTTGGACAGTGCAGATGAGAAGGAGTGCGCCTACTATGAGCCTATGAAGACCAAGAAATTGAACATTAGAATGGATGTTGAACTTAAAGAAGCCATTATCAAATATTACTAGTCTGACTCCAACGTTGTTAAAATCATTGAGCTATTACGTGACTTTCAAGACTTTTTCCCTAGAGGCTATCATGAGCTGAAAGGCATGCATGAATCATTGGGAGAGATGAAGATAAAGTTGAAGGAAGGTGTGCACCTAGTTTGGAAGAGGCCTTACATGATGAATCTAAACTTGTGTGTCAAAGTAAAAGAAGAAATTGACAAAATGTTAATTTATGGAATCATTGTTCCAATTGAGGAGTTAGAATGGGTGAGCCCTATGGTGATCAACATCAAGAAAGATGGCAGAATCAAGATTTTTGTGGATTACATGGAGTTAAATGTTGCATGTGTGATTGATCCCTTTCCCACACCATTTATTGAGGAAATATTGGAAGGCGTTGCAGGGCACAAAATATACTCCTTCATTGATGGATTCTCTGGATATCATCAGGTGAGGATAGCTAGCGAAGATCAAGAGAAGAAAACTTTCACCATCGAGTGGGGAATTTTTGCATACATGGTTATGCCCTTTGGATTAAAGAATGTGCTTGCAGTATTTTTGTGCATAGTGGTGCAAGCATTCCAGGATTTTATTCACAAGTTCTTGCAGGTGTATCTAGATGATTGGATAGTCTATGGGCTCATGAAATATCACTATGATAATCTAAGGTTAATGTTTGATTGATGTAGGTAGTTGTGCATATCTTTGAACATTAAGAAGTGTATATTTTCCACACCCTTTGGAATTTTTTGGGACACATCATTTGTAAAGAAGGCTTGCTAGTGGATCTTGCTAAGGTAGTTGTCATTTTGGGCTTAGAAGAGCCTACTAGCCAAAGTGAGGTGCGCAGATTCTTGGGGCACATGGGTTATTACAGAAATTTTATAAAGGGATATGCTAAGATCATCGCGCCCTTAGAATAATTACTCAGGGGAAAAGGAAATTTCTATTGGGGTGAGGCACATCAACACATGTTTGACACACTGAAGGAAAGGCTTACTACAATGCCTATTTTTCACTTTCCTTCATGGTCCAAGCCTTTTCACGTTCATGTAGATGCCTCTGACATGGCCATTAGTGTCGTATTAGCTCATCCTGGAGAAGGGATTTTCAATCATCCTATTTTCTTTGCTAGAAGAAATTTGACTCTAGTAGAAAAAAATTATACAATGACAGAGTGTGAGGCCTTGTCTATGATCTATGCACTCCATAAGTTTTGATAGTATTTGCTAGCTACACCTTTCATCTTTTATATAGACCACATGGCATTGAAGTACTTAGTGAACAAGCCCATTTTGCAGGGGTGCATATGTCATTGGGTACTGTTATTTCAGGAGTTCAATTTTACAGTGGTGGTTAAGCCCGATAAGAGTAATTCTAGTCCAGACCATTTATCAAGGATTCAATCAGGAGAGGATACGTAGAGCATTGAGGACACAATGTCAGATGCCTAGCTTTTTAGGTTGAACCACACACCCTTGACTTGGAGGATATTGTTGTCTTTTTATGCACAAGTGTGGCACCCGAAGAATGAAGGCTTTAGAAAAGAAACAACTTGATATTTGTGTCATACCTTACATGTTGATCAATGGTGATTTATACAAGTTAGGACATGAAGAAATTTTGCGTCGATGTGTGCTTGAGCATGAGCGTGATGTAATTATGGCAGAGGCTTATGGTGGTATTGCAGGTGGACACTATGCAGGGATGTCACCGCGTGCAAGAAGATTCTACTAGTTGGCATATGGTGGGAAACATTGTACAAGGATTGTAAAGCATATTGTAAGTCATGTGACCATTTTCAGCACCTTGGAAAGCCTGAGAAATGAGATGAAATGCTTTTGAGGCCTATTACTAGTGTAGATCCTTTTGAGAAGTGGGAAATTGACTTTGTGGGAAGAAGCGACACACACTATATTATAACGGTACAGATTATCACAAGGTGGGCGTATGATGCTACTAAAGGATTTATAGTATAGTAGCAAGGTTTTTGTGGGAAAATATTATTAGCATGTATGGTTTCCCTTTAAGTTTAACAAGTGATAGGGGTACTCATTTCCTTAATGAGACTATCAAGATATTATTGGATGAATTTATGGTTACACACCATAGGAAAACCCCTTATCACCCTTAGGAAAATGGAACTATTGAGGCCTTCAACAAAATATTGAGCCATACTTTGACAAAAATTTGTGATGTTGGAAGGAGAGATTGGGATGACAAGGTTTCTATTGTACTTTGGGCATACAGAAAACCTATAAGAGGTTGAATAAAGCAACACCATTTCAATTGGTGTTTGGTGTAGAGAGTAGTTCTCCCCATGGAATTCATGTTACCTTCTTTACATATTACACATGCAGGAGGTTTGGTTGATGAGAAAGCATTGGAAGAATGTATTGACAAATTCATGCAACTTGGATGAAAGGTGTGTCATAGCAAGATGGATTCAGAAGTAATAAAAATCCAGGAAGAAGGCATGGCATAACATGCACATCAAGAATAAGAAGCTTGAGGTTGGGAAAATGGTATTTCTATATGATTCCAATTTTTTGCACGCCACCCTAGAAAGCTTAAGGTGCATTGGTTGGGACCATATGTTATCACATATATACTTAACTTAGGTGCTTGCCAGTTAGAGGCACTGGATGGAACATGGTTGCCCAGTTACTTCAACAAGAGTAGGTTAAATCCCTACTATAAATAAGTCTTCTTGGTGTTTGTAATAAGGTAGTATTGCCACTTAGATTAGGTTTCCCTTAATGCATTTCCTTTATATGTGTTTCCTTCATCGTTGTTATGCTTTTTCAATTTAGTTCAATGTGTTTTGTGTAATAAGTGCACTTGCTTGCGCGCCAAAAGATAATTACAATTTAAGTGTTTTCATGCGCAGAGGACCACGCATACCCTTAGTGTGGGGTGGTTTATATACAAGTTTCATTACCAAGTTGAATATAGTTGATTGTCATATGAAGATGGGTATGCATAAGGAAAATTTTGTGCAGTGTGTTTTTGGAAGGGTGCAGATAGAAAAAATTACTCCTAAATGAAGACCATAGATGGAAAAATGGACGCACAATATAACATGAGGTAGGTGTAGTAGTGGAATCTACTTGGAAGGAGGCATAGTTGAGAAGTAATTTGGCGTATATGGGTGTGCTTTGGAAGGAGGTATGTGGCCAAGAAGTAGAAGGCATGCCATAAATTTATGACTCTAGCGCAGAGAAATATTGACGAATGATGCATTAATGTTGGGATCGATGGTAGGTGAAGGAGCAATAAATGTGATAAATTTTAAAAATCTATATAAGGAAGGGTTGAGGCCATTTTTACCTTTGCGATTACAAATTCTCGAGTGATTTTTTTATGAGCGAGCTAGCTAAGATGATTGTGAAGAGCGGAGAGTTACGAACTTGTTAGGTTGGTTAGATCTGCACACGAGTAACTATTATGCTCCATTTTTTGAAGTGTTTGAGCAAGGCAAAGGCATGTAAAAAGGAGATTGATGGCTAGGGTTTGAGTTTGAGCTAGGGCCCAAGGAATCGAGTTTTAGAGCTCGAGGGAGGTAAGAGAACACATCTTTTTGAATGAAATAGAACCAAAAAGAGCAACAGGGGTAGGTACAAGGGGAAAGAAACAAAAATAAGTTGAGATTGAGATCGAGGATTCCCTCAAAAGTAGGTTTTATGAAATGCAATATCTAGAGGAAGTGATTATGGGCCATGATTGGGATTCCCATGTCCACAAAGAAAATTCCATGACTAAAACCATAGGACAATCGATAACAAGAGGAGTTAGGACGTATTGTTGAATAAAAGGACAAATAAATGGACATCGATGACATGCCCATATACAATGATGCTGGGGAGAAGCTCCTAGAAAGGTAGGGGTTTTATAGTTGTATGAACTTCCTTATTTCAGAAAGCCAGAGAATTTATACCAGTGGCTTATGAGTAGAGTCCATGAGGAATTTTTCTATTTTTCTAGGTGACGAATGAGGATCACCACGCCCTTGATTGGCACTTTGATGGGTTTGAAAAGCACATGCACAGAGGTGAGTAACGACCTAATTGATAAAGAAACAATTATAGCAACCAGCAAGGAGTTGGGTTATACAAAAGGTGGGTGAGGCATGGATATTTACAAGTTGAGGAAGTATTCGGTCATACAGGTAGCCTCACACTTATTGACAAAATTGAACAACTAGGAGAGATGATCACAGTGATCTTTATGGTTGCATGTTGCAAAGAAAATGTCACAAGGGGAGACCTACAACTTAGCTAGATACATTTCTGAAATGATCATTGAAGAGGTGTGTACAGGTGATAAAATTAGCTTTGGTGCTATTCTACTATCCCTTGTGTTTGTGGAGATTGGAGTGCCTGATGGGTTGAAGAAAAAAATTTGGGAGTACCTGCAAAAAAGAAATATCTCACAGAGAGATTCAAAAGTATCTTTTTGAGGGGACCATGATTGTGCCATTCAAACCAAGGGTAGAAATGTGGTATGCATGACTTTGTGCTACATTCGAGGAAGAGTGGAGGATACCTAAGGAGTTTCCCACGGTGTAGGTAAGTTGGCACATAGTTTGCAGTCTATCAACATTTTTGTATTTTGTATTTTGCATTTTTCGATGAAGGATGGGACATGTATTCTTTGGTGTAAATTTTCCTATGCTTTCACCATGCAGTTCTTTTCGAGAAACTTTTCACAGACTCTCACATGTACAAAGGCTAATATACAATGTTGATAAGGTAGATTGTGACTACCACACTCTGTGGAAGACTTACGTCTATCTAGGTAAGTCTTCTTATATTGAAAGATACATTTTAGATGACATAACTATGAATCCTATGAGTTTGGAAATAGGTGATAGTGGGGCAACATTGGTATACCTTCAGCTTAAGCCTAGGCTGGAGAATGGAAAGTATGTAGAGAATGAGTTCAAACTGCCAAGCCCGCCTAAAGGGAAGCACACAGTTGGCACATTGGCAACTAAAAATCCTACTTCACCCATTCAAGAAGAATAAGAATAAGAACTTCATGAAGATAGTGGTGGGTTGGACCGTAGGGGTAGAAGACAGCCTACGGATAGAGAAAGGAAAGAGCGTGAGATGACACCCCCATCATAGGAGCAAGAGGATGAAGTGTTTGAGACAAACACAATGGAAATCAATGTGGAGTAGATATTCAAAGAGCCACAGTTCAAGAGAGTGTTCAGGAGGATAAGGATTCATGATGCGGGTTCATCACAAACCATTAAGAAGGTCACCTCATATTTCACCACAGAAAGTAGAGCCTAAGAAGAAGAGAAGGTGCAAGCTAAAGCTTAAGGATGGAGATGAGGATGAGTTTGAAGAAAACATGCTAGGAAATCCAGTGTAGCCTAAGGATATAGAGGAGCCTCGTGATGAGGAGATGAAGAATGATGAGGAGGGGACTGAAAGAAATAGAAGTAGAAAAGGGTGAAGGCCCAATTCTAGATTCAGGCACCCAAGTTCCTAAGGGAAAAATAACAAGGGAGGAGAAAGAAGGTGAAGACTATGTGACTCCCACGGTTGGATATGTGGATGATACCAGCAAGATCATATGTGCACTTCCACAAAGATCTTGGAAACTAAGGGCATGTATGGTTGGGATTTGATGGATGCGGAGATGGCGAATGTGCGCACACACGGAGTAGTAGTTGTTATGGTCAATGTAGACTCATATGGATGAGCCTCATTTTGATGTGTGCGAAGAATCATGTGTCTCATGTATAATGAAGAAATCACCCCACATTTGGCACGTAAATGCTAACCCAATTATTATGTTGAATAAACAAGTGAGCAATGCCTTGGTATAGGTATTTATAGAGGTTGCACACATGAAAATAGACAAAGAGGAAACCATTAGGGCGTTGATGGATGACAACAAAGATAAGGATATAGAAATAAAGTACGTCACAAAGGGAGAAGGAAAAGATAGAAGCATTGATCGGTATGGCCGAGGAGATTGACAATTATATTCTTAAGGTAAGGCCACATCTGGAATCTCAAGTTCCAGAAAAATTTCCTTCTATAATGCACTATATATGCACACTTGTAAAACTAGTCATAGATGAAGGGCCCATACGTATGCACGCACCAAATGACCCTGAAGAGGAAGTAGCGAGGGTAAATTCCACCATTTATATAAAATCTACAAGTTATTAGTCGTTCTTTATAAGCCTTGAGAGATGAATTAAAGAAGGAAAATCAGACCTTGATCATGTGCACAACACCACATGTGATTGTTAGGACGAGGATAATTGCAGAAGATAATGAAGTACTCAAAGCCATGAAGTATGAAACACTTGGGCTCATGGAGAGAATTGTTTTGGTGGAAGAGAAGTGCAAAGCACTTACAAGTGCCCAAGAACCACTTGAAAACAAGTTGAAAGAGATAGAAAAATAGATTACTTGGGAGGATGGACTATATGGAAGGCATGATTTCTAGTATGGAAAATATTTGTAGAATTTTACAGAATGAACATGAGAATATGACTCTAGATGAGCTAGAAGCTATATTCACATATGTCCCGTAAAAAATGGGTGAGGCATTAAGTGATTGATAGGAATTGGAGGTAGAAGTTAAGAATGAGTATCTAAATTAATACTTCCTGTTGAGGAGAAGAGGGTTGAATGATATCCCATTCTTTTGTTTGAAAATAATTTTTTTCTTTCATTCATTGTTCTTTACTTTGGAGAGATAAGTTAAGATTACCCATTGCCGCCGAGGGTAGAAACGCATTTAGTGTGGGGTAATGTTGAGCAGATAAACGATATCCCAAGTATTAAAGTGCATAAGGATTGGGCATGCAGACACATGGCACATAGAAGGACGTAGAAATATATTAGAACAACGCGCGCCTAGGAAAAGTGTACATAGTATTATCCACTTTTTTAGATCTAGGCTATTTTTGAGATGGAGTGCTGAGCACGCAATGATATGAGGACTTGTAGTTCACATAAGGCTATTTTGGGATGTGCAGCAGTTTGAGTGCCATGCAGAGTTTTGGTTTAATAATAGGATTTCTACTTAGAGTTAACTATAGGAAATCTATTATTAGAGCACTTGCATGCTTTTGTATTCTCTTGTAAAGGTGCATGGCTATTCTTAGCATGTAGTCTATTTTTGGAAGGTGCATGGGCGGTGAAGGGAAAGTCCCCACCCCTATATATATGTATTAATTTGCACCGTTCTTATATCTTGTTGATACTTTTTGAGTGTACAGTTATGTTGTTGGTTTTGTTCACACACATGACATGTGATGACATTACTATGATGTATAAAGCTTCTGTGTTTTGTGGTATTTAATATAATGTATCATATTGTCTAGATATTTGTGTTAGATGTGACTGAATATGGTTCTTGCATGGTAAATCTCATTATAATCATTGTTTAGTCAATCTTTCATATGGTTTAGATCTAGATCTGGTCTATACACTATGGATTGGTTACTATTTGTTATGGATCTAAATATATACATGTCCAATCATGCTAACGTTCTAGAAAAGAAACTCTAAAGAGGAACTGGTACCCTTGTGCGCTTCGGGTGAGTGCTCATTTTAGGCTGAGTGATGTGTCATCGTGACTTGGGTTATTTGCAGTGAATTCTAGGCTACATCATAATATTATATAATGGTTCGTGATTATGTAATTGACCTCTTCATAATTACTTTATAATTTTATAATGGGGTCTCTTGCATATTTTTTTATTCATATGACACAATGATTAACTCTTGCTTGTGTGATGTGTCACTTTCTTACTCTCTTAAACACATGTAATCATATAAAAGAGAATCTAGTACATGTGGTTCTTAATTCATTTGCACTATTTTCCTTGTTCAAATTTCTCATATTATACTTGCTTTGTCATAGTAGAATAAAATTCCTCAACTAAAATAGGTAATATTCTCTCTTTGTGAACTTTCTCAAATGTAATAAGATTTATTTATAGTAGTTTCTTTTTCTTTATGGGAACTAATTGATCATTCATAGTATTCATTGATTTCTCTTTATCAAGAAGGATATTTATTGATTGATCTTTCTCTATAGTCTTATATGTTACTTTACTTGGTTTCTCTTTCTTAGGGATATTGGATACTTTCTCTAATAAATGGTTTCCATTTTTCAATGTGTATTTTTTATAGGATTAGGATTGCATGAAGATTGATCTTGTTTATGGGAAACCATTTGGTCATTGCATACAAAATTAATGCAATCATTGGGGATGTCAATAGTCACTTCCATTTGTGTGAACCACTACTTTTTCAACAGGGAATTATATTCCTCATTGTTAGACAATACTTGAACTGTAGTATATGTAACTTTGGGTCCCACTACAATATGCATATTTATTTTTCCTTATGAATTTTTATAAGGTATAGAATGTTGTAACTCATGTTGGTCATAACCTAGTTTCTTAATTAGACATAGGCTATGTGTGTTATTTGTTTTCTCCCTATCAATTATCTCCTTATTATGACTTTCACTATTGAGTGATGCTCGTGTAAAAAAGGGATCAACTCACTTTTTATTATGTAATACCTTGATCAAAGGATCCTCTTTTACTAAATGTGGTGTATTGATTATTTTATTTTTCTTAGGTGGATTATGTACTAGCTCTTAAAAATTATTATGATATTTTGGTGCCTATGTTATTTATCCTTTGTCTCTTCATTATGTGTAACACTCTAACAATTTAGATGTCAGATATGATCATGTAAATTCCATCTCTTTTAAGGTCATGTCAATTAATGTGATGATAGTTGTAAAATGATCATCCTTGATGTTGTATCAAGTGGTGTTGTGGTCTATATCATGTGGTACATAAAATAACGAGCTTTGTATGAGGAAACTTGTAAAGGAAATTAGTAGGTGTATTGATGTCCATGAGTTGATGTATGTCCATTGGCTGAACAAGTTATCCACACACAAACCAAGTACTTGCAACTCTAGGAGATTCATCTTAGTTTCCATGATTAATGTACTCATGCAGTCCATCACCTTTTCTATGAACATGCAATATACAAACACTTCCATAATGCCAGCTTCTATAGGTTTTCCTAATCAGATTTTGGGAAGCTCTCCTTGCCTCATTTAACATTTTGGTAAAAGAAAAAATATATAAATATATTGTTTCTCGTTATATGTGATAAAGTAGTTATACTTTGTATCAATAATTTTTATTACATTCAAACATAGTGTCTTTTGAGAAATGAATGTTTGATCATTGCTTGTGATAAGAAAAGGTACATAGAGAAAGTGAACAAAGATGAATATGAAAAAATGAGTCTTGATGGTTTTTTGTTCATAGATGACATTTCCTTTCCTCTATATGGCATTGTGTTGTATGTTCTATCCAAAGATTGGTGAATTATATGTCCATAGACATTAGACATCTTCCAAAGGTATGAAAACATTTCACAAGTATCGTATACCAATTCCTTCAATCTAAGTTTTATGTTTGTAATGTCTTCCTTTTTTCAGATTTACGATGGATGACCTAGAAGGATTCCTAGAAGAAATATTTGCTGATTCGGAGCACATTGTAAGCAATATTAATTTTTGGAAATGAATGGGAATTTCATAGCTCGGTTCAATTTTTTTCTACTAATATTTTTTTATCAATTCGTATAGGAGAAAGAAATCAATAGCCAATCATCATTACATGTGTGCCTTGAGTTTGGACATTTTCCTCAACATAACCAAGTTCCTAAGAGGCTATCAAATGGTGCATCCACCAGTGGGGGTGGGATTCACATTGGGTCTAGACATGTAATTTTATTGTGGTTTTCTCTCTCTTGCATATGGAAAATGTTAATTTACTCATTTATTTCTTAAAATCATACACATTTGACCATGTCGGATCTATTTGATGCAGAGATCATACACATTCAATAAGACAACAAGTTAGAATTAACCAAAACTTTGCAAAATTGTCCTATACTTGGAGAAGGAAACACTTTCCTTGGCCTAGATGGCTCTCAAATTGGAATTGTTTTGTATTTTTAGTTCATCTAACCTATTTATATCAAGGAATCATGTCTATAATTTTTACTAGGGTTTTAGACCACTAACTAGGGTTTTATCACTTTGTCTTCCTTTAAATATTTTTAACACATTTATCCACATATTCACACTCGTTCAAGGACATTCACATAGTTCATTCACTTTCTTGTCATCATTTTGCTCCTTTTTTCAACTTTTGGCCTTCTTGACTCCTAGTTCTAGCATCTAAATTGTCCCTTAAACTTTGTTTCACACCTTCCTTTGAATTTTTGAGGTTTTCTTGTCTCGCTCATAATCATCTCACTACCCTTTGGACCTTCTTGTTACCAATTTATTACATTCCACTATTCATCTTTTGAATCACTTTTCCTCATACCTCTATGTAGCCTTTCCTAGGTTCTTGACTGTCTTAAAATAGGATAGTATGGTATTTTCTTAGTTTAATGGTTTTTAAGGACTCTTCATTCCTCCTTAGGATCTATTCTCACCTTATCAACATTTCCTCATCACATTTTCCAAACTTTCCTATAATTTTTCCTCACGAACCCTTATACACTTTAACTTTAGGGTTGTCACAGTTGGTCTTAGTGAATTGTACATCAACTTTTTTTCACTCTCTAACATATAATATCTAAGTTATCACATGATTATTTGAGGTTATTAGCACTTAAAAATCTTCTTCCACCATCTAAATGAATAACAAACCTACATTAAGGATTTGTTTACGTTTATAAACAATAATGTCACCTTTTCATATCCTTCTCACTGTGTACCATCATTCTTAGGACTATGTTTGAAACCTTTCAACTAATAAATCATCGTGAAATTGTCTGATAATTTTTATCATTAAAAAATCACCCCAACCTTATTTTTATCCAACTTATCACAAGTTATAAAAAAAATTCCTTATCCTTTAAACCTCCAAACCTTGGAACATGGTACCACAGTTAGAGAGAGGGTTTTATGTTTGTTTTCTTTATTTAGTCTTTGTTCACACTTCTGCAAGGTTCCTATCCACACAAAACACTTCTATGGACTCCCCATACCATCTCAAGCCTCTAACAACATGCTCAGACCATAAGATTACTCAAAATATCCCATTTCAATAAAAAGACAGTCCTTACACAGATTTTAAAGACAATTTCCACTTTTTTTGAGTTCTTGATCATGCATTCCCCTGATTTGGACCTCTAGAAGGATTATTAGTGATTAGAAACTCACCTTCATGGATTGTAGAAAATGTATCTCTTTTTCTCCTTGATGAAAAAAGTTATAATTCCTCTATCCTTCTTTCAAAACCATGTCATACCAAGATCACAGTTTCTAGGTGTCTTAATATTTTATCCACAAAAGTCTTAATCATATGACTAACCTCACAAATATAGATGGATATTGTACAAATTCATCCTTCACACAAGATGTATTTACTTCCACAATCTAATTCCTTACCACTTATTCAATGATGCAACAAACCCTTACCTCATCCACTCAGTCCCTCAAACTTGCACACGACTGTTTTATCTTACTAATCACCTCCTTAGAGCACATTAATGATCTCTTGGTGGTTGTACAGTTCTTCTAAACCTGAGATAACATTCATTCAACATTCATACATGAGAATCATTCATACATCCTTGATATTCAATGCATAACATTCAAAACACATCCTCATACACATTTTTTCCATTCCAAGAAGCTTTTATTTGATCAAAACATGAAAGTTACAAAGCTCCATGAGCCATAGGGATTTGTATTTTGCACCTAGGTCTCAAATCACTCCCTACAGGCATATAGTCCCTAATGTCAAGAAAATAGAGAGTTTTAAGAATTTTCCAAACTCAATATCTTACAAATATGTTTATATATTGTCTAGATTGTGTCTACAAACTACTTACGCTTGCTTACATTGATTGTTTTAGGATAAACAATTTTCTACGTTGCCACCATTCATTTCCTGACATCCCATAAAGGAATGTGGGTGGGCGTTTGATTATTTCCCAAACATGGTTACAGGTGAGGGGTCAACACAAGTAAGCTTTGGCAAAACTCCTCCTTTGTTCAATTTTCATGTTCATATGCGCTTCTCGTTTTATATTTTTTTGGTTGACATGTATTTGTTGACCACTTTGGTAGGATGTGGAAGAGCCAAAAAGGCTGAGGAGGGTGGTAATGTTGGTCAAGATGAGTTTGTACCCATAAATTAAAGTTTTGGTTGTAATTATTTTTTGTTTCATTCTCATGTATCCATATGTTATTCATTTTATATAATTTTTCATTCACATGGTTACTTTGACCACTTGGTAGCAAGAGGAGGGGAAGGAAAAGGATGAGGAGGATGTTAACAATCCTACTACCGATGTTAATGTTGACATGGATGATGAAGATGATGTTGATTGGCTTCCACATACCTCACATTCTCGATCCCAGGAGGAGGGACCGAAACTGGTAAGAACACTTCGATATTTTCACGGATGATTGTGTATTCTAGTTGATTTAATAACATTTTTAAGGCTTCTAACCTCGTGATTCCTTATTTGATGATAGTTTTTGGGTGAGTACAAGATTGTTAACATGGGTATTGGTAAACGAGATACCCACAACTATTTTCTTTACCCATGCACCACATTTTCTAATGACGGTAGCCATCTATTTGGGTCACTAGATAGGACTCAAATCTCACCGACATAAGATTCATGGTAGACAGCTTATTCCTAGGAGACCTCCACATCATCTAGGTAATGGGAAAAGAAAGCCAAGGGGAAGGGCCTACACATTGAAACAAACACAATAGAGGACAATAGACCGGCTTGTAAAAAATCAGAGTATTAACAAGAGGCATAGGCTAGAAGGAGCATGGATGGAAAAATAAAATGTCTTGGAAGTTTCTAATCTGAGTAAGAAATCCTTAAAGGATATCAATCAGTAGATGTGTGCATATGATTCTCCTCAAAACATTTTCCAGAGAAGGGAAGTGTCAATAAAGAGGTGAGCATATTCTTAGGAAAATGGAGGAAGAGAGGAGGGGGTAAGGAGGTGGTATAGGAAACTATGAACATCGGTGAGATGCAAAGTGTTGAAATTTTTACATGTCCTAAAATATAAGGTCATTTTTAATGACTAACAACTTAATTATATCCACAAAAACCATCATCAAAAAATGATATACCCAATCCTAACACACATTGTAGTGAGGATGACAACCTTATATTGAAGGAGTACCTTTCACGGAAAGGGAATAGGGTTTTCATGGGAAAAAAAAAAAAAAAAATGGGGATGAGATGCTTCAAGTAAGCAAGATTAATTAATGTATCCATGCATATTGCTAATGTAGGGTAAGTGCGGGAAGTTGATGGACAAATATAGGGTCATCCGTGGACATCATATTACAAATAACAACATAATATCAACTTGTAGGGATTATTAGCAATACATACACTCAAAATTATAAAAATTATACTAATATGAATCGTAGCATCCGAAATCTAGTTTCTAAAATACTAATTTTTGTAAACAATGGACAAGATTAGCTATATTAAATATTCAAAATTCAATGACTTGGTATTTTTTTTTAAAAATGCCGATAAGATTATAGTCCGTTTGCCCACAATTTGGATGACCAAAAATTGATATATATATTTTTCCTTTGGTGAGAAGTTATATGCCACTATCTATCTTGGGATGGATTTTATTTTGTATTTTTTTGAGTAATATTTTATTTTTTATGATTTTTTCCGTGAAAGTGGTATGAAAACATAGAGAAAAGCAGTAGCACTTTCCGTTTGCCCGCCATAACTTCATCAAAAATATTGAAATCACATAATTTTTTTTTCTAACATGTATATAATTTCACCACGGTTGGGATGGTATAAGTTTTATCACATTCGATAAGTGAAAAAAATTTACTGATCTTAAACGTAGACATAAACATTCACAAGAAAAAGTGTCTTAAAGACCTACTATTAGTAAAAAATTATAAAATGATATTTATCCTCTTCTATTCACTTTAAAATCAGTATTTCTACAAAGCTAATAGTCTCCCCTACGCAATGGTACCATTTTTATGACATATTTTTTACTTTTCAGCATGGTTCAAGTCCACGGAAGACTAAATTTGATGTTTTGCTATTTTTAATGTAAAATTCAGGATTTGATGTCCACTTAATTGTCCCCCAACTTGGTGCACTTACCACCGTAATTATTTTTAACATTTATGTGGTTGTAATATTGGTTATCGGTCCTATATGGGGAATGTTGTGTGTGAAGCACCACATCCTGCAATTGTTGTAGATTCAACGAATGACACTCAAAATGACAATGACGGTTCATCTGCACACGGTGTCTAACAACGATTATTTTTCTCAATCCACACAGGCCTATGATTTTCATGTCAATGAAAATGAAAATGTTCGGTTGTACGCCAATGGTTATATGGTTTCCAAAGGATGCATTGTCTCTACCGAGTGGGGATTCCTTTCCCAAGGTGTGCCAACCCCAAAGAATTGTTGTGTGGTGAACATTTAGAGGGATATATATCCAAAATGCTCGGAGCAAGCTTTCCTTTCGATAAAAATAAGAAAAATACATTGCAAAATACTTTACATAAAGATACATTATGGTTCATGGAGTATATGAGCATTGATTCCTCCACAACCAATGTACAAGACTCATCAAAGGTGTGCATATCATTTTTAATTAGCTTCGTATTTCGTAAACTCTTGTGTATTTTCATCTAATTATGTTATATATCTTGTAATTTCCTTTTAGGATTGGGATGAACAGGAGGTGACATCAAAAGCAGTGTGACCTATTTCTTGGTGGTATGAGGTACTTTGTATGTAGCAAACTAAAATGTTCTTTCTTGATGTATGTGTCATATTTTTGTTGTTTGACCACTTTGCTGACATTGAAAATTTCAAATGCAAATGTCTTCATGGGAGGTCAAGGAATCCCCACATTCATTGCTTAGTCAAATTCATGTTCTTCTCCTTCATAAGGAGTTTCCTTGTCATGCCTTGAACATGGATATTACATGGCCATGATGTTTCAATATGTACTCGGACATGATATTTATGATATAAAACAAAATAAAAAAATTGCACATGATGTTTGAAAATATGTAATGATACAAATTACTTGCACATGATGGTTCAATATATACTTGCATATATTATTTATGATGCATAATGATAGATTTAACTTTTACATGATGTTCCCATGTATGTTCTTCATTTACACAGTGTATTCCTAACAAGTGTTTTATTTATGCACATTGTAAGTAATGTTGTGGTGTTCAATCCCTTGCAATTAATGAGGTTTCCTTAGGCTTTTGATGATTAAATGATGCATAGATGTTGACATGTATGTAGTTTTTCATGATGCAATGTATGAGATGTTATGTTGTTTACATGTAATGGTTTCCACATGCAATCAATCATGTTGACATATTTAAATTTTTATTTATTGAATATTACAAATGTTTAGTGATCATGTTCACATGTTCCCTATTTTGTGTGACAATATTTCATGGGGAATGGTGCATCATGTGACTAGTTTGTTTTCCCTCCACTTCTCTCACTTTTTTTTCTTTATGTATTTAGGAAGCTCACTCATCACTTCAAAGGATCAACGATGACTACAAACCAGAGTCGAGAAAGAAGAAAAGGGTAGCTGAGGAGGGCTACAACAATTCCACAAACCCAATGGAGATTGATGGAGGTAGGGAGTCATGCTTTTGTGTCTTATTCTTCTACATGATGTACATATAGTATTTTGATTTGAATGCATGGATTATGCAATATTTCACCATCTCCTAATTCATGTTTCCTTTTATATTTTTAGGGGTGGCTGTGAATGTTGATGAGAAGGAAATTGGTGAAAACATGTGTGAAATGGAATAGCTTCTTATGAGGATGATATTTGAGCACAATGTGTTGGAGGTGGAACATCTGGCTTTGAGACTCTCATTGGCACGTGTACAAATTGGATCACTCACTAGGGAGAAGGAGTTTTTGTCCAACATTATTGAAATTGCAAGGACAACCAGTGATAGATTGGAAAGTGTCATAGCTAAGAAGAACAATGTCTTGGAGACTCTCACTGCGGAGAACAATGAGTTACATAATACAATTCTTGTGCATAGGGGTGAGAAGTTGGAACTTGAAAAAAGTGTGTTTCCCTACAAACTTCCAATGCATACACAAAATCACTCTATGACTGCAGGGGAGACATAGTGAAGGCCCTAAACGTCAAGTATGATGGCATGAGTGGTGTCTATGAAGAAAGATATGCAGCACTAGAAGACAAAGTTTGAGAAGTTGTGTGAGAAAGTCGATGGTTGACTATGGGTGGTTGTGGCATTTCTGAGAGGACACACCATGTTTAGCGAAAAAAATTATTTTTTAGTTGGTTGAAGTGAAACCAAAATGTATTGGGATGTACAAAATAAAATAATTTTATACTTTGCTAGAACATAATAATAAATTTTATATGATTTTATGAAAGCATGTAATATCAAATGTAACACAATTTGTTATACTTTTATGTGTTTTCTTCTATTTTCAATAAAAAAATAAAGCATGGACTAAATGTTTGTTGTATTTATTTTTTATTGTCATTTTCTTTGTGGTGGAATTGGATAACATAACAATAGACATTGTTTTTCTTGGTTGAACACTATACCATGTATGTTATCTACTTTCCTATTTCATGCACTTATATGTGTGAAAAATGAAGATGTTATTTGTTTGCCATGTTTCATGCACTTTTCAGTGGCTGAAGGTTGTTGTATTTATAATCCATTGTCTCAATTTGAGTCTTCATATGCATTATGTGCCTTCTCTAGCACTACTACAATTCTCATGATACATTATGGGCTTTCTCCTATAGTTTACAATGCTCCACTAGCTTTCCTTATTATGGGTTACTTTCTTAATCGACATGTTTGATTGTTGAATTTACTTGTACAATCATCTCATTTATTGGCATTCCAAATATTTCTATTCCTAATTAGTTATGGGTCATATACTCTCTCCAATTTTTCTTGTTCTTAGGTACATTCTTGCATCTATGGTCCTTTCACATTCCAAGCCCCCATCTAGCTATACTTCTATGTGTTTGCTTCTATTTTCAATAAAAATAAAGCGTGGAGTAAATGTTTGTTGTATTTATTTGTTATTATCATTATATTCTTTGCACCTAGAACCTCTGAACTTCCATTGTCTTTGAAGCTTTACATTTGAATTTATAATGTCGGCATATATACTGATCACAAATAGTATTTCAATTTTACAATTACATATATGAACCATGACTTAAAGGTGGATAACTTTATGTATAAATAAATGAATTGATTTGCAAGATGTGAGGCATATGACTTCATAAGATTATAGTGCTTCATGATATTCCAATGAAAATATTATTTTTCTTAAATTTCCCACACGAGCTTTGGATTTTGTACTTTCCCTTAAAAATGCAAACCCCAAAGTAGCTTCAACCATTAGCTTGTCAATATAAGAATATATTTGTATGTAAAAATGCAATGAGGAAAACAAACAAGAGCAACGATACTCGTTTATTGATAAGTGCTTATAATCTCCAGATTGAGAAGAAATAATATATAGCTGAATCAAACATCATATTGAGAGGAGCTGTGTAAGTTTCAGTGGTCTTCTCCATGATGAACAAAAGACCATAAAACATGATGGTAGAAACTGTGGCATTGATGCATTCAACAACCAAATTTTCCTTTCTACATAATGAGCTAATTTACAATTTAACAAATATATATTTGAAGGTTCCACTTGCTTCCCATCAGATCAAAAGAACCAAGAACATCATCCTCTTCATTAGCATTCCCAATAAGCTCATCTAAATGGGAAAAAAAACAAAATAGAAAGTCACTGAAGGCCATCCATTACTACTCTCTGCTTCGAAGATAGTTCATTCCAATTACTCATAATTTGTTTAAAACAATATTAATTAATACAAGCATCAAGACATTTAAGCTTTCATTAGATTGTAACATAGGATTTTGTCTACTTATTTGTGAAAATTGGCCTAGAACTCTTGTACTTGACCATATCATTCCATGTGCAGTTATGTGAAAATAGTGAAATACAATCAAATTGTGTTATAACTTATGTTGATGGAGCTTTGGAAGGCCATTAGATAGTTTTTTGAGATCCAATTGCCATACAAGGAACATAAAATATGTTGCAAAATCATTTTTAGAAATGTCAAACCTCAGGGAAATCCTGTTACAATTGTGTAATGAATCAAAGTAAATGAATGTAACTTGTTAAAAAACATATCACTTGAACAGTTAAAAAGAATGTCCCCATTGGGAGGTTTGAAACATTGAATGTGCATTTATCTTGGAATGAATCTCTTTTAGTTTCAAAAATTATGGCAATTCAAAGAGCATATTCCACCGTGTAAACAAGAAGTTTGGAACTTGCTGCTATGGAAAGATTTACAATATCCAATTAAAGGGTGATATGGTGTTCGACTTTTATAAGGTTTACACTCCAAATATAAATAAAAGAATAATAATGACCACTTAATTGCATATTAAAAATCACAAATTCTTTCCAACTTGTCAAAAGCTTAGAAAGCTCTGTTTAGCTAGTTTTAAACTATTATCTAACCTAGAATGACCCTCAAATACATCTTATGAATCATGCAAAACTTTCCATAGCCTCAACATAAATATATATACCTCAACATAAATATGTACTAATTCTCATTGGATGTTACATATAAAAAATCTAAGTTGCAATACAAGTGAATGGATTCAATGGATTAACATCATAGGGACACATTTAAGATGTAATATCTCCATTATTTATGTCTCTATCACATTTGGCTGCCCTATGTAGATCCTCATTCCACATTTTTCATTTTTGATTCTTAGGGGGATTTGGAAACAAGGATTTCTCTTGTGACATGGTACGTTGTCTTCTTTGATTCATCAATTCTATGAAGTCCTTTTCTCTATGAAGGGTGTTTCCATGACCATCTTGCACTTGTTGGAAAGGTTGAGTTGTTGGGTGTTACAACCCAAGTGTATTTGATAATTCCCTACTCTTGACCTTGTTGTAAACATTTTCCATACACTTCTCCAAGAAATATAGTGTCACATTGTTGTTTTTGTTGTGAGGCAATTCTCAAATACCTCACAAGCTCTCCTTCTAGACACTTCTAGTTCATCCTCTATCCCATCAAGCATGATCTATTAATAAAAGACAAACATCATGTTACAAATTCCCTGACAAGTAAAATGGAAAATGATTACAAGTGGAATGATGACTTACATTATCATCTATATGTACATCCGGTGAGTCTCCAATATCCATTCAAGATTCACTTTCATTTGCATTTTCCGATCCATTTTCCATGCCATGTGTTTATTAAAATAAAGGATGTCATATTCCAGTAATAATGATCAAAGTATAAATGAAACTGCTTGTGACTGGAGTTCTTCCTTACATTATTAGCATTTAGCGAGCCTCTATTGTCCATATGAGCATCAATTTCATTTTCATTTTTCAGACCACTTTGCACAACCTGTGTATTGAAAACAAATCAACCACTTGAGATTGGGAATTAAAAAAAATGAAGAAAATTGAAGAGGGAAAAAACTATACATTCACATATGAATCATTGTTGTCGATGGAGTAGCTAACACCATCCCTCATGTCGTGAATGCCACTTTGAATCCTCATCTCTCTCACATCATCCCCACCTTAATTACATGTTTACATGTGTAGGCTTGGACTGAAAATGGAAAACTACACATTGACATCGAAGTGTCGTTGAAATATACACTGATAATACATATATTATCTTTATGGATTTACACCCATGCAATATGACTCGCTATTCATGTGAAAGGTGACATGATAGTCTGGAATTTACAAATCCTTAACCCATGAAATATTTTCAATTTTTCAACTTTAAAGTTCCTGTAAAAATCGTTGTCTTTTCTCATTTGTAGCCACCAGTAGTATATGTAAACACTTATGGTTAGTTGGTGTACTAACCAATCCACCCTTTGATGTGCAACAGTGTGAATTGTACTCAAGAAACAATTTTTTAGATGTGAATGATACAATTCTATGGTTGCGTTGGTTTCTTTCCTGGCATGTTTGAGGGTATGAAAACACCTTGACCACATTGTAACCTTGTGGAGCCAATGCTCCTCCCAATATTAAAAAAATTTGGGCTACATGCAACGATACTTCTCTATGAACTTTATGGCCTCCCTATTAGCCATCTCTTCATCAATACATCTGTGCATAATGTATCCAATTTCACTGAACATATCTTGCCTCACATCATCTTCTCTCACTTTGGCTATCAAATTATTTAACCATGCACGTCATACATGCCAGCTACATAAGTACACCTCACAGTCAAATGTTTCCCTACATAAGACAAACTAGTAAGACTTTACAACATAATCATTATAATTGTGTTGTGCCTATGCAACATAATCAACACCTACCTTATTGCTTTGATCTCCACTCTCATGTCATCTACCATGAAGGCATTTATTTTCCATTCAATATTTTTCAAGTGTACTCTTTGTCGAAGTAACTGCATCCATTGGGTGATGTCACTAGCACACAACCTAGACATAATTACCCATGCCATAAGAATCCCTTGGTGTTTGGAATCAAACACCAAAATGTACAATTAAAACGCATGAAAATATGTAACAAAATTCAACTTCTATGTTTGATAATGAAGTATCAACTACTAGTATTGCTAGTATTCAAAGCATACCTTCATTCCATTTGTTCCAAATGTTGAATCCATGGCTAATAAACTATCATTTCCATATCTCAACAACCAATCCAACTGAAGTGGGAGTTAGATGAAAGAGGGATTCACGAGAACCGATGTCGAAAAGTGATGCACCACAACAAAGTTGCACTCCGATGGTAACGTCAAGCCAACGCAATACGCAAGATTCAAAACAATGGAAAGAAGATTGCAAGTAAGAAGAATGGGTCTGCTCATTCTCATAGATCAAAAATAGGAAGTACAAATAGGGGTGTTATGTAACCCCCATGCCTAAACAGGAAAGAACTCAATGACGCCACTGACGCATATGACATTGACTGATGCATATGATGCCACTAGAAGAGGAGTTACAATTCCAAATAAGGAATGTAACTCCTATGACACATTGACACAAACGACAATGTCAGATTCTATGACAGAATCTGACACTTGTCATTTGACTTCTTAAGACCTATGACTCTCACAAGGCGAGATGACTCACCTAGGTGATGTGGACGATGACTGGATAGTCACACACACCAACACCCCCCTTCATTGAAGCCGAGGAAGAGGTCAAGGTAAGCCAGAACAGAAAAAGAAGACTCCCCTAGACAACTAAGAAAGATGTGTCAATGGGCCCCGACAACTAAAGGCCTGATAAGGTGCCCATGTACAAACAACATCTTTCTGGAAAGAATAAGATGAGAAGGAGGACTATATAGCCCGAAGAAGATGGGTGGCTACAGAAACCTCACCCCAAAAAGAGACCGCAAGTGAAGAAACTTCACCTCATTGAAGGGCTTGGTGAAAATGTTTGTAACTTGATCAGCTGTCTAAACATACTATATGTCGATGATGTTTTCATGTATCAACTCCCGTATGAAGTGCATATGAATCTCAATGTGCTTCATCCGTTGATGCTGAACAGGATTTCTACAAATCAAGATAGTGCTCATGTTGTCATAGTAGATAATGGTAGGCCACCAAAAGTGGATGCCAAACTCGTCATAATACCACAGCGTAACCAAACAGCTTCGTGTGCGTGTTAAGCTGCTCCTCTGTATTCTACTTCTATGATGATATGGCAATGGCGTTCTGTTTCTTGTTGGACCAACTGACAAGACCTGAACCAAGAGTGAAATTGTAGCTTGAGGTAGACTTCGATGATCTAGATCACCGGCCCAATCGAGTCTCAGAAATCCAACCAAGTCAATCTCAGTCCCTCCTAAGTAATGAATACCATCTGTGTGAGTGCCACAAACATAGTGAAGGATCTGCTTTGCTGATTTTAAGTGCAGCTCATGAGGCTCCTGCATAAATCTGGACATGATCCCGATGGCATACGATAGATCTGGTTGAGTGTGAGTAAGGTAGATCAAGCTTCCCACCAACTGTCGATAAAGGGTACCATCAACCAAGGGGGAAGAGCAATCAGAAACCAACTTAATCCAGGAAAGAAAAGGAGTAGGTGAGGACTTGCAATCGGACATGTGAAACCGAGCAAGCAAATCAAGAGAGTACTTAGGTTGTGAGATCATAATTCCCGAGTCAGATTGTGAAATCTGGATCCCAAGAAAGTAATGAAGTAATCCTAAGTCAAACATGGAGAACTTGTTGGCCAAGGAGATGTTCACAGAATCAATGATAGAGGAAGAGCTACTAGTGATCAACAAGTCATCAACATAGAGAACAAGAATAAGCATGGAGTCATCCTGTCGTAGAATATACACATTTGGGTCAGAGTGACACTGAGTGAACCCTGATGCAAGTAAAAAGGAGTCCATCTTGGCATACCAAGCCCAAGGGGCTTGTTTAAGGCCGTAGAGAGACTTCTTTAATTTGTAAATGAGGAATGGATCATGGACATAACCCGGAGGTTGTTCCATATAGATCTCCTCCTCTAGGTCCCCATGAAGGAAGGCACTCTTAACGTCCATCTGGTGGACTTCCCATCTGTTAGCAGCAGCGATGGTAAGGGTCAATCGAATGGAAGTCATCTTCACAATCGGATCAAATGTTTCTGAGTAATCAACCCCAGCTACCTAGGAGAAACCCTTAGCTACAAGTTATGCTTTATACTTCTCAACTTCTCCATCAGCTCCATACTTTGTTTGATATACCCACCTACACCGAACGATTTTTCTTCCTTTCGGAAGAAGGGTAAGATCCCAAGTGTCATTCTTTATGAGTGAGGAATAATCCTCATCCATGGCAGAACCCCACTCGGAATCCCGTAAGCTTTACTGGAAAAATGGTGGATCAAAAGTAGAGGCGAAGAAGGAATGAGGTCCAATGAAGTCTGAGCGAGTATGTCTCTCATCCAAAGGATCTCTAACTAAATCTCCAGCACTCTGTAAATTTTTCCTAGACCAAAGAGGTCCCGACACTAAGCTTAAGCTCAAAAAAAGATTCTTCACTTGAGTGAGAAGGGACATAGTCCTCATCATCACTACTGTTAGAATCAGAAGACTTAGAAGTTTGAGTATCGGTAGGAGCAAGGAGAGGTAGAACTTTCTCAACAACATCATCATCTGAAGAGTTAGAATCTAAATCATTGGGCAAAAGGACCTCAGTGGAAGTTGAAGTCAAGTATGAATCATCAAACTTCACACTCCTCTCAATATAAATCTCACGGGTGGTAGGGTTCAACAATCGATATCCCTTCACGCCATCAGGATACCTAACAAAGATACAAGGTTTGGATTTTGGATCCAATGCCTTGCATTTATTTTTGGGAATCCGAGCCATAGCCTTGGATCCGAAGACTCAAAAGTGCTCGACATCAGGCTTGTGTCCAAACCAAGCTTCAAAGGGTGTCATCCCTCTTACTGCCTTGTGTGGGACACGGTTCTGAATATAACAAGAAAAATTCACTGCTTCAACCCAATACTGTGGAGGAAGAGATTTCAAGTGAACCATACAAGTAGCCATCTCCTTTAAAGTTCAGTTCTTTCTTTCTGCAACTCCATTTTGGGAAGGGTTGTAAGCAATTGTACGCTGCAAAGCAATCCCCTTAGAAGTGCAGAAATCCTCAAACCTATTTCTCACATACTCACCTCCATTATCGGTTCGAATAACCACGATAGTCCGTTCTCGCTTATTTCTCAGCAAGAGCCTTAAAGTTTTGAAAATGCTCAAAACTTTAGACTTAAGCTTAAGAAAATATACCCAAGTGTAACGCAAAAATTCATCAATGAAGGTTAGTATATATAGAGCTCTAGTAAAGAAGGAGATAAAAAAGGGCCTGAAACGTCACTATGAACAAGATCCAAGGGACGAGTACCTCTCCAAGATTTTCCCTTGTCAAAGATTTTTTCAGTGGTGCTTTCCAAGGGTACAACCCTCACAAGGACCCTTAGAAAATCTGAACTCGGGTTAGCCCATTGACCATTTCGTTTTGGCTCAATTGTTCAAGGTAACGATAATTTAAATGCCCAAAATTCTCATGCCATAACTTGCTAACCTCATTTGCATGAGTGAGCAAGGAATTGGGCGTTGAATTAGAAGAGAAGTGGGAAAAGGTATACAACCGTGAATGGTGATCTGCCTTTCCCTCGTGCACAATGCGATCGAGTTAAGCTCACGAATAATCACCGAGTTAGGACCAAATTCCACTCGCCTTCCTTCACCAAGGTGGGTGATTTGGTAAACCGATAGGAGATTGGTAGAGATATTGGGAACACTCAACACTTGGTTAAATGTTCCACCTTCAATCTCTACCGATCCACTACCGGAAACCAAAACATGAGAGTCATCACCCAACGTGATTTGGGACATGCCACATGGTTCAATGCTAGAGAATTCAACCTCTGAAGAAGCCATGTGGTGCGAGGCACCGGAATCGATAATCCAAGTTGATGATGGAGCTGATCTAGCTACGAGGGCCTTACCTTTCTTCTTTCCATTTTTAGTCTCCTTTGCATTAGAAGACTCACCAAGTTCGAGCATTTTGTTTAACGGATTTAGGAACACTTATTTTATTCTTCTCAAGTAAATGAGTTAAGTGATCAATTTGTTTCCGAAACAATGTTGCTCGTCGATGGCATCATTGATTTCTTTCCTATTTAGGCATGGGGTTACACAAAGACCCCTATTTGTACTTCCTATTTTTTGATCTATGAGAATGAGTAGACCCATTCTTCTTACTTGCAATCTTCTTTCCATTGTTTCAAATCTTGCGTATTACATTGGCTTGACATTACCATCGAGTGCAACTTCGTTGTGGTCCATCACTTTTGACATCGGTTCTCGTGAATCCCTCTTTCATGGTATCGAGTTGGTTTCGATGAACGTGCACTCTTCATTTCTCGCTTTTTATTACTTCGGTTTCTTCTCATTTCCTCGTGTGCAAGTTTTTTTATTATCATTTTGGAATTATTGCTCACCTCGTATTGAGGTTTCAGCGATTCAAGTTAAGGTATTTGGTTGGTTTGCTTATCACCGAGTTCATATTTGGATATTTCTAGATCTTTGTGATTGTTGTTTCTGGATTATTTGTGTGTTTCTTACTGGTTGTGTTCATATTCAACGCCTGCAGGGTAAAAGAAGATCTTTTTTTGGCGTGGACCTGTGATTACTAATTGGGATCGTTGTTTTTTCTTCACCGGTGTATATGTCATGGGATTTTCTCATGAATGATATTTTCCCATCCTCATTAGTACCTTCATTATTATATCCCTGATAGAAAAACCACTTCTCAGGATTTTCTAGAGTCCACTCCCAAACACTTTCTACATCATTAGGGTTAAACACATATTGCAGCTCCTTAATTTGGCATTCTCTATTAAATATGTCATCTCTGCATAGGAAATCATCTCATTCTATTTCACCATTCAACAATGTGAGCTTCTCATGCACCATCTCATGGTGCTTAAGGTGGATAGCATTGAAATACATTCCTAACAAAAGCAACCTATGAACCCACTCATTAAGTTATGGGCTAATAAAAGGGCAAAAATTGTTTTTCCTTTGAACTATTCATATTCCTGGTCGTGGAAATGATTTCCTTCACTATCAACATGTTCTACATGATTTTAGGTGAGAAATACTTGATCAGGTCTATTGACCATTCTCTGAGTGTTAAAATGACACTGACAACCACGTCTAATATGATTTCAGCCTAGTCGGCTGCCTTTTCCTTTCTTCAACAATAAGGACTTGTCTTGTGGTAAGGCATCAATTTTCCAAAAGTCCTCAGGCCCATATGAACACCAATATCTACACATTAATATGAAACTTATTAGCACATGCACACTGAAACATGAAATACAAAAGCATCCATGTACACACAATATTTAAAATGAGAGCCTACACACATCACATATTCCAAAGTGTTATTGATTCTTGTCTTCTTTCTAGGAATAGGTGATGGACTTTTTTCTGATGTGAAACACAAAATTTGGTTGGGTACAACTTTCTATTTGATTCTCCTTTCATGAATTCCTCCACTCTATCAATCTCAATCCATGTAACCGAAACATCTTCTTCAATGTGAATTTTTCAAGATATGACCGTTTAGGTGAGACAGGGTGAAAAACAATGCAAAATCCAGCTTGAAGTGCAACTTCAGATGCTCGTTGTGAATCATGTGACTTGCATGGGACCTTGTGGATTTCAAGGATTCTTATAAGGTGAGTTAAGAAGGTTTCATAAGAATAATGAGGTCATTTTATTGTCACATTTATATGAATGAATGTTAAGAAGGTAAGATGGTCTAAAACCCTAGCTAAACCCTAGCTAGGAGCAAGTTATCAGAAGAAGGTGAATTGTGACCCAGTTTTGATTGCTTCATAAAATTTGATGATTGTATGTTGTAGAGGACTCTAATATATTTCTATAAATGTAATTTTTAGGTCATGGTGATGAGTGGGCCCCACCTAAAAATTTTAGTTTCAAGAATTTCGAGTTTAAGGAGAAAGTTACAAAATGAGGTATGAACTAAATTGCCATTGTGGAATACATGTGAGTTTTTATTTATTTCCATGGAGTTTTTAGGACATGTTCATACAGGTTTATGAGGTTTTGAGGTCTAAATAGGTTGATTGGTCAAAGGGTAGTTTTGGGATCTCAAATAGTAGGGTTCGATGTGTAAGCCATATCTTGAGTTACAGGTGGATTCCTAAGATGATTAAAGTTGTGAAGGAAATAGGATTAATATTTATTTCTATTTATATATGTATTTCCTCATTATGAGGTGATTTGATAGGGTTTACATGTAATTCTTTCAGCAAGAATGTTTTTGTCAGTTCAAGACATGATCTGTTTTTGTGACAAGTTTGATGTTGGTTTAAGCATGTGATGGATTGGGTGATGATTCCTATTTCCTTTAATGTGAAGAGGGGTGAATTGGGAATACAATGAATCCATTTTTATGTATTTAATGTTTTTATAAGTTATTTTATGAGCTAACCTTTGGAAACAGTTGTTTTGTCAGGATGATTTGGTGAAGTAAAATTTTGTTATAATTTGAAGTGAAGGATGTTTCATGACTTATAACATGCTTAGAAGTGTTCTACATGTTATTTTATTTTTTTGGATTGGTCACATGTAATATTTTGTTTCATTATAAGTTATTGTTTGATCAGATGAAGTTTCCAGAGTGTTAAAGGGTGCATGAAACAACAATTTTGAGAAATACAAAGGACACTGGGCCCATTAAATGAAATAATCTGATTGGTTCATGAAAATTGAGACCATGTTTGATGTTTAAATGATGTATTACTCATGTTTTATGGAATGATTTACTAAGCATGTTTTTGGAATGAGGAGAATTTTGGCATCCCAATGCATGTGTTTTAGTGATTTTTGGATCATGAAATGAAGGGTTTTTTCTAGGACGACCTACTTGGGTCACTTGTAGATGTTGTGAAAATTTTTGGGATTTTTTTAATGATGCATGGGTTGAATTTATCATGAGGTACTGACCTCCTTTGGGTTAGAAATAAGAAATGGCTATAAAAGTGAAGGTTAAGCTCATTTTTGAGCTAGTCTTGCATGGGGGAGTAGTGTGACCTAGAGAAGAGTTGATTACGGATATGAGGACAGAGTTTGAGATTTGATTTGATGTATGATATGTTGAAGAATTTTTGAATACATGTGTACAATATTTTAGATGCACAAGTGAAGAAAGAGCAAGATTATGATATTTTGATGTCATAGGGTATGAGCTAGGGTTTATCGGTTGAATTAGTGTTCTCCTACGCTTTTAGCAGTGAGAATTTTCAAATAGCAACATCTTCGTGGATGATTTAGTGCTTGTTCAACCTTATGTGGTTGCATATTCCTTTTGGAGTGGATGCTTCACTAAATTATGGGTTAGTGCTCCTTGTAGGGTTGGTGCTCTACTAAACTAGTGGTTGGTGCTCCTTGTGGGGTTGGTTCCTCACTAAATCATGGGTTGGTGCTCCTTGTGTAGTTTTTGCTTCACTAAATTACTTTGCTTTGTGTAATATAAGTAGAGTTTCAGTGGGTTTTCTTCCCCATGAGGGTTTCCCACTTACATATGGTGTTCTTGTGTTGAGTACTTTACTTTCTTTGCTCTTGTGGTTGATTTTTCATATCTTAATAAGATCACATGATCATGGATGTTGCATATAAAATCTAATGGATGAATGTATGGTTTGGTAAATGAAAATAAATTTATTGTAGGACTGATTCACCCCCTCTCAATCCCTTGTGCTTCTAAAAAAATTAACATGTAAACATATAAACAAGAGTGGTGAGGATGTTTAAATGAATGAAAATCGTTAACATCGATAGAGACTTAGAAAACATGTTTAAGTTTTTATTGATGTTTGGTGAAGGCCATAAAGGCCAAGAGGGCTAAGTCTTGGCGAAGGAGTTTTTAGTACATTTAGGCTTAATTGTGACTTAATGAAGAAATGTGGGCATGAGGTGTTATTTCCAACCTAAGGAGGTGTTTGTATGATGTTTTTATGATGTGTTCAAGTTATTTTTACGATATATGCCATATATTATCTGACTTATATCTATATGATGCTTAAGTCATGTATATAAGCATGTGAAGAAGACCTATTTTTTTGTTGAAAATGTAAGAGGTTAAGTGAACAAGAATACATTTTGTGAAGAGGAAGAGAACATATTTATGACCATCGAGGAAGGGCACAAGATATGTCGGAGGATATAAGTGTTGTTCTAATGTTGGAGAGATAGTTCATTTGATCTAATCATCTTGGTGAATAATTTCTTGAGTGAAGAATCCTAGTGGAAGATTCGAAGAAGATATAAGAAAGGAGAGAGAAAAAAAGCTGTCATCATCGGTTGTTAGGGAAACTTTATATAGGTGAAAAACAATCAAGTGGTTTATTTGGTGTTGAGTCATCTAGGAATTTGTAACTTCCTTATAGGGTTTTTGGTCTACTAAATTTAGGATTTGGTGCTTCTTGTAGGGTTGGTACTCTACTAGACTTTAAGGGGTTGGTGCTCAACTGAATTTGATTCATTATTGTTTAGGAAAAAAATTTCCAAGCTTTTTTTTTTTAGTGGGTTTTTTCCTTCAAGTGTTTCCCACTTATATCTGGTGTATTTGTGTTATTTTGTTCTTATTACTTATGTATTGTTATGCTTCTTAGTGAATGCATGTTTAATGGTTAAATGATAATTAATGAATGCTAAAGTGTATGTAAAATAATTTTTAGGGAGCATTGATTCACTTCACCCCGGTGGTTATGCTTCCAACAGAATGGCAAGGGGATAACTAATGTTCCCTAACCACTTTTCCATTATTGGGACTTGAGAAATTATGAAGGAGTATATAAAGGGTGTAGTAGTGTGAGGTGAACTACTTATGGAATGATTTTTCCCTAGAACAAATTTCCCTTTGTTATATATGCACTTGATATGGGTTAGAAAGCTCAAATTTTCAAAGGCGCCTTTGATACTTTTTGATCTAGTGATGATTATTCTAGTTTCTAGGGTAGAAATTTATGACTTGGAAAATTTCCTCCTCACGCCAAATGAAATTTTGTTCGATGTGAAGGTTACATACTCCTCTTATACGCTAGACATGTGGGTTTTTGTGAATATAAATGGGTGGCTCATGATCCCAAGAAACACTAGGAAAGGCTCCATGGAAATGGATAGAGGTGATTTCTATCTTAAAACAAGGCATGTGAAAGATATTCTATGCAAAATTGCTTCCCCAGGTTAAGTATCACAAGTCTTGGTTGCTATTATTTTTTTGGGATTATCTCAAGGGATTTGGAAAGGTATATTAATATTTTTAAGGGAATTTACCAATTCAAAATTAATCATGGTAGTTATGGCTTTGGAATCAATCATAAGGGAATCATCTTGATGGATGCTTCAAATAAAGAACAACCGATTAGCATTCATTCATATCATATTCAAATCACAAAATCCATTAATCAATATTCATCTATGATTATTACTTGTAATTTGTAAAATGAACTTTATGTGTGGATAACAAGATTTAGATTACACTCTAACCCGACTTCTAATAGAGTTTATAAAAAATAACAAAGAGGAGTATGGCAGAGAGAAAATAGAAACAAGTAGCAAATATATGGGGTAATCTCCATCTCATTAGAATACGAAGATTTTTAATCCATTCCCATGCTTAGAGCAGCATGCACTAGATCAAGACATAGGCGGGTGAAATATTCTAAGGAAAATACTAGGTAGCCAAGACATGAGCACAATGTCATTGGATGCGTAGAAAGTGAAATATAACTTTTCTAGTCATTGAATCGATGGTATCACAATTTATAAACAAAGGGGATCTTTAAATGTTTACTTAAACTAAAACAAAACATATGGTGCGGTTGACTTGGGCCAAAATAAAGAAATAAAAGAGAGATAAGGAAAGTGTATGGAAATTCTTAGAAGCTTTTCTATTCCAAATTCCATGACTTTACAAAAAATTTGATTTATGTATTTATAGAAAACCCAAAAAATGAACAATGTTACAACCATTAATGGAAGTAGGCTTTTTTATAGCCCATATTTGAGAAATTAATTACATGATACATAGTTCCATCAAATTGAATCCAAATTTGGCCTTCTAGAAGTACTCGACATGTCAATATATTCTCTATAAAGAGGTAAATATTTATTAAATGTTGTTAAGGCCCAAAATAAGCCATCATAAAATCTTATTAGACTCCCAAATTTTAATGTAATATGGTGTGCATGGAAAACAAGGACACATAATTCAAGTTTCACATTTATATCTACCATTTCTATAGCATGACATGCTCAGGGATGTAGATCCATCTAAATCTTGTTATCTTCGACACACAAACTAGAATTGTAGTATCACGGTTTCAAGTTGTTCTAACTTATCTTCTGGAAGACTTCAAAAAAATCATTTAGAGAATCTTTATATTTGAGTGGTGTAGTGGCTTTATGGTTTTGCATATTGGGTGTACACTTGATCTTGCATCTAGTGACTTATTGTTGATCCTTTACACATTTCACCATGTTCTCATTTATCCTTGTGTGACCAAATGATGTCATGAATGCATGTTCCTCACACCTTCATATAATTAAAAAACCATTAATGAAATTTTTTATGGCTATACCATGGGAGGTAAGAATACTTACATCACATGCGTAATATTATTTGTGGTGAACTCCTCCTTTCTTGCACAAGGAGCATGTATGGTCAATCTTCATCTACATTGCACGAGGTGTTTTAGCATTGGGTTGACATTGTGCACATTTATACTTAGTAAAAATATTCTAACACTTCCCCTTATGCAAGTATGCATCTTTTTGCGAATGTTTTTGTTTTACTTGTGTTACCATAAAACCTTGGTAAATCGAGTGTTAGATGTCATATTTGCCAACTAGGAGATGGAATATTTTAAATACATCTATTTCATGAAATAATTATATTTTGTAAGAGTTTAAACTTCTTCCCAATGTGAAGTAGGTCACGATCTTAAATATTACATCTGTGAAATGTATTAACAAGTAGTATTTTTGCAAAGCATAGACGCGATAGTATGAATCTTGGTATAGCCATGTAATGAAATTGTGAAAAACTTGTTTGCACACAAGAAGACTACAAAAAATGGGTTAATCATGAATATTGTGAAGGTAAATAGTGAACCAAGGGACATTGTGCAATAATTATGCATGATGGTGATCCAAATAAACCTTTTTCCGTGATTAGGATATGCATGTGAACATGGCGAAGCACATGGTTTACAAAATGGAATCTTGTGTGGGGTCAAGTTATATATTTATGAAGGGTGCAAGAGATAGAGAAATTTAAAAGGGGTGAGAGTAAATATAACCAAGGCATGTCAAGATACCTATAAAAAAGGATTCATGCAAGGGATAAAGAAAAGTTGGTGTAAAAATCTAGACTACCTTGAGAAAGGCCAAGGGGTTCCATGATTTCACTTGTGGAATTAGGGATGTGATGTGAACACAACATCATCTACGTCTTTTTCTCACTTGGATGTGCCGTTGTGACCTTGACTAAATGTTTCAAGAAATTAAAAATGGCTCATTTTTAAGTAATTTAAAATCCAATATCGAACAAGGTTACAACCCTAAAGGTCCATGGGATACTTAGGAAGTGTAATGGTAATAGTTACACATTCACAACTTCTTATGGCATGTAGAAAATGTTGGGTCATTTAGATATTAATTACTTGGGTAAATGAATATTTGGAGGTACATGATTCCATACCAATCCCTATGACTATGAGAGTTGGGGTGAGTATATGAATCTTGGTGGTAGTAGCTCTAAGTAAGGTTCTTAAGAAAAACAACACCTTGGTGAAGGTTAATTCACATCTACTAAGATAAGAGAAAGGGAATTGTTGTTGAAGTAAGCTCTTTCTAAAAAGCAATATTGGGTTCATAAACTTGATAACCATTAATTCTTTGAGTTTCGTTATAAGGTCATCGGTGCTATAAAATCCCTAATGAGGCTTGGAATTCATAGCGAAATAGGTGCAGTAGATCCTTGTTTCTGGACTATAACTAATTTTTCATATGTGCCCATTAGATGGAAATGATGACATGGTTAGCTACCTAGAGTAATATTTGGAGGATTATTTTAATGAGCATGTACCCTTAGATGTCATTTTTGTTTGCAATATAATAAGGGCGAGTAGATGCACTATTATCTATACTAGAGAATGAATGGTGTATAAAAACTTAAGGGGAAAACCTTTTTGTGATAAATACCATTATTAGCTTTGGTTTTATTTTCAATAAAGGAAATGATGTTATATTAAAATTGTTATTACTATCCAAGAAGCTATTGAAATTCAAATTTATTTTACTAGTATAACATTATGAGAACTAGTAACTACTTATAAGAATTAGCCTCATACCAAATCTTGTGTGTTCTTCAAGATGACTAGAATACAAGGAAACAACGAAAGGGACACTAAGGGAAATTTACTCGAGAAATTCCATAATCAAGAACCTAATCACGGTAGAGAATAACGAGGTTGCAATGGGTAAATTAGAGGGGGAAGGTCTAGACGTCATAGGAAGAAGTGCAAGATATGCACAACATTTTGTAACTCTTGCGAGACAATGTGGTAGTTATTACTAGTAAGATGAAGTAATAAGTGGATAAACATATGATAAAGAGGAATTTTGATATTGGGGACATGATTTTTGTATGGTTGAAACTATATATACAAAATATGTTAAATCAAGTAGGGAAAAAAGGTACAACTAAATTATTATGATATGGTTCATATCGAGTGTGATCCAAGCTAGGGGAAGTTGCATACGCTACTGGATATACTTGAATAAGGAAGGATGCACAATGTTTTTCATGTGCCACATATGAAAAAAAAAAGATAGGTGCATATGTATTTATTTATTAAGACTTTTTTAATTTATCTAAATTTGGGGAGAGGTTCTAGGTACATACATGCATATATACATACATGAATACATACATACATACATACATACATACATACATACATACACATGCATGTATGTATGTATGTATGCATGTATGCGTGCATGCATAATAGTGTAAGGAACATACATATATACATTATGTATATATGTATACATGTATGGATGCATCCATGTGTGTATATATGCATGTTTTCATGGATGTATGTATGTATGTATGTATGTATGCATAATAATGTAAGGGAACATACATACATACATTATGTATATATGTATGCATTTATACATGTATGTATGTGCAAGGAACGATAAGAAGATTATTCCAATTTTTTAATATATCAAATGATAATAGCACACCACATTTGATAAGCTAAAAGGAATTTTTCATAATAACCTTACAAAAGGATTTACAAACAAAGAGCTAAAATATCATTTATGGAAATCCGTCATAATTTCATTAATTAACTCAATAATGAGGATGTTCATATAGGATGAGGGAATTGAAAATATTACCTAAATCAATGGTGAAAAACCCCCATTGATGAAAGAGTTTCATCAAGAGGACATCCCAAATGCTATTTTTATGATTGTGGGGTCAAGTTGAGTGTTTAAGAGAATGTTCAAGTCATGGTAGAGAGTTTAGGTGGTTTAATAGGCATAAATTCAAATTTGTGAGTTTCCCTCCCATTTCAAATTCAAAATGCTAAGTATGTGAAAGTGAAGTCCAAGGTGGAAAGGATCCTAGATATCTCTTAAGTAAATATAACAAGTGTATTAGCATGTGAAGGATTCTATGGGTAAGACATGAGTCAATGAATGTTTGTAGATAATTTAAAAGAGACTATCTTGTTGTACATGAGAAAATGAAAGGTCCATGAGACCAAGAGTTAGTTAGGGTAAAAAGGAAGGAGTTATAATTATGAGAAACTCAAATGGAGAAGCAGTTTGAGAGAGAAACCTTTTGAGGAAGGTGTAAAGGTGAGTGGCAGAAAACCTCCTCGTGGATAAGAGGATAAGGGTGGAAATTTTGTAAGCAAATATAGCCAAATATGTATATATAACTTTATTTTGTGAAACATATTGTTTTGGTTTATGAATGATGTTGAGTTTGAGTTGCAAGATTGATTCCTTGTTTACATTGGAATGAATTGTTTAAATCCCTCGAGAGAAGATGACTACAAATTTAAGTTGTTAGAAACTTGATATAGGCTTGATAACTCTTGCATGGTTAGGTTCAAATAAGAATAAAATTTTTTTGAAGATGGTTGGTGATATGGAATGTGTGTTGAAAGTAATGTGTTTTCCATTGAACTTTTTCCAAGAATGATTTGCATGTCATTAGTTGAGTTGATCAAGTTAAAAGAGGAAGATAGGATGATTACTTTGTTTGTGTCTTGAAGGCACTATGTGACTATGCAAGGTGTAGACATCTAAAATGTCAACATGATTAATTACGATAATATGATCACTCTCTAAATCCACATAATAATTAATTTCAAGATTAATTATTATTAATCTAGTTTATCATATTTACCCTTTTATCCCATCACTTCATTATTAATCCTCTTAATTCATTATTATATCCCATCTTATCATTAATCACTTTTATTTCATTATTATATCATATTATCCTATCATAACCCTTATTAACATTTTATAGGAATTTAATATTCCTACATCTACCTACCTACCTACCCTACACATCCCTACACCTAGCCTTTCCATGTAACCTCACCCCTAATCATCATTTATTAACCTAATATAATTCTAATCCTAATCACATCCTCACACCTCTAAATCTAGAGGCTTCTATTTCTAGAAGCCTCTCTAAATCTCTCCTTCCATTGAATTTTTAATTCAATGGAAGCTTCTTCCCTCCATGAATTTTGAATTCAAATTTCTAGAATCCTCCAATCCTCACATGCATTCTCCACCCTTGATCCAAATCCAACTTGGCTTCATCTTATCCATTGAATCCTCCACCCTTCAACTATAAATTTATATCTTCTACTCCATGATATTTAACTTGTAAATCCATAATAAACCTCTACCATTTATCTTCTTCAATCATTCAATCAATCCATCACTCAATCTATCATTATCCAATCCATCATCTTCATCAAGCAATAAAAAGGCAATCAAAGGGAGGTGTTTCTCATGTGACTCCACCAACATCTGAAGTAACCAATAATCAATAAAGAGAAAATCCAACACATCAAAGGAGGATATTTGCAACTTTTAGGTAAGTACAGGTGTTGAATTCTCTCCTTCGTTCAATCCATTTCTCTATCTGAGGTAATGTTTGAGAAGATTAGATAAGGGAAGCAATTTTGTTTGTTTTCTCACATTCTATAAGCTATTATTTTCTTGCATTACATTTTTGCATGAAATTTGGGGATTAACCCCACTTTTAATCATTTTCCATCTTATTCAATCCTTGAAAAAGATGTCCAAGTTTTAAGAACTTTTGTTGTCGTTTACCCCTTCAAAATTGTAAATTTCGGGCTCAAATTTTGTTCCCACATGAAACAATGCATTTTCTCTATGAAATGTCACCTATGCAGCCCAGAATGGTGCCTATGCCCTATTTTAGTTCCTATGCATGAACTTTTGTGCCTTTGATAATAGTTTGGTGCTTTTCTAATACTTTAGCGCCTTTTCTATAGCTTGAAAACTCTGGAATTGTAATTTTTTTCCTGTTTTCTACCATGTTTCCATGTTTTTTCATAGAATGGAACCTTTACACTAAAATTGGCACCTATGTAATGCTTCAACACCTATGCAAAAAAAAAAAAATCGCCTTTGTTGATCTTTCAATGCCTTTGTTCTAACCCAAAACCTTGTTTTTGCCCCTTTTTTACCATTTTTAGCCTTTTTCCATACTTGAATGCCTATGCTACACATAATGGTGTATTTGCACTAAATGTAGTGCATGTGTAGTGTTTCATCACCTGTGTCAAAGTTTCAATGCCTTTTTGTTAGCTTTTGAAACTCTGAAATTGCATTAAAACTATGTTTTTTGCTTGTTTTTTACCCTATTTTAGTCTTTTGTCATACATTGGTGCCTATACTGCATAGAATGACACCTATTCCCTAAAGTTGAACCTTTTCTTTACTTTGAATCCTTTGAAATAATTTTGCACCTATGCCTTGTCAATCAGATCCTTTGTATAATCACAATTTTTTTCTTGCAACTAACGGTCTAATCTTGTTTTCAAGTGTTTTGGTGACTTTTTATAGGTTCTAACATTCTATTTTTATAGGATTATTGCAGTAGCAAGAATAAATTCCATCCATTTTCATATTTATCTTGTGTTATCTAACCTTTTTTGGTGATTATAAGATTCAAAACTACTAATCCTTTTGTTTTACAGCTCATTTAGTCCAAGATATTGGGTTCAAAAATCAAACTACTAACTATTGTTTTGTAGGGCCTCCTCTTGAAGACCCAATTATCAAAATAATAATGTTTATTGTTTTATTTTATCATATAGAATTTAATTATCTTTCATTTATCATCTTTTTGTGTTTCATTTTGTTTTCTATTCTTATCCTGAAGACGACACCGTGTATGCTCTCTACTCGTGTCCTGGGGCGATCTTGAGTATCAAAATAGGCTAGTCTTCCTCCCTTTTTCTTTCATAAGGGGTAACGTGATGTAGAAGTGACATCCACACACTTACCATATTCCTAGGGGTCTTGTGACTGTGGGATTCACCTCCACACACGTATACACACCTTGTGTTCGCAAGGCATATAAATTCTTAGACAATTATAGTTATTGGCTAAACACTCGCATGTTTTAATAGCAAAGTGAAGTGAGGGGCTTCCACATCCTAATACCTAGGCCTTAGACAACATCCTTGCAACATGGACTTGGGCCCCACATATCACAAGGTATATCGGGAATCCCTTAGTGAGCTTGTATATCATATACTAGACAACCTTTTGGCCTTAATCAAACTATAGTGCAAGGAGGTCGCACTCCCCAAGATTACTCGCTAGTTGACCCCACATTGACACATAGGTGGAGATCAAATTGTGGCACCATCATCATTTGTGTCATTAAAATCATGTTATAGTTTGATTGTAATCCCACTTGACTAGTTAGGGTGTGTGTTGCATGTTTGTTTCTTGCTTTTGAACACCCTTAACCATCATATCACCTTAAAATTTTAATCAATAAAACATCATCATAATCAATCATCCTTAATCAAACAATCCCAATCCAAATCCCATCACCATCCTTAATCAACCAACCTAATCCAAATCTAATCACCCACACACCCTATCAAACCATTTCCTTTGATCCTCAATCCTCATCTTTCCAAACCAACATCCAAACCCCTACCTCTTTTCTAAATCCATCAACCAAACTATCCCATCATCCCCCACCCATCAAAGTCAACCATCTCACTTTGATCATAAAATCCCACACACTATCCAACACCTTAATAAACAAATCTCAAATATCACATCCTACCTCAACCAATCCCTCCTCGTCATCCAAATCAACCATCCCATGTTGATCCTAACATCCTAAAAACCATCCAACAACTCAATCAAAAATATCCAATCTTAAATAATGTATCAACCAATCACCTCCTAAACCATCATCTCCCAACCAAACCCATCCAAAATTTCCCTTTCTAATATCCCTACCCCTCACCCCATTAACTTCCTCTTTGAAGAACCCAAATCATCTCAATCCACACCTCAACCTAATCAACATAAACCACTATCCCCACAAGCTAATTACATCAAATTTTACTACCTCACTAACTTTTACCTAGACCAAAAGGACCTCCTTTATGTCCTTGCTAATCTAGTCACCAATCCCAAGCCCACACAACCATCCCAAATTCCAACCTCCAAATCCCCTATCAATCATCATGACCTACACCTTCCTCCCATCAAAACTCATGCAAATAATCCACCACCATCCAAAATCTCAACTCCTAAATCCAATCATTGTAAAACCTATAATCAAGTCCCATTCACATATCCACAACAATCCCAACAACTTAACCCAAAATTATTATCCCCCACATCTCATATTAGTCCTCCATCCTTGTCATCTTCATCATCCCAATCCAATCCTACAAAATTTCTCCTAAATAGTCCCACATCCCCTAATCTACCATCAAATTCAGCCTCTAATCCTATTTCATCTCCTCCATCACCTAAGCCCAATACTATCTCATCCACCATGACTTCTAAGTCACTCTTCTCCTCTTCTACCTCTAATCATAAAACATCTAATGCAGCTCCTATGCCACCCTCATCCTCTTCATCCACATCTAATCCTATCTTACCCCTTCATCACCTAAACCTAACACTATCATATCCTCTAATCCTATTTCAAATCCACCATCCCCCAATCCTAAAACATCTAACATGACTCCTAAGTCACCAACTCCCAAACCTAACAAATCTAATACCAATCCTCTCCCCACTCTGTCTCTTACCCAATGTAATGAGGCTCCTACACCACCTTCATCTACTTCATCCCATAAATCAACCAAATATAATGTGGCCTCCATATCACACACATCCCCTTCATTTACATCTAATAATCCTAAACAATATAATCCTAATCCAAAATAACCTACCTTAAAACCACATACTCCAACCAATCCAAAATCAACCAAGTCTACTTTTTCCTACAATCCCAAACCATCCACTTCGGTGCCTAGGAATAACCCATCCCCTTCATCTTCTAATCCATAACCATCTTATCCAACTCATAAATCCAAATCAACCAACACATCTCATAATCCACCCAATCATGTACCTTTACTTCCTACTCCCTCCAAACCATTTAACCCAACCCACTTCACTCCTTTAGGAGAATCTTTGACCACCATCTTCCATCGTCTAAAACCTTCAACATGATCATACATCCCCCAATCAAATCACATGATCAAAACCTTCCCCATCCATCTTGGTATTAGGAAAATTTATTATTGTAACTTCCATTGCACCCATGGACATTCAACCAATCATTACATGTAATTTCGGTCTTATGTCCAAAACCTCATTAACCAAGGAATTCTTATCCTTCTACCTCTCTATCCCCCACCTTTCCATCCCAATCCTATCTTAAACCATCATCCATCATCAAAATCCCACTCGACATCTAAATGTTGTCGTCATCCATCCAAATCTCATCGTACATCCAAATATCCCTCACTGAATAAAAACCAAAACAAATTTCACCTCTCATCATTTATTAAGTTTGGCCTCTCAACAGATGACAAAACTACAACCCTATAGTCTTATGATGACCACATGGCATCATCTTCCCCATCCAATTCATATCCTATACCCCAAAATATGTTTGTTAATATGAAACATCGTGGAAAATTATCAGGCATCCATGAACAAGGTATTCACGAACCCATCTCACTTCATCGAAATCTAGGTCATTTAGGAATATGGTATAAACCTAACATCGTCTCTCCCAATACTCCATCACAACCCATTTCTACAACTCCTCATATTTATCCTACCATCCCAACCACTCAACCCACTCATAAATCATTTAATTCCCATACAAATACAAAACACCTAAAATGGATTGAGTACATAATTCGCCGCCTACACAAAGATATTATTTCCTTCCCACCCATCATCCCTCCATCCAACATCCAAATTCATTTTCATCTAATCCGTTCTTACCATCACATTCATTCATATGTTCTTCTAATCCATTCATTTGAACACTTTATCAGCTTTCTCTCACATGTTGTAAGTCAATAATACCTACTACAACCGTGTGACCTTGGTATATCATTATCTCCAACATTCCAACACAATTTTCCTCCTAAAGATGCACACACTTCAACACACTTAATAAAATTATGGTGAATACCCTTGGTCATTTCATTTGAAACTCTATCCAATGTCATCTCCACACTCATTTCCATCCCCCATTAAGCCATTAGTGATTCTTAACCCCTTAAGAGTTCTAAAGAGATTAGAATCTCTTTATGCAAAAAAACCCAAAAAGAAAAAGAAAATATCAAAAAAATCATATCAAAATTAAAAATATAAAATAAAATCCACCTCAAGAATCTCTTAAGGGGTGTTTGCAGAATCTCTACCGTGTCTATGGACATCCGGCTAGTGCTAGAGAAATTTTGCGACAAGAATTAGATGCATCTTCGTCTGGGCTATGGATGTTTGGTTGGAAGCAGAGAAATGCATGGCTTATCCTTCCATTCACCATTCATCCACCTATTTAACTTAATCACTCTATATACATTGGATAGTTTTTCTTCACGTACTACCCATTAAGTCTTCACTTTAAGTGGTAATTAACCATCATAATCACACACACTTTGATCTCATTGAGACATATGGCTTGCATGTTGCCAGGTATTATTTATACATTATTCACACTTTTATTTTAGTCCAACTCTTTCCTTACAACATGTGTTGTTTGGCTCATCTTTTTTCATTAGTAATGTCATTTTCCTTCCATCCATCATATTCACATCCTTTTTCCCTTAGATCGAACATTCATGAGCAGATGATGATCCTTTGCTTTTCATCCAATCATCCTCATGTCCCTTTTCAATCTTCTTCATCATGAATGGGGCATCATCCATTTTAGATACCCTCACTTCCCATCCTACCCTACACCTAGGGAAAATCAAACCCATCCATCCATCCACATAGGCCACCCTACTTTACACTTAGGGGCACACCACATCTATCCCTCAATCCATCTCCCCCTATACCTAGGGGCATATCTTATCATCTTCCATACCCCCATCTTATCCTATCCCACATCCCTCATCCTATCTATCTCCCATCCCACATCCCATCTAATCCTAACCAATCAACCCATCCTTATCCTATCCAACCTATCCAATTTCCCTCAATCCTTCCCTTTCATCCTACCCAAACACACTTTGGGACTTATAGGATAAATTCACATCCCACCTTACATCCCTTCCCATCCCCTCCATGAGCTATCCCATCCTGAATCCTTTCATCTTACCTATCCTCAACCATCCCCCATCCCAAATCCAAAAATCTCAACATATAAAATCCAAAATCTAAAAATCAAAACATTCACAAAACAATCAAAATACAAAAATGCAATGTGTGTGTTTTTTCTTTTTTGTTTTTTTTGTTTGTCTACATTTACATTTTGGCCAATGATATGAGGCCCCTTTTGTTTCTTTTTATTTTGCATGGTCCAATGATATGAGGACCATATTTTTTGCATTAATCTTTCCAATGATATGAGGACAAGGGCATTTGGAAATTTAATCATCATGGTCTTTATACCTTGATGAATTTTGTTAAATTCCACATTCATAGTGTTGCTAATGATGATAACAGTGGGCACTTTATGGTAGCACACACACTTCTATCATCATATTTTATCCTTATTCTAATCCAAACATAATCCTCATTGTCATCTAACTAACTATCAAACCTCCTCACCCTCTATCCTTTAATCAATATCCACATCCAAATCTTATCATCTCACATCCAACATCCAAAATCCTCAATAAAACTCCAACATTCCCCAATCCTCTCCTCATCAATGTCCTATCATCCACATCGATCCAAAAACCAATCCTTATTCTCTCATCCAAACATCCTCAATCTTCTAATCCTCCAAATCCAACATCCTATAAACCAATACCCTATCTTCCTATCCAATCAATCCTCAACTCCAACATCCTCAAATCTAACATCTTCAAATCCAACATCCTCAAATCTAAATCCCAAATATTTAATCTCAACTCCTTGACTGGGAAACCTATACTCTAAAATCCTCACAATCTAACCCTCCAACTAGGGAATATTCTAATTCAACAATCCTAAATCTTCCTCTCATCACACATCATTAATTGGGGCATCCAAAATCTTCTAATTCAACAAACCAATATCTCCTAATACTCTAATCTACTACTTCCTAGTCCTCTAATCCTACCCTCCAAATCCTCAATCACTTATACTCCTCTAATTCTAATCCTCTAAATCCTCAAATCTTATAATCCTCTAATCCTAATCATCTAATCTATTATCTTCTAATCTTCTAATCCTCTAATCCTAATCCTCTGAATCCTCAAATATTCTAATCCTCTAATCCTTATCCTCTAAATCCTCATATCGTCTAATCCTTTAATCTTAATCCTCTCAATCCTAAAATCCTCTAATCCTAATCCTTTGAATCCTCCTATCTTCTAATCCTAATCCTCCTAATCCTCAAATCTTCTAATCCTCTAATCCTAATTCTATTAATCTTCCTATCTTCTAATCCTTTGAATCCTCAAATATTATCATCCTCTAATCTTCTCTCATATACTAACTTGGGCCTCTCCTCTTTTCAAGTGGTTATCCACCTCACTCCTCCTCCCTGCCTAACCCCTCGAGGGGGCATCATATCACCATATTAACATCTTCTCTTATTTTTCTTTGAATGGTCATTGTTACGCAATAACCATTCAAAGAGGGGGAAAATTTAGACATCTAAAATGTCAACATGATTAATTATGATAATATCATCACTATCTAAATCCACATAATAATTAATCGCAAGATTAATTATTATTAATCCATTTTATCATATTTACCCTTTTATCCCATCATTCCATTTTTAATCCTATTAATTCATTATTTTATCCCATCTTATCATTAATCACTTTATTTCATTATAATATAATATTATCCTATTATAACCCTTATTAACATTTTATATGAATTTAATATTCCTACATCTACCTACCTACCTACCCTACACATAGCCTTTCCATATGACTTCACCCCTAATCATCATTTATTAAGCTAATCTAATTTTAATCCTAATCACATTCTCACACCTCTAAATCTAGAGGCTTCTATTTCTATAATCCTCTCTAATTATCTCTTTCCATTGAATTTTTAATTCAATAGAAGATTCTTCCTCCATGAATTTTGAATTAAAATTTCAAGAATCCTCCATTATAGAATCCTCCAAGCCTCACATTCATCCTCCACCCTTGATCCAAATCCAAATTGGATTTAACATAGCCATTGAATCCTCCACCCTTCAAATATAAATTGATCTCTCCTCCTCCATGAGAGCTAACTTGGAAATCTATAATAAGCCTTTGTCATTTAATATTCTTAAATCATTCAATAAATCCATCATCTTCATCAGAAATACAAAGGCAACCAAGGGGAGTTGTTGCTCGTGTGACTCCACCAACATCTAAAGCAACCAACAATCAATCAAGAGCAAATCCAACACATCAAAGGAGGAGATTTGCAACTTTTAGGTAAGTGCAGGTATTGAATTATCTCCTTATTTCAATCCATTTCTCTATCTAAGGTATTGTTTGAGAAGATTAGATTAGGGAAGCAATTTTTTTTTTTTTCTCA